>OY804518.1:1898016-2250516 GCA_963680855.1 Lepeophtheirus nordmannii
TTTTGTTTTAGTGATTAAATGAATAGTTAAAAAAAAAAAAAAAAAAAAAAAAAAAAAAAAAAAAAAAAACAAAGCTTTAATGATTCCACAAAGCAATTGAAGCTAGACACATACATCCTTTTTTTTGAATAGTATGATTTTTAGAGTAAAAATTCAATGATTACCATTGTTGATTTTCTCAAAAAAAACAAAAAAAAAACTCATAAACAGTAGTCGAGACGTAAAATTTTTGAAGGGGAACGTTCATTTTTTTTTTTTTTTATCGTGAATATATTTTGTAAGTCGTTCATTTATGCAAATGTTTCATTATAATGGTTCAATCATAGAGTACATGAAAAGAGTATCAAATTTTTGTCCCCGGCTCTTGTCTTAGTGGCATAAGTTTCCCTTTATAGGCTAGAGACTAGAGAAAGTTGAATGAGGGTAATAGAATGATATAATTTGACAAAAAATTAAGAAAATTTAAAAAGTCTGTTTAGAAAATAGAGGCTATGGAGAATGATCAGAAAATGAGTTAGAACCGGAGTCCGACATTGAGACTGCATGGATTTTTTTTAAGTAACCAATATTTTGAATAGTTATCACTACCCTTTTCCTTGAGTTAGCTTTAGAATTGTAAAACTTTAAATCATGTTGGGTTTTTTTTTTTCTGACAATGCAAAAATTCTATTATAAAATACTTATTAGAGGTAGTTTTAATTTCTCAAAAAAGGTTCCAAAACTCTCGTAATCATGTTTCTTGTTGACGAATTTTCGAATTTTTCCTTTCAAATTGACTTGGATTAAAACGCATTTATTGGTGAGCCAACACACATAGTAAACAGCAATGCATATATGTATTGTAGTTCGATAGAATTATGGTTTGTTGATTTTTGTACAATGTTCATCTGACTAAATCTACATTTACACTCAGCTATGGAAATGGCTATTTCTACATAACAAATTCCACATTCAACTCTAAAAGGCTCTATATACATAGGTACATGCAAGGAATCATAGTTAGACTCTAAAACCTTTTCCTTACTCAACAATTATAGAGAGAATAGAATTGCTTCGGAATGCTTTTGATCTTTTTTTGAAAGAGAGAAGCCTTTTAAAATATTGTTCAATTTGGCTGGAACTTCTTATCTGGCAATAGAATATCATTTAGTAACATATGTAAATTAAATAGCATTGAATATAAAACATATTTGATAAAGAAATATTCACAAAATAATCAACAAAATAACACTTTTAAGAATTCAATCCAATTGTGGAAACTCAAAGTTTTATTGTTTTTCAAAGGACCTGAAATTTGTTTTGTAGTCTCATGTTCTTAATTAACCAATATTCATTTTCATTTTATTTTTTTTGTAAGAAGCACGTCCTCTCCAACAATCTTACCCTTCAAAATCCATATTTGTTATATGTAATAAAAATTTCAATAAAGTGACTATGAAAGGAACATGAATTGTGTTTGTAACTCCTTCTGATTTGTCATTTTTATTTTGTCCATTTGTTAAGAAAAAGAAGGGGGGGGGGAATGGAAAAAAGGGTTATACACAATAAATCAGCAATTACCATCAGCACACTCAGTGTCTTTTATATCCTTAAAGGATTCACCACACGCTCATGATTTATTCTTTACCATTAAAAAACAATAAGGCAAGTTGTTGTAGACAGAATGAAAAGATATCAAACTTGATTAAATATACAGTAAGTAAAGCCCCAAAGATTTAAAGAAACGATTAAGTAATTGAAAAATTATACTCGAGCTAAAACGAACTCAACTTTCTCTCAAATAAAATAAATTCGGATTGCTAGGTAGAGTTAGCTACCGAATAAGACAATGACGCACCTTTAAGGGCTATACGGAGAAAATAATCAATTAGTCAAACTACTTAACCATAAAAGGAATGGTTTTTTTATTTCTATCTTTCTTCTTTTCTACTCTAAATTATCCAAGAGTGTTTATCTACATAAAAGCATTGACGTAAAAAAAGATCAACAAACAAAATAAAAAAAACACGAAACTGATTATGAATGAATTCTCAATCCCTAGTCCCGAACCATCAATAAATATGAGTTGCATGCTACAAAAAAATGAACGTGGTTTAAATATGTACACTCTCCCTATTTAAAGGTCATGGCTCTTTTCACGATTTCAATTTTTTAAAGTTTTAATCAAACCATTAGGTTATGTCTGCTGGATAATTGAGGTCTTATTTATGTTTATACATATCTATGCCTTATTTACATGAGTACTTTTGAATTTCATTCTTTCAGTTCATTCCTAATGTATTGCTGAAATTCATGAAATTCAAAAGAATAGAATTAAAAATGGTTAAAGATCAATTGATCTGTGTTCCTCATAAATTGAACCTATTGTTTTTTGACGTGTAAAGATTTATTCGTCTCTTCCCATGTCTTTCAATGTTTGGAAAGTTCACGTCAACCTAAGATCAAACATAAAGAGGGTTACTTTTTTTGTAACCAGGGGTCAAAAAAACAAAATGTTCGGGTCAGTATTTACATGAATAGCTCTGAGTTTAACTAACTCATCCTTTCTTGAAAGTGGATAAAAAAAAAACAAATCAAATTCGTTAAGGAATCTCAAATAGGTACAGGGTTTATTCATCTTGTTTTTTTGGTTTTTTTTTTTCTTCTCTCTTTTAAAATCATTGTCTTTTAGAAAAGGTGAGTATAACAATAAAAATATTAACAATGTACCAAAATATATTTTAGAGAATAAATTTGCTTAATAAAGTATCTTTAATGCAAAGTTGTAAACCATGGGTTTGCCATTTCTCCTTCCTCCTTTCCTTCCAAATAAATAAATACATACAAATTTATTATGTAAATGTATTTGTGTCTCAGCTCAATAATGCACTAAGTGTGATGATCACGAGTTATAAATTAGCATTGAGTCTAATTACACGTTTTTTCAAAGTTTGCTTTATTTGAGTGTTTTATAGAACCAGTATCAAGAGAGTGATTTGAATGCCTAGAAGGTGACTATACAAAAAGTATAAATGAATGAAAAACAATGCCATAACTCCTTGATTTGTTATAGGATACAAAGGCTTTGTGTTTTAATAGAAAAATAGACCAAAGGACATGTACTTTTCAATACCTTACTTATATCGAAAAAGACTCAGTTTTTAAGATAGTTTTTGTTGGTCCATTGGATAAATATCAATATTGATTATATGGAGTTGTATATCTGTGAGACCCGAGACATCTTTAAATTTAGAGCATACACTTTAACTATCTTTAAATAGACATGATTTAAAAAAAAAAAAAGAGAGACAAAGAAATGAAAAAGCAAAACCGGCTGTCACGCCCTCCCAGAAAAATAAAATGTCTGACATCAGCTCGTATTTTTGATTGACTTACATACATACCTATTATGAACGTATGTATGTACGTATCATTCATAACAATAGAGTCGAGGTGTACGAGAATAAAAAAAATAATAATTTACAAAGTAAATAACTTGGGGCTATTTTTTTGTTATTATTATTATTAAATCAAAAGATAATTAATTCGAGGATGTTTATTTTTTTGATATCCAGAAAAGTACCTCTGTATGTTCATAATATATTCTATAAACTATTGAGCCAATTTTCTCTTTTGTAGATATATATATATGAATATTTATTTTCTTTGTGATTCGGGCTATTTATGTTGATATGTAAAATATTTACTCAAAAAGGTTGCCTATACTTTAATTACATATTTTTACAAAATCCAGAGAGAGAGAGTAAAACCTTGATTGAGAACCTTGATTACATCCATTTCAATGGGGTTTAATTAAACAGATTATTCTTTCATAAATATTTATGTACATACAAACATGACGGGCTATGTACATAATTGATATTGCCCTCATAGAACTCTACAATTGCTCTGTGTTAATGAAGATTTGAATACTTTGGCAGTTTGAAATGTACTATTCTACCTATTGAAAAATGGATTTTGCTTGCAGCATTGGATGATGAATTTGTTCATAGCTGCTAGTATATGTATTATCTATACGCCACCTATGTGAATGGCATTTCATAAGTCCCTATCAAAAAGTCCATAAAAATGTTATGAGTCCAATAATTCAAGAGGGGCTGCTGGCAGTGGACGAAACGATGAATATGAGATGGAAAGTCCAAGGGGGCATTTCTTTGTCATAAAAGTTGATCTTTATATGCCACAGTGATTTGATCGTTGAAATACGATGACGACCAAATAGTACGTGAGGGATTGTGTTTCATAATTGCAAGAGTGTTTTTATTTATTATTATTATTATTATTGTGGTGGTGGTGGTATACGTAATCATTGCAAAGGCTAGACCCACCTACCCATAGAGGTATAAAATAATAATAATAATAATAGGGGCTTGAGAGAAGTGTTTACTATATTTTCACATCTAAAGTCTTTGTTTACCGTTTACTCATAAAAAAAAGGGCATATTTCCTTCTATGTAGATACATAGTTACCAAGAGTCCAAATTATAGGGTCTCTTGAATTATTTCTATTTATTATTATTATTATTTTCTTTTTCTTCTTCTTTCATGATTGGGACCATGAATCTATGTATACAGTTTAGGGGTCAAAAGTAAAAAGAAAATGATGGTTGGTTGGTTGGTTGGTTGGCTAGTTCGTTGGTTCACCTTCACATTGGTTAATAACAATGCACCTTAAGGTAGACTTAATAATATATAGGTACATTGTACATACATATTTCATATTTCAACCAATACGCACAAATCCGTTGAAAATCATGTGAAAATCCTCTTCAAGCCCTGTCCAACATTCTACCTATTGCTATTATATGTAGATATTTATTTCTATGCTATTGAGTTTGATTTAAATTAGTGGAACGTAATGTTTTGCTCCGTACATTAAGGATATATTTGCACATTATTGTCAAAAAGGGCATTTATCTATTTAGATAGTATCATACTTTTTTTGACACAATTTTAATTCAAATTACGGATCCCAACTGTAAATAAGATTCATGTAACTAACTTTCGGATAATTAATAATTTATTAAAAATAATGTCTCATGAGTCAAAATAAAATGTGTTATGAGACCTACAATTTGTATGTATTTAACTTGTAGAATCTCCAAATATTTACAAGTTACAACTTATAACATAGCAAAAAAAATTATTATAACCAAATGCTTAAAAATCAAGGACAGTTCTGTCATAGAGATAGTTAGTTGTTGTTAATTATACGTGTTTTACTAAGTAAATTTGTCCAAACAAATAATTTTACGCCAGTGCATTGAAGAAGACCACCAGAGTGAAATAGTTTTTGAACAAAAAATATACGGAGGTCCTCATTCTTTTTGTCCTTTGCACAAATATGTATATAATTATTAAGAGTCATATTTTACTGAATAGAAACTTGAGTCTTTACACAAAACCTACAATTTAAGTTATTTAAGAGGAAGACAATTTATAGTAACTGTTTTAGAGGGAGAGAAGAAAAAACCGAGATTTTTTGGCACCTTTCCCTACAACCTTGTTGTAAAAAAAATTGATTGAAAACTGTTTTTGTTTTCTTTATGATTGTACATATATATATATATATATATATATATTTGTTTCTCAATTCATTGTATGCATAGAGTAAGTCGGTTCTCCTCTTTCCGACATAGCCTACTTCTGATCTTCCTCCAACAACAACACTATCTTATAACTTTTTTTCTTTCTTTCATTTTTAAGATAAGACATTGAGTGTGTGTGTTTGAATTTTCGTCTCCTCCTTTTGAATCACTTTAAGTGAAGTAAATGCTTTTAAGAAGAAGATAAAGGAAAATCACCTTTGTATTTGACTTCTTCTATTTTTTATTTTATTTTTTTTTCAACCACTAGACCGCCAATATATCAATGCCTCATTCATTCACTTAATGTATATGCTATTATTTAAATAATGTGCAAAAATGATACTAATTGTGTGTTTATACAACCACCTTAGATAACTTGAATAAGATATCTTTAGAATACAGGAACAGGACTTGCCCACATACAAAGATGAGTCCTATTCCTTAGTATGTACAATCCTATGTATCAAACATTTATTACCCTTTACATGACGACACCGTCATAAAAATTTATGGTCAGAAGATCTCAATATCAAACGGAAATACGTAGTCAACGGACAATCTCTTTGTTCCTCGTATCTAAAGCAAAAACATCTTCATTCTCTTTTCTTCCTCGTCGTCTCTTATCCCCCCCCCCTCCTCCAATTGATAAGGAAGTTTTTAAAACGCTCCATCCATCAAAGGTGCTCAGCCCCTAATGAATCAAGACATATCATTTAAAAGTGATTCAACAATAGCGTCATTTATTCACGATATCTTTTAAAAGACTCACATATGTTACAATAATGCATTTGATTGTTATAAAATAAAATAAAAAAGAGTTGTAAAGTTTTTTGCATGAAGTATATATATATATAAGTTCTCTCTTTCTGAATGATAATGCCATAAATGCGTATTCTTACTATCCATTAAACCTTATATGTATAACATTTTTCTAATGGTGAAACAACGATGCTTTTCAAATCATTTCTTGATTCCTTCTGTTATGTAAGTATGAGTAACATGATTTTAATACTTTATCTCTTGATCTACCTATAATTAAATATGCTAATTTCTTCAAATCCTCAGCTTTTGAATACACTACAACGAATATTTTATTTCTGGTCCTACTTATGTATATATGTATGTATGTACATTGTCGATATTTGAATATGAGCGTTTATAAATTCGTGTTTCGCTTGAGGATATTTGATGAGGAACCAACGGGTTATACGCACTGGAATACCTAAATAGGCCTAATCTATTGTTAGAAATTTAACCTATATATACATATACCAAAAGCAGTGAAATTTTGTTCAAGATAGATATTTGAGACTACATTCTCAATTTGAAATTTGAATAGATCAAGGTTTAATCTACTGCAGTTTTAATTCATGTTCTAAAAAAAAGGATAGAATTAGAGGGGGCTTTTTTTTGATAATGAGGGTCTGACTTAAGAGAAAAGATTGCGTTTGTCAAACTTTAGTTCACTAATTAGAAGCAATTTATTGAAACTTGTTTCAACCATCATAGATAGTTAATAAAAAGTTGATTAATATGGAGCAGGATAAATGGGCCTCAAAGCCTCTGAAATTCGGCCATGACTTTGATTAGAGACATACAAAGAATGCCTCAAAATTGTATCTGACTGCTCTTAAATGTTTTCAAGGCATTGTCTAACCTTTACTCTACGCATAGAGGCAGAATATAGTTAGTTCTAAAAGTACCTACGGGTTTTTGATTTGAGTTACAAAATACATATTTTGTGAGAATATTTGTTTATTCATTATATTTATATATATATATACTTTTTTTTTTTTGCTTATCATGCCAATCATTTATACATATATATATACATTTTTATATGTGTGTATATATATTCATTAGTCCATATGATGATTATGTCATGAAGGTAGATTGTTGTTGCCATACAGATGTAAATTTCTTTTTTTTTTTCCATCTCAATAATTCCTTTTAAAAAAAAAACTACTCCTGAGAATTGAGATTTGACATTCGCAAATGATTCAAGAAGGAGAGGAACGTGTGTAGGCGACTCAGCCTTTTGTATGTATTTCACCTATTTGTTTGTTTGTTTTTTCTACAAAATACTCATGTATGATCAACTTCTTCAATAGCAAGGTATAGCTTTAAATCAAAAGAAGGAATATTAATGACCTTTGTTACTTTTCGTAATAAAGATATTTTCCCTCATCTCTTTCTGGCATGTTCATGTATCTACTTATATATATATACAAATGTTATTGTTGTACATACATTTGTCTGTGGTGGCATTTGCCAAATATATATTTATTTAGATAATAACAACCATGAAATAGAATTGATATAATACTATTTTTAAATAGTACTATGTATTTGAAATTCAAGACTTTCCCTCTCTCTCTCCCCCCTCCATTAGTCTGCTTTTATGAAAATGTCGGAGTGATTCTCATATTGTTCATTTGCAATAAAGCCTTTTTTTTTTTTACAAACTCTTAAAGGTCAATGTAATTTTGCTTTTTCAAAAAAAAAATCTAATTTTGAATACATAGAGCAAAATATTTACGTGTCTCAGTTCTACGACATGGAAATATTTTGCAATGTTGATTAAACAATGAAAAAAACAACAAATAGGCTAGTACTTAGGTGACACATCAAATTGCCTTTTATGTACATATAAAATGAGCTGACCTACAGGAATGATCAACCTACATGCATCATTATTATTTTATTTAAGTACCTATGTATGTCATTCATTTAAAAATAAAACAAATATTTACACACACATATGTATATAAGTATTTATGTAGGTAATCAACTTAGAAATTCATCTGACAGCTTAGAAGCAAGTTATTTGCAAATATCAAGGAGACGTGTACGACATAATTGTTCAACCGTGTGTCAGACATGGCATACTTACTGCGTAGACATGTGTACATATATCTATAGAATAGTTTCCTGTCTTAATTACGCTTTGAGACATAAATAACATGTCTTCCAAAGGACGTCATGTTTGTTTGAATAGTGACTTGATATATTAATTAATGCCTCATCTAAGTACAAATGTGTGCTTATCTATTGAGAATTAAATATACATTCATACTGAATAAGACAGTAGTATGTATTTGGATTTCTCTCCCGGGATTTTACTTAGATCCTCAAGAAAGTCTCAGAAAACTTAAAACATTTAATTATTTTACAATTTGTAGGCTTTTTGATGTAATTCCATGAAATGAAAAGTTGAATACAAGTGAGGAAAGCTCACTGAAGATATAGTTTTTACCAATTTATTCATCTACAAATGATGCCCAACTCAGCATAGAAATGCTCAAATTCTTTATGTAGCTTTTTTTGTATATTACAATTTGGAGTAGTCTCATATTTTTTAAAAAGAGATTGTTATTTCTTTAAGATTATGAATATTGCCTATTATATATATATATATATACTTTCACAGTACATATTAATTATTTCAATTAACCATATACATGTTGTTGATTTTGATTACAACATGTACTTCAAATAAATAAAGTGTATTTTTTGTGGATCATTTACGAATGTCCCTCTGAGTATGAGTCACTCAAAATTTATGTTTTCTTCTTCAAATATAAAATAAATAATTACTTATATTTCACAGTAGGTATTTATAATATATAATAGCATCTCATATCAAAAAATTTCTAGGATCTTGTCCAAGAACCATTTCCCGAGAAAAGAGAAACCCTACGTTAGTACAATATGATTCATAAATACCAGTAAATATTTGAGGAACTTTAAATACAAAAGTCATATGTATGTATTTGTGTTTTAACAAAATATATATATATATATATAACGTTGACTGATTAATAAATGTCATACGTAAAACAAGGGAAAATGCCGACATCATTCGATTAAAACAATTATATATATATATATATATATATATATATATATATATATATATATATATATATATATATATATATATATATATGCTATTCCTAAGCTCTTTGTATACTCAAGTATTAATTATTTTATTGGCTATTTTATATACTTATATATATACAAGTAGGTAGCCTAAAGACAGAGTGTCCAAGATACATTATGATCCAGTTAAGGGTTTTATGAAGCCCGTTTTAATTAGAAAAATGAGGTATGCCCTTTTGCACACATATTTTCTTTGGATATTTGTCATAAAAATATAATTTATTTCATTTTGAACTTTTAAAAAAAGTGTATATATATATATGTAAAAAAATTTTAGTCCATTATGTAAAAAAGGTTTGTCATCCCTGACTTGAGGCAATATATGAATCCAATAAAATTTTGTCAAAGTTTGACCGCATAAATTTTATTCAATTTTTTCCTTCTTAAATGCTGTCATAAAAGAAATATTTGTTTTTTTTGTTTTAATATACAAACCTTGTAATTAAAAAGTAAGGTATTATATAATATTTATATACTTTTTTTATAACATGGTTATTAAGTATATTTTTTTTATGATATGATCATTTTTTCCATTATTTAGGGGTTGAAGAAAATTCTGCTCCTATCAATATGTTTTTGATAGTACATAGATAGATTGAATTAATCTACTCACCTAGGGACAAGTGTACATATATGGTATATATAGGAAGAGATAACTAACTTAAACTTGAATTATGCTGGTTTTTATTTACCTTAAGAAAAATAATTTGTTCCTTGGAGCAGTACCTATAGGTAGTAGCAAAAACCCTAGAGCAATGGATAAGTCTACATACATATTTCTTTCAATAGGGATAACATCCAATAAAAAATATTATGTAGTTAGTTAGTGAAAATTAGGATATTTCAAACATTCTGACTCACTAAACAACAGAAATGGATTCACAGATCTCTGCAGTTTACATTGTCACGAATATGATCCCATTAAGTATTGTGTCAAGTCAACATGATAGCAAGTTTTTTGTTTTCGAATATTAAAAAAAGGAGAAAATCCACTATTAAGTAATTTTTTTACTTCATAAAAATAACAGCCAAATATTTCGGAGTCATTTTAAGACCTATCACACACAGTTTTTGCAGAAATATCACCTTTTAATCAAGAAAGCAAGGGTTATTGTCCATCCAATGGAGCAATCGGATAAATGTAACAACTGCACATGGAGTCGATATGGTCCCTGAAAGAGCGTTCAATTTTTTCTTAGCCTCAGAGATTTATTTAGTGCCATTTGATTTTTTCCTATAATGCAGTTGCAATTATTATTGGAGTCATTGTTTAATTAATCGAAATAACCTATTAATACAAAAGAAAGAGAATTTCTCCAAAAAAAATATGAGTGCACTTCACACTCATTTTTGAACTCTTTCAGAGTAACTTGGTTTTTTGTTGATTTGACACATAGGTAGTTGATCATTTTGTTGCCCCCCCCCCTTTTTTTTTATATTGTCAATCCTTCAATAGATTTGTTTGACTAAAGTATGTTTGACCGTTACATTTTTTTGTCCTTCATCACCAATAAAGTCCCTTACATTGTTTGATCCGTTCTAAAGCATGGACTCACGTAATTGTTCATTCCTCCCAGGAATGACATTTATTGATTAATGAAAGGAAGGGTTTTGACCTATGAACAATCATGTTGTTTATATTGATTTATTACCTTGAATGAACAATGAGCTAGTCAGTCATGGAAGCGTCGATTAAGTAGAATAAAATATTATACCCAATCTTCTTTAATATTAAAATCCCTTAGCAAAATGGTTTTTGTTTCTTGGCATTTTATTTTTATTCTTATCGTTTTTTTATATGTAGGTATTATATTAAAAAATTTCTTTTGTTTGTTAATCAAGGTTCTATGACTTGTTTTTGTTTTTTAAAATTGCAATAGGTAAATACTTCACCACTGGATACCGATTTTTTAAAAGAATTTTTTTCATTAAAAATTGCTTTGTTTTCATTATTATGACTATTATTATGTGATCTTCTTGTTTTAAAGAGAATTTTAATCAAGCAAACAATTATTTTGAGATAAAAGGAAGCCATAATTTTGACCATCTCAACCTTTTTACCTTTTTTTTTATAAAAAATATATACATAATACCTATTGATATGTTTTAGTATTAAAATTCATTGATCCTATAAAGATCAACAGTAATTTCAAATCAAAGAAAAACAACGACATTATTTGAGAGAGTGAAGACAATAGGAAGTCCAAGATGAAGAATAAAGATAAAACAGAAAAATGTTCAATGATGCTTTTGTACCATACTGGAAATTATAGTAAAATCGAAGGTAATAGTAAAACATGGACAGAAAGGTTATCCTCACATTAATGATGTCTGACATTGAGTATTGTCTAATGAGGCTGTCAGTCCTAGGAACTAGAACTCATAAGCTTATAATATGTAGAAGAAACTGTCCCTTTTTTGTGATAAAGTTTTTATTTACTTCACTATGGGTTTTTTTTTCTAGTGGCCTCAAAAAAAAGACTATCCTAAAAATTGTAAATTTTTCATGCTAATTTTATTTTTGCATAAGTTTTGCATAAGGGAGAAATCGATTGGAAATATCATATTAAACGTCATTTGAAGCAACGTATATATTTAAACACATTTAAAACTCATTAGATATTTTGAATTAAAGTGCACTTTGATTTTTCCTGGCATATTAAAACCTAGGCAACTTTTAGATTAAAACTATTGGATCAATAGTTTTAAATTTGGGATAATGGTACAATAGGGGTAAAAATAGTCAATTTTAACCCAAAATTCTATTATATATAGAATATTAAGATATATAATCTTAAAAGTATCAAAACCATGTCAAATAAGACAGGAGAGACCTTAAATTTTGTATATAACTTTCAGTAAAAAAAAAAGAGGATGTATCAGTAAAAGGTAAACTTAATCCAAAAATTTTCAAATTATAGAATGTTTTCTATAGGTGAGCTCATAGATTAGAATGTTTCCATTATTTGCTAGCCAGAGTACAGATCAAATTTCCTTTGCAAATGAATAGATACATACACATCTACAATGAATGTTTGAATAAAATAAGATATTTCTTTCTTTCTACTTTATGACATATTCATGAATTTAATTGCAAGTTTTGCATGCATTTTCCACTTGATTTAAATAATGTATTTATGTATGTATGTATGTATGTATGTAATGTCTGTAGAGGTTATGATCAACAATGTGTACTTTGTCTATTCCTGTTTTTTCTAGCAAATCCTTCATATTTATATAAATTTTATAAAAACAACAAATTTTTTTACATAAATTTACACAAAATTAATGAGTTCTTAAATGCATCAAGTCAAGTTTGTTGCTTAGTTATAAATAACACTGTTTGGGAATGTTACAGGCACAATGTACATATGTATGTGTGTACATACATACATAATATGACCCTATATAAGTACTCGAAGGAATTATGATGTTGCAGAATTTGTATTAGTACTTTGATGAGCTCTCTCTCTCTCACTCTATTTCTCCTTAGCATTTTGATCCATTTAAGCTCAAAAACCATTTTCACGACTTATTATGGGAACATTCGCAGCGGATAAAGTGTTTGCAATTTATTAACTTCCAACAAATTCCTTTAGCCAAAGAAGGGGCAGCTGAGCTTTAAAAAAAGGTTAAATAATATTCGATCGATATGGACAAAAGGATGGCGATTTTTTTTATTTTTTTGATGAGCTCAGGGGAGAATTATAACTGATTAATTGGTCGATTTGTTTAATTCAATCATCCTTGATGTATTAACGATTTGCAGACTTTTTTGTTTAATAAAAAAACTTTTGAATGAATTTTAATGACTTTCTTGTTTAATAAAAGGTAAATACCCACTTTTTAAATTTCAAATACTTACAAAAATATACCGTATATTTCGGCGTATAAGACGGCGGCCCTTAAAGTCAAAAAATCACACTTAAAAATTGTGGGTTGTCTTATACAACCAATATAAAAGTAAGACCTAATATGAGATATGTGTCAAATCAACAAAAAAGCAGGTTTTTTTAAAAATATTGAAAAGGAGAAAATCCACTTTTAAGTATTTTTACTTCATAAATATAACGGCCAAATATTTCGGAGTCATTTATTACACGTGATTTTTGCTAAAATGTCGCTTTTAATATAAAAAAAGCAAGTGTTGTTGTCTATCTAATAGAGCAATCGGATAAATGTTACGATTGCACAAGGAGCCAATAGGGCCCCCAAAAGAATGACAATCTTTTTTAAAGCCCCAGAGATTTATTTAGTTGCAGTTGGCTAAAACATGTTCATCTGTTTAAGAACTATTAAGAATCAATTTAATCTGCTATCATGCTCACCATGAATCATAGTTATAGTAACTACATAGTCAGAAATACCAGATGCTTTTTATTCTTGATTGTGGCTGGTAATTTTTACTCCTATAATACAGTTTAATTAATCCAAATATACTACTATTAATACAAACGAAAGAGAATGTCTTCAAGAATATGAATGCAGTTCACACTCATTTTTGAAATATTTTAGATAAACTTGGTTTCTTATTCAGCTGACACATATGATAAATTCATAAAAAATTTGCTCAAACTTTATATCTCGTCTTATCTGACGGTCGCCTTATACGCCAAAATATACGTTACATTGGCTATAATCAGCAAAAAATATCGATTAGCCAACATTCTCAGAAAACCAAATACTAGCCAATTAAATGAGCAAGCCAAATAATTGTTTGATTTCTAATTCAAAATTCCATATTTTGACTTTAAAAATATATTTTTTTTGTATCATTGTTTTTACTAAATCAAGTAGAAGACTTGCAAAAATGCTTAGTATAAAGCCAGAAGTAAAAACCAATGGTGTGGTTAATGCTTTAATTTAATCACTTGAAAGATCTGTACATTTCCTTCTCAACAGACATAGCCTCAGGCCTCATTCTCATATATAACCATGACCCAAACATATTTCAACTACATACATGGGTACAAACATAAAAAAATAATAACTTTCTTTGACCCTTTGGCGAATTCCTTGAGTGTACTTTTGACTCACTCTATCTCTCTCTCCTCTTGGAAAAGATAAGAATATATAAGTACTTACATATATTCTACATAGCATAAATATATAAAGATATCAAATAAAAGATCTTGACCCAGGGGGTTACTCATGCGCAGAGGGTCATTTAATTGAAAATATAGACTTGAAAGAATGGGCGTAGCTTTGATTATGCTTTAACTCCATGTACTTTGATGATGAAGTACGTTTCTATATACATACATACATACATGTTTTGAGTCCTTAAGATGGAAATACATACTTTGGAATGTGTCTTCTCAGAAGAAGGAGAAGAAAAAACGGTTGTTTTTACCATATTTATACAACACACAAAGAAAAGGAAGAAGAAGAAAAAAAAATATTTTTGGATCCTTTTTTTTTTTGCTTGAGGAATGCTAACTCTAATACTACCTTCACTGATAGAAGAAGATTAAAAATTTCTTTTTTCTTCTTTTATTCCTTTCTTCATATGGGACCATATTTAGGAATAATAGTAATAATATTAATATAAGAAAAAAATATGATAAGAGGAGAAAGAGACCATAAAAGTCTATTTAGAATAAGAAGAAAAACTCATAATTAAATTATAAATGCTTAAAGTTGAATCCAACAACGAATTCACCCCAATATATTGTTTATATTTATATACAATGGTAGGTACATTAATAATAAAATTCACGCTATATGAATGTCCATACAACATGTTAAATGTGTGTTAAATGAATCTTTGACTATTAATTAATTAATTATAATTATTATTAGCTGTACCCATTCAATATCCGAATAATTATAACAGTTCCTTACATACATATATACGTTACTATATGCTTCATTCGTATTAATGTAATATTTATTTAGCTGAGACAAATTTATAGCAAATTGATATTTATAGCCATACAAAATCAGGAATTTCTTTCATGATACCTTTGTTGAAATGGGCATGCATACAAATAATCTCTTTGATTATTAATAACCACGGATTTTTCCCTTCTTTTCTCTCTTTACAGGATTAGTGTGGATTACATTATACATTTATAAATGATTATATATATATATTCATTTTATTTTTATTCATATACGTATATGGAAACTGGAACACGAAGTGAATTAGAGGTGAAAATTATGAAGGGTTAATTCTTGGCTTGCATTCAAAGAAAATCCCTTCATAAAGTGATTTGTGCCCCTCCCTCCCTCATCTCTTTGTGTGTGGTTACTCCAAAGTTTCATTGAGAGTCACTATGTTATTTACTTTTTTATTTCTTGTAGGAGTAGATGCAAAACTGAGTATTTGCTATGCCACTTATCCATTACAGCTTGCAAAATAAATAAAAAACATGACATGACATGGTTTGAAGCGTGCGCATTCATTGGCACAATATATAAAATATGAAAATAGGTAACTGACCATAGTGAAGCATGACGCTCAACGACTTAATACATTATATATTATTTTCTTTAAAATAACTATTTGTCAAAAGGCTATACAAATTAAGGCTTTCCAAACGCATCATTTGATATGCATACCTTCAAAATTAATTTAATATCTACAGTTATGTTCAATCCTAAACTCACTCGAGCAGAAACAGTATGTAGGTAGTGAAAAGATAAGAGACAGAATTTCATTATCACCTCAATGCATCAGGCGTTTCATTTGTGAAAACCCAACTTGGGGATCCGCCCTTTTTTTTTTTTTTTTTTTTTTTTAATATGAAGATGATTTTTAATTTTTCTTACTTTTTCTGTGCTTATTATTATTTTATCAAATCATGTTTTGAACTAAATAGTTTAATATAAAAAAATAAAATAAAATGATGTCTGAGTCTGTAATGGACCATTCTATTATGTATATATGTATGTACATAATTACTCAATGATGTACCTTGAATTTGAAGGCACATGGGTATAAAAAGTCCTGTGAGTTGTTGTTACTATGACTTGACAAAAGGTTGGATTCTTATTAGATGTACACATTTTCATTCAAGGAAGGATGGGAAACTCCCATTAAAAAAAATAATATTGTAGTCATCGAAATTCATTGAGGGAGTAGGTAATAGGAAAGAAGATAGGCATGCTGACCTATGAGGTCAACATGAAATATGAGACGTACATACAATGATTTATTGATTAACATGCATGGAGAAGAGGGGAAAAAAGGTATGTACATACATATGTTGTAATATAACGCGCACGTTTTTGTAAATGATTTATGTGGAATCATTAAACTCTTAATTAAAATGGGGAGAAGATAAAGGCCCACCCCCCCCCCTCTCCTCCTTTTATCTTATCCCCCCAAATAAAATATAGATATTTGACACTTTATGACAACTATATATGTACATACATAAAGAGTATTCTTTAGAGCCTCATTAGTGTTTGTTCAGGAGTCTATTACCATTCAAACTCATATATATATATATAAAGTGAAATCCATGGTTTGAGATGTCTGTGTTATAAATAGATATTTGCCGTTAATATAAATATATATTTTTTGGATGTGGAAGAGAAGGAGGGGGGGGGGGGGGAAATGAAAAGAGGGAATGAAAAATAACTCCTCTTGGATGATAAAGAAAAAGAAAAAAAGTCCAACTGAGATGATTTGATCTCCCCAAATGGTAGATGAGATCATCAACGACGTCTACATATAGAAGCATTCCTCACTGCTCCTACTTTAATTCTACTCTTCCTTGCTCTGAAGAAAACAAGTTATAGTAAACACAACACATTTCTTTAATGAAGAGGCAAACCCATTTCTCACGTTTTAATCATAGTAATATATATATATATATATATAAGAAGGAAGAGAGAAGTAGAAGAAAAAAGAAGAAGAAGACAAATCATGGACGAGCCAAAATCTTAGATTCATTTCATTCCCATTTGTCTCATGAATTTGTCATTATGAATGGATAACTTTGAGAAGTTTACATTTTTTGATATAATGATATGTAAACGTGTGATTTCTAATAATATATATGTATATCATATAACTGCATATGTAGAAACCCATTAAAATGTTTATGCCTTTCTATTATTGCAAGTGTCTTTCTTTATTAAATCAGCAACCTGTTCTATTTTAAAAAGCTTTTAGTTTGTTAATTATAATTAAATTTATTATCAATGAAATGAATTGAAATCATTTATTCATGTCAGATTGTTTTTTTCTGTTTTTTTTTTTTTTTTTTTTTGAATCACTTAGGCCCTACATAGGCATATGTAGCCTCAATGCAAAAATACACAGATTATATATATATATATATATAAGATTTAAAGTATGTTGTGTGGAATTTAATGAAACTGGGTTCACAATTTCTGAAATTACCTTATGCGCTCTAAATAAGGGGGTAAACATGCTAATTTTTGTTATGAACTAGGTATTAAACCATCTACTCATTTATTCAATTTTTTATTTCAAGTATGAATGAATCAAGTATTATTTTCCTGTCATTTTCTTTAGGTTATTTAGTCAAATTGACCTTTAGTTTTTGACTATTTTTTTCTAATTGTGTGTACATATATTTATTATTTTTTGAACAAAAAAAAAAATATTAAAAAATGGTTTTGATGTGTAATACACAAACACCTGTTGACTAACAACCCAAATTACCATGAGAAAGATTCTTTGATGTGTTCCCTGCATCTCAGTGAATATACATATGTATTTGTCTGTCTCCCAGGTACTTTACAAACAAATAAACAAACAGCGTTTACCTATGTATTATTTTAATAAAAATAACAATAAATCCTCCGTCTTACTTTTAATTCATTCTCTGACGATATGAAATGGAGATAAATTATAATAGACAATAACAGGAAAGAGCTGAGAGGTTATTTGGACTAATTGGATAAAATTTGTAGGACTGACAATAATATTATTTCAGAGGGTCTCTACCTTTTTTTTCTTCCTTTTTTCCTTTATCAAAATGTTTTAACTTTTGGTTGAACTTGATGGTTTTTAATAGAGATTAAATATGTATGTATATGTATTTAATATTTATATACACCTATATATGTATAAGAAAAATACAAATGGAATTTCAAAACCACGATAAAGCTATCAAATAACTCCCTCCCTCCTTCATAGTTAATAACAAGTGACAAGAATGTTAAGCTCTTAATAGGAGAGACCCAGATGAAAAATAACACTCACTTAATCGCTGCTACTACTACTACCATTTTTTCAAAATATTTTGATGTATCCAATGTGTTTGTAAAGGAGGGAAAACATAGGAATTGGAGTTTCTTAGATTAAAGAAAATTATATATATATATATATATATTTCCTCTTATTCCTTCATTTAGGACCTTCAAAAGGTTCTTTTTGTTTGTTTGTTGTTAGATTGAAGAAGAATGTGGGGCCTACCTACCTAGGTTTTAAATTCCTTATAGATTAAATATATATATATTGGTTTGATATTTACGGAGGTTGATTAAAATTAAATGGAACTTCTTTTATTACGTATCTCGTTTAATAATGAAAATTGTTAATTAAATCCCGAGACGTTACTTTTACTCGTTTGATCGAATTATGGTCTTGGAGGTTGTTTTAATTAAATGTTTGTTTGTTTGCTTTTTTTTTATTGGAAAATAAATAATAGTAAAGTCAATTCATTAAAGGTTATACCCTACACAAATAATTAATTAATTATTATACCTTTATTCAATCACGTCTTGACAGATTTTTTTTTCCATTATATGCTATGTAAAAAAGGCGAGCATCATTGTAGTATGATCTGTTTTGTTTGTTCATTTAAACTATAAATTATATTTACTCTACGCCTGATCAAAATAATACATTTACATTCAAATCATTTATTTTTGACATATGCAGGTATTTATCAGTATGGCTATTGCCTATGTATGTCCTATGTATAGAATCATTTCTGATGTGACATAGATTTAATGCTCACTGAAATTTCAATGCAATCATTGATCCTCAAAAAGACATTTGTAAAAGTATTTTTATATATGTTTTTTTTTTTTTAAATATAAAATGCTCCGTTGTTGATTATATCTTTCATTATTGAAAACTTGGCTTTTGCCAGCCAGACAGAAATATTTACATTTTTTTTTTTTTCTTGTATTCAGACTAACAAGGTACTTTAACCAAAAATGGTATTAAAAAATGAGGGAATGTATCTTTTGAAGTAGGAGATGAAAGAAATCCATGTATCTGTGATTCTACTCATTACAATTCCAAAAAATATTCTATTATATGAACTAGATAATATGTGGCTTCAACTACTTGTTTCATTAGTATCTTCTAAGATGACAATAAGTAAAGTGACCGTTTGAAAAAAGCACCAGGTAGTGAAAATTATATAAATCAATTAGTTATTTGTCAAAAGGCAATATTGATATTATTTCTGTGAAAATGATTTTGGAATAGATTTCTTATTTTTTTTTGTTGATAAAAAAATATAAAATCATCGAGGTGTATGTATCAATCTGCAAATGTTACTAGTACTTTAGACAATATTGACCTTATGTTCAAATATTTAGACACAGATCATTTTCATACAGATAATTAATTTTCCTTATTCAATAATAATTCAACAAACATTGAATTTGAAAAGGACTATAACAACAAATAAGTATATACATACAAAAAGTAAAAGATCTTTTCCCTTGAACAACTTTATAATAAATGTGTTAATGTGATTCTTAAACGAAACATGATCAATGAGGCTTTATTGAAATTGAGTCACTTCTGTTTTTCTACCATATAGAGTCTTTTAACGTGACGTCGTCATCATTGTGGATGTCGGTCATTCTGGAGGAGGGATCATCAGGCAGATTGTATATAAACTAAAACCCTTTTAGGAGTCGGAAAAGTGTGAATTGCTACCGTTACAATCCTCTATCAAAAACCTCCCTCTCTCCTTATCATATCTAAGATCCTAATATTATATGTTGAAAATTATACCATAATATATATTTAAATTTACAGAATGTTATTTTATTCACCTATTAATTTCATTTTATTCAAACATCACTGTTTCTCTTTAGCATCAAAATGTACTCAATTGTGTTGTGCTTAGTCTTTTTCCCCCATTTTTAAAGACATTAAAAATTATTATTTGGAAACTTGTCAATTTTATTTCATAAATCTAATCAAATCCTTCCAACATGAATTTCCTTCAATTTATGAACACAATCTCTAATGTGTGTTTGAAAAGGCTCATTAAATCTTCAAACTAAAAAAATACGAGTGTAATTCGTCTCGCTTTGTGACTATTAATTAATGTCATTTAATCGTCTGTATTTTGGCAGATATTTAGGCTAATATCAAAGTCCCTGCATCATGACTGAAAGTAAAACAGCATTAAAGTCAACAAATAAAGGACTTGTAAAGAACATTTTATTATCTTTCTATGAGATTTTTCATAGAGAAACTGATCATTTTTTTTCTTTTTTTTTGTATTTTCGTGTTGTTGTAGGGTACAACTAAACCAAACAATTTTTCATGGTGGAAGAAAAAGACTTTGACCGTTGAATGAGGATTGACCTCTACCTTTTTATTTAGGTAGATTTTTTTTTTTTTTAAATCACGTTCCCTCTACATTGATTTCATATCTACTTTTTCTTTCTTTTTTGTACTTACATTTTTTTATGAAGAAGATGGAATTGTGGGCTGTGTGAAAAATCGTGAGATCATAACAGTTATTTAATGCTATAAAGAGATCAAGCAAATGCTTGGAATTGACATACATACATACATACATATATACATCTATGTATATAGATAGTTACACTATAAAGATAATCGCTCTGGTGAGGGTTAATGGAACTCTATGTGTTCATGATTTTCTCTTAGGCGTGGTGATGATTATTTTCTATTCTCTCTATTGAAAGGGAGTCTAAAAGAGGAGGGATGGTTGCTGCTCCTCTGAGCACCCGCTGATATTTGACCGAACAATACATACAGTCTACAAAATGTGTTTTTTTTTTCACCCTTGCATGTTATTTCTTCATGCGGTGTGTTAAAAATACACACAGATACTTGTGTTATGTTATTATTCCTAACTACAATCTCAGTACAATCTATAAAATATATTTTTTAATATACATACAACACAAAAAATGAGACGCGAATAGAAAAGAGGAAGATAAGAAGTACTATTTCCACTTTACAAAAACCAATATAATTTTGTTAAAAAATTATATGAAAAAAAAATGACTGAATATATGTATGTTGATTAAAATCTTATAATTTTATGGAGATGAGGGTTCATTCTATTAAAATTCATAGTCAATACATACAGCAGTCATTTATGTACATTTTTCTTCTTTTATTCAACAACGACCTTTGGAAAGAGTTTGTATCATAGGACTTTTTAATTTTTAAGTGACGTATGTAGATAAAAAAAGTTGTTTTTTTTTTAGTACAAAGGAGAACATTTAGCTATTTTCTTGTTTTCCTACAAACGAGTCTTTGTTTTTATATAATTTAAATTGAACATCATTTGCTATGGCTGCCACTTTAATCAATTTAAATCATGGGATTTCATACAAGTTACTCATAGGAAAATAAGAGTTCAAACCCCTCTTGTCTATAGATACATTCTTTAACCCAGGGCGCTGTAATTTCTTTCAGAAATATTGAACATACATAGATAGGTGTATTATTTCTTTTGGTAGAGTTTGTATATTAAGCCTTAATTATATTCTCCTAATGTCACCTTCACAAACCCAAAAGGAAAATAAATGACTTATTGAAATGATGGATTCATTTCTCCTCTGTGAACGTCGATGGACCCATAATTTTATTTCAAAGTTAATTGGGTGAACATGATCTAGAATATCAATCCTTATTCATATGTAGGGATGTCACACGTTACTTGGATCTCAGCTTTTGATTATGGAATTGGATGACACTTCTACATAGGCTCTGGAAAAGCAGTGCCTGCAATCTACTTAGGAATACCTCCTTAGTCGCTGAATATCGGTCAAATATACGTACATATACCATATATTTGACTATACAAAGGGATACGCAGAAAATGACTCTGATGGAGGTCATGGATAATTGAATGTCTAATTACACAATTTGAAGAGAGCTCATGGGGAGAAATAACTGTCAGGATTTGGCTATTACCCCAAGGTCATTCCTCTATATATTGACATTTTTAAAATACTTTTTTGTCGTTTTTCGTAGGTAGGTAGGGAGGGAGGGATGAAATCACCCAGGGTTCTAGGCTTCAAGGCATGTTTATTCAAATGAAGCTTTGGCTAATACCATTGCCCACATACCTACATAATATATATAAATGTAGAGAAAATTCTTCTCTACAGGAAGAATAGCTTTGTTTGCCTCTTCAGATGGGCTGAGAAATAAGAGTTGGACCGTAGAATATGCCAAATTCTTCTTTTGGATCAAGGATTATTTAAAATATATATTATTGCATATATTTAAAATAATACAAAATATTTGACAAAATTCTATATGAGTTTAAATAGTATATAGAGCGTTTTGACTGTTGTCACTGATTACATCCCTAATAAATATAGGCAACACCATGTTGGGGGCGTAGTTGATATATTCATTAGATAAAATGTAAAAATTTTAATTAAAATCTTAGAGAAACTTCATCAAATAAATCCCTTAATGTAAAAAAAAAACATGTCTATTGAATGCTAACAAAGTCCCAATCCCTTGCATGAATTGTTATGAAATGGCTATATTTTAACTAAATAATTATCCTTGGTCAACTGTCAGAAATCCAGAAGGATTCAGAAGGAGCAGAAGGATATCAGCTGGTTTCTCAATCCTTCTGCGCGCTATTACTTTAGTAGCTTAAGCGTGAGTCTTTGATTTCTAGCGAATTTTTGCTCGAAATTGGATGAAAATTTACACACTTAGATGGACAATTTTTTGCGACAGATTTGCCCTACTTTTGTGCCTAATCCGGCACCCTACGCCCCCAGGAGTCCTTTTAGATCAAAACAAAGACTGGAAATGTAATTTCCATAAAAAATCCATAGACAATAATTATTTTTTAATGCTCAAAATTTTGTATTCTTCTAGGCTTAAATTGAAGTTGAAGTTAGAAAATGGTCCAAAAAAGCTAAAAAAGCAGGGTCTGATTTCTCGAAAAGTCTAGGACTCTCGAAAAAGTAAAAATTAGAGATTTGAAATTAACGTGTAAAACTAAATAACTTTTATTATACTTATACCCCTTAGAATTTTTGACTGTGAACCAGTGTTATTAATCGTTATTAAACAATTGAGAAGTTCAAATTTGTTGGCCAGTAATATGTTTCAGATGAATTAGGGACACCCGCAAAGTAGGATAAGTGGATCAAGATCCCTGCAAAAGTAATAGTTAATTCTTTGTCTACAACACTCTGTAAATTTGAACCTTAGATATGATAAAGAGAGAGGGAGATTTTTGATTGAGGATTTAAGACCTTTCATTGTGAGGGCAGCAATTCACACTTTTCCTACTCCTGAAAGGAGTAAATGATGACGACGTCACGTGGAAACACTCTAACACGGTGGAAAAAAACCCAGAAGTGACTCAATTTCAATAAAGCCTCATTGATCATGTTTCTTTTTAGAATCACATTAGCACATTTATTATAAAGTTCCTCAAGGGAAAAGATCTTTTACTTTATGTATAGAACCTGATGAATATGTATGTACATATATATTTATTTATTTATTATTTTGTGTTCTTCAACGGATATTCAGTCGGTTAATACACAATACTAATAAATAGTATAATTTAACATCCGGTGGTTAATTTTAATCGTATTGCTACTTCTATACCACTATATCTATATAGTGTATATATATACATCAACCGGTGTGGGAAGGAAGCTCCCTTGCACCTGTAAAAAGAACGATCTTCAAAAAATAAAATAAAGGAAATTTGTAATTTCATTCAAACAAGAAAAAATAACACAAGGAATTCATTATTGTGCTTTGGATTATTATTATTATTATTAGTGATGGATTGAGGAAGAAATAAATAAATACAAATGTAAAAACCTAGATAATATACTTACAACTTATAATTAAAATGAATGTTGCTCCAAGAAAAGAAAAAAAAATGATTGAACAGACTACTTAATCAAACACATATTATCAAAGAATATACATAATCTGTTATATAAATAAAGGAATGTATTGAAATATATATATATTTCACTCAAAATTATATTAGCTACTCTCTTGACAAAAATCATTGAGTCAAGGGATACGTTGAATATATAATAATAATATATAATCATTCAACTATGAATTGAGTACAAAAAGTGCAAATCTAATGGTGTCCTTCAATATCCATACGTTGCCTCCATACGATTCTTTTTCTTTCTCTATTTTTTTTATCCATAAGGAATTTACTCCTTCATGTGATACTTTATATACAAAGGACCGAACGACAGACATGTTTATTCCCAATGTGTGTGTGTGTTGGAAAAAGTCTCTTTCTTTTCTTTTTTTACTTAAATACACAGGTTATTTTTTTGTTTTTTTTATTTTTTTTCTTGTCGGTATGAATGAATTCTGTGAGGATATTCTCAGAAAATCTTGTTCAAAAATCATCACGTATTTTATGTGACTATCTATATACACATATATGGTTTTGAAAAGGAAACTTGAAATCTGTGCTGGGTATAGAAATAATAAACAAATCAAGAATGTCTATATCTACACCAAAAGACAATATTCTTATACATATATATATATATATACATGTAACAATTGTAATATACTTTTGTAAATGTGGGAATTATTTTATCGGCAGTGTCATTGGTGTCGTGTTCGAGGCCAAGGGAATCGATATTTTTTAGTACCTATCATAAAAATGAAGTCACAATATATTAATAACGCCAAAATCACGGTAACTTTTCATTGTGTTTGTTTTTAAAAAGTATAGGAGGACAATGGTCTAATCCTTCCTTCTTCCTCATCTCTGGGGTAAAGTTTGTTTGGCGGTGAGAGACAAAAGAAATCATAATTTACCTACATATTTATGAATACTCCAACATTTCCCGCACTATTTTGCAATTCCTTTTTAGAGCATTTTTTCATGAAAAACAAACTTTTTATTTAAAAGACTGCATCCAAGTCTAATTGACATCGACCTTGAACTCAATGAAAAAGACAATTTGTAAAGTAATAATAATAATAATAATAATAGAAAATATGAAAAATGATGTCTTAAAAAATAAGTTTGTGAGGAAAAATATATTTTTTTTCTTCACTCATTTGACATACATGTTTACTTATGCAAATAACTTTACTTTGTATCTTCTTGGTATGCGCGTAGTTTGACGTTTCTGTATTTAAATGCAATGCTTTGTTTTTCTTCTTTTCTTCTTAGTCTTTTCTCTTAAATCGTGCCTCCTGTCGCAATGAATCATTAAATACTATTGGAAAACAGGAAATGAAATTGTGAAATAAACTTTTTACATCAAAGGTAAGTACTAAATACTCGTACAATTATCTATGAACAAGGTATGTACATACTTGACCAAATGGAAAGGTAAAGAGAGAGAGAGAGAGGAGAAAAACAATTCATTTGGTTCTACACATGTACATACATAAGTTACGAAACTAAAAGGCTTAAAGACACACATTCAAAACCATACGAACCATATATTTTTACGCACGAATAATTGAAATTATTCGTCGTGAGCTGTTATTTCCTCCGGGATTGAGTCTCTACATGCCTTGATATATATAATTTATAGTAGTATATATACATATATATTTGTAGTAAATATGTTCAATAATATATATATATATATATATATATATATATATATATAAAGAAACGTCATAAAGTCATAAAGTTGAAGTGAGCCACTGAAGAAGGAGAAGATTATTATTTTGCATTCATTTTGCACTTTTTGGTATAAATATGATCATGTGGAAATAATTTGAAAATGATTTTAGTCTAAATAAGTATGTATGTATATGATTCAATGTATTGTTCCATTGAAGCCTCTGTTAAAATATATACATAGGAATTTCTCCATTGTTTCATTTCAGTTCCATATGTCACAACTATTCAACTTGATAAATCACACCTCTTCAATTTGATACATCACACTACATTAATGAAGCATGATTTTTTTTGTTCAAACGATTCATGATTAAATATTATGCTCTCATTAACCAAGGTTTTATTTATTTCTAAATAAATGTGCAAACATATCTAACCCGGATGTGATAATAATTAAAAAATTGAGAAAATTATGTGACTTTGTGAGATTAAGTTTCTAAATGATATTTGGTGTAATGGATTGCTGTTAGTCATTGCAGGACACTCAAGGAAATGTCAAGCAAAATAATTTCCGTCAGGGGAGCACTCCAAATAAATAAATAATAAGTGAGTAACCAGTAACTGTTTAGTGGTTTGGCGGCGACGTAGACAGTTCAACGCGAGAGACGAGAGATGTGTGTAAAGAGTGATCACTATTGGACATATTCATAGTATGTATGTACATATTTCCGGACCCTGAGGGTAATATCAAGAAAATGGATATATATATATATATATACTTTATCAGTAGATGATAACCTTGTCAATTGTCAATTATTTAGAGCGAGAGATGAAGGCTTTAAAGTGAGTTATTATGATCAATCGGAAAGGACATGAAAGTGATGACTTCCATGTGCCATTCATTTTATTTCAAATCTACAGTAAATCTTTTTCTGCAATCTGGTTGAATATATGTATGTATGTATGTATGTCCACATGTAGTACATTGAGCATTTATATTAAACTACCAATAAAAAGGTAAAGAGAGACATCAATGGACATTCATTTTTTTTTTTTTTTTTTTTTCAAAGAGGTACTTCAATGTCCGTCATGACATCTAATGACATAAAATGAAATGAAAAAAGATGTTTTAAAAAATATGAATGGTTGTGCTTATTTCAGAAATATTTTTCATTTCATTGTCTTCACACACACACTCAAAAAAAAAAAAAAAGAGGGGGTTGGCCATTCTATTCAAACCATGGAATTACAAAAAAAGAAAAAAAAAAAGATCCTTTTGACTATAATGCATTTAATTAGAAAAAAAAAATAAGTATGTGCTTGCCTCACTCAGTCAATGAATGCTACTACTATTAAATACCGTTATTAATAAAGCCCTTTGTTAATTTCAACCCTGCCCTTTCAAGTCCATTTAGCAATCTTCAAAAAATTGTAGACGCACACACCTTCAAAATGATGAACAGACACTCTTCCACAAAACTTTGAGCCATTGACATATTAAAGACACTTATTATATAGTGTGTAGATATATAAAACAAAAGTAATAAATCATGAATTGCATTCAATTTGATTTATTTGAAGGGGCTAAAGTTTATTAATTTGCTACATAGTTTTAATAACCCCCAAAGAACTTTGATATGTTTTAGAGTCCTCAGTTTGATGACTCTTTCTAATTCCACTACTAACTAATGATAATACATGTTATTAACTTAATTTTTCTGTGAGAATTTTTTTTGTCTTCAAATACACAGAGCGTTTTCCGTTCTCGCATGCAAAGTCTTATATGTACATTTGAAGCTTCGTTTTCCCTCTGCCCCAATTATAATAATAATAATTATTATTATTATTATTATTATAAACATAGTACCACATAGATATAAATGTAAATGGATATCTACAAACACCACGACGGAGGAGACTCCACGTATACGTTTCATTAGTGAGAGCCAGTGAGGGACGGACGGCTACGGGTAGTAGTAGGTTGCATAATTATTATTATTATTATTATTATTGAAAAGGATATTTACCTATATTACCTTCTCTCGTCTCTTCCTCTACTTCCGGACGAATATTACTCATAAGACTTTCACTCATTTGGCAGATTTTTTTTTACCTTTTTTTTGCAATCAATAATTTGTCTGCTTTTAGCATAATTGCGTCATAAATAAGTACATACATATGCGCATAAAAAAGTGAAAAGTTGATTTATTCAAAAAATTTCTATACTTTTGTTTATGTCATGTGAATTTTTTTTTTTTTTTTTTTTTTTTTTTTTTTTTTTTTTTTTTTTTTTTTTACAAAATAAAATAAAATAACAAGTTTCCAAACTTTAATGTTTTCACCAAAAAAAGAAAACTATAACCATATAGGTTTTTTTGTTATTTATTGTTTTACATGATGGAATTTGCAAGGAAGACAGTGCTCAATTCAAAGTGATGACTTCATCCACACATCTTTTGCGCTTCTATTAAAATCCGTATTGATGATAAAATATACAAGAGATTTGCATATTTTAATTGTTTTTTTTTGTTTTTTTTTCATGCCATTTTTAAATACTAATTATAATTATTATAAATCCATTTTCGCCTACATCTGAATATTTTTTTTACGCATAGCTCCAAAGTAAAGGAAGGTTGTTTGTCTCCAATTGGATGCTAAATGAATTATGGGAGATTTTTGAGACCTTATAAATGAATATTTATCATATACAATGAACCCTTGTTTATTGCGGGGGATACGTTCCAAAAATAACCGTAGATAGGTGAAATCCGCGAAGTAGCCAGCTTTTTTTTTTTAATGTTATTTTACAATGGAATACTGTACTTTGTCGGTGCTGCAGAACGTTTCTTTGACATTCTAGGTTTTGTCAAGGAGAAATATTGCAAACGAAAATTGTGTTGGCATTGATCTAATGAAAAACCAATATCCACTTTTTTCACTTCTCGACAACAGTAGCGCCTCTGAGCCAATCAGGATTCGCTGTAAAAAATTCTGCGAAGCCGCGATAGGTAAAGTGCGATATAGCGAGGGATCCCTGTAATTTCATACATTATGTAGTAGTGATGTTAAATTCAAATCGTTAAAAGGCAAACTAAACCTTGAGTTGCTCATAAGAATAATAATAATAATAATTAGAGGCATTCTTCATTATTCTTGTGACCTGATTTCAGAGTAGAGCGCATCTCATTATACCTTACCTTGAAGAAATATATGGGGTAGAAATTGACTACTAATAATGCATTCGAGCTTAATAATAATTAAAAATTTCTTCTTAGAAGAGTTAAAGAAATAAAAAATATTTAAAAAAAAAAAAAAACAGAACCTGTAAATTAACTCAAGTCATATTTAACATAACATACATATCCATGTTAGTTGTATATATATATATTACATCATATAGGGGTAGGCATAATTTTGTATTATAATGCATTTTTATATTATACAAGGAACGTTTTATGTTTGTCATCAATTCAACATCTAACTAAACTGGTCAGTTGAAAGGCATTTAACTATTCAATACTCAAATCCACAACCTCAAGTACCTCTTCAACTAAAAAAAAAAAAAAAAAACTCAATACTTTTAACATAAACATAGAAACACATACAGAGTCGTCTGTTCATTTGAAAAGATGCAATGTCAATAAATCCCTTGGGATCGATCTAATAACTAATAATAGCCATACAATCAATGAATGACGTAACAAAAATGTGTTCTAGTTAATTCAAAGTATTGCGGACTTATATAAAGATATTTAGGGTACCATCATTCAAGAACTGAGCCTCTGGACACTCACTTGTACATACAAGTACATATATATATATATCATAATATACGTCATTGTAATGAATGAAATGTACAAAAAAAAGCAAGGACATTTGACACTATTTATGTATTTATTTCCTGATTGCAGTACCTTTGATTTATTCGTTTAGAAGATCTCTTATTTTTAAATCTATGCATATCCTTTATTATGTTCACCCTCACTTTGTCCACTGTAGTCAGTTAGTATCAGAAGAGTATGTATTTATGTGAGACTATCACTCATATATATATATATATATATATATATCTTTGCTTCTAAAAGACATTCATTGTACCTAGATATTATAAAAGAAAAAATATTTATTATGTATACTTAGCTATGCATACCAAGTTTTTTTTTTTTTTTTTGGTTTCTTCTATGTTCTATGTATGTATATAAATAGTAATCAATCTATTCGCATTCAAAAAGATTTTTGAGATATTCGCCTATATGCATGTACATTCATTCCTCTTTTACACATAAGTACAAACATAGGTAGGTATCCGTAGCTCTCCAATAAATGAAATGAAAACCAGTGGTAAAATTGTACTTTTTTTTTTTTTTTTTACTTCTTCTTTACTTTTGTAATTTTAATGGTTATGTTGATATACAAGTATATTTAGAAGTATGTTTTTAAAAATAGTCTTTCATTTATATATATTCATACCCTTGATGCTACCTATTTTTATGTACACACATGTGTATGTACATGTCATTAAGCACGTTCTTCAAATGCATTATTTCTTCTCTGAGTGATACTAATAGGATTGAAAACTGTTTTAATGGGTTGTTTTTAAATTAAAAAGAGTCAGTTGAAAGGAAAATAAAAACTGTTAAATTGGCAAAAAACATAAATATTTGTGGTATTTACTCATTGGTAAGAATTAAAATTAGAGTCATTAAGCAATAGACTTTGAATTATATTTCTACCATTTATCTCTATCCACAAACCTAAGCTTTAAAAAAAAGAAGGGACTGGTCCATTTAAAAATCTGACACTCTATAAGTTATAGTATGTTTATTATTTTTAGTACAAGTTGTAAGTTAATTCAAATGAATTTCATCCATTAACTTATCTAATACTTTCAAAATAATACTGCGTATGTTGAGCGTATCTCTATGAGAACTCTAATCATACCAGAAAATCATTGTAATTACAAAAAAAAAAATATATGTATATATAATATATAAAAACGTGTTCAATGTAGAATAAAACACAAGACAAGTTGATAATTTTTAACTTTTAATTTTTTTTCATAGATATAATTAAGTTAAAAGATAGAAAAATATATATTTATACATATATGTATACTTCAATTTGATTCCTTTTATGCTTATCGTTTTTTTTTTTTTGTTTTTTTTTATGTCAAGGTCGAGCATTACATCGCTATTGTGAATTACTTACTTACTTACTTACTTGATAAGGCACTTGTGTTTTTTTTTTTTTTTTTAATGTTCCTCAATTTGAGCATTACTTAGATACTTTATTCATTTTTAACGCAAGAATAGCTACTGATTCTGTATAAATCCTTTAAACTACATACTTATAAGCTTAGTAATCCATTGCCCTAAAGATTATTTGTTATTTATAATCCAAGAAAATCAATAAGCATCTATATGTACTTAGGTAAAAATATGCTAAGAAAGTGCTTGGAATTTGGTTAGAGCTAATGTTGTCTAACTTTGTATTCATCAGATTATAAAACATTTAAATACTATTTCCATACCTTTTTGCAAAATCCATTTTTAATTTTATTTTACGTATTTGCGGCTCTTGTAAGTGAAATAGATTAAGCATTTGAAATCATTTCCTACCATCCGAGAGGAACTTGCAATTCTAAAGGATTAAGTATATTAAAAATATGAGTTGCAAATCTTTTGACAGTCTATATTCTTTATTCTAATGAAAAACTAATTTATTATCTCGATTCTTTCGAAAAGAGAAAGGACTAAAATTTTAAGGGACATGATTTTCATCTTACTAGAATACCCGTAGGTGGTCATTGTAGCTCAAAGTATTGATGTTAAATAATTATTGGTCAATATATATATATTTTTTTTTTTGAAAGATAATCTCAGATCATACCTCTTCATTTAATTTTTTGCTGCTCTAGAATCAAAGCATCATAAAGTCCATTTTGGGTCGTTATTTTTACTCTCAATCATTTTTCTCAACCATACATAAATATCTAATGATAGGTCAATACCAGGGCAGTGGACTCCGTCACGCAGATTTGCCATGTTTTCTTAGTACTACAACTCGTCAAATTCAGTTTGGAGGTCTTCATTCTGCTCTTGTCTAATTCATTAGGAAAAATGAGACTCCCCTCAGTCCCACGCTGACTAATACTTTTTTTTTTTTTTATTATTTCTGCAATTGCTTAGTTTGGGATCTAAACTATAGTGGACTGTGAATCATTTATTATTTTTTAGCTGTAGAAACCACTGAAGGTATATTGTCCAATAAAAGTTCCTTTGAGACTTTAGATAAACTTTTTTTTCCGCAGAACTCTATCACTAATTTGGAGGATGGACCTCGACTAAGAGGGAAAACAGCTTTTGGTGCCAAGAGGAAAAGTTTTTTCATTTATTTTCTACATGTTTGTGTCCTTGCATACACAATAGTGTCAATGTCATTCTCAAAAGTAAGTATCGTAAGGGCTGTTCTCTGGAATAAAATTTATTTTATATGACCTGAGGGCATCAATAATGAAGGATCTTCTTTCATCTATCCTTTTCTTGAGATTCAATGTATCAATAGGATTCAATGGGAAATGTAAACATTTATTCGTTTTTCTTCTAATAATATATGAATTGTAAATATACCAAATCAAAAAGAAAATTTTAAATATAATTATTTCCATATTAAATCCTAAAAGGCTTTAGTTCCCTTTTCCATAAACTATTCGATGTGGAGCATTTGTATACATCCTATAGCGTGTGAGTGCTTATGGACTGTAGTGCATTGTAGTTCATATCTATAAAAATAGATGCAAACATCTATCCAAACTCGGATCCCTACTATCAGGGACTCGGAATCGTAGATACGTCATGTTTTTTGTTGTGACTGGACTCGTCCATGTTTTTTTTAATTTCTGAAAAGAAGGGCTAATGATTCACCAGCCCCCTCCCCACCCGGTGAAAAATTTCAGAAAACATGGCATATTCGGGACCTGAATTTGAAATTCTTAGAGTTTAAATCGGCCTTTGTACTCGCACTCGCCTTGAAGTTTTAGAGAGTCTACAGACCTGGTCAATATGATAGTATCCTCTCTTATATCATTTTAATAAGATTATCATCTAACTAATTAATTCTTGAGAGTAAGACAAAATGAAGTTATATATGTATAGGGGAAGAGCCTCAGTTTATATTTATCTTAAATGATTATACTTACGACAATTGTATACAGTTTTAATAATAGGTAAAACTGATTTTCTGCAAATTTCATTGAAAAAGCATTTCACAAGAAGTAAACCTCTCTTTAAGAATAAGTTAAGGATGCATTTATTCCTGTATTCAACCAAGTTGTTACATCTTCGAATTTCAAAATACTCAAAATGACAATCTTGAATATTCTAGTGTTAATAACAAGATATGCTTCGAGTTCAGTTGATCAACATTAAAAACACTAATATGGGGCCAAACCTGAAAGAAAAAAAATGCACCTGAAATTATCATGTTGTTATCTACAATAACTTCTTCTTTTTTTTTCTTTTTCGTCAATATGAACAACATGAACCAAAATGTAACCATTTAATTTATCAAAGAGTAGGTATGTATTAGTGGAATGAAAGAAGAACAAATTAGTGATTTAGTGTCTAGTCCTCTCTGATAAGAGTGTAATCTTAAATGGTCCAACCACCCTCAGACACACTTGGAATGAAAAAAATAACCAGATAATGATGATTACGATGAAGAAGCTTCTAAAAAGCATAACAACAATGAACCAACTACGTCTTATTCGTCTCTAAGAAGTAAAAAAAAAGAAAAAAAAGTCATAAAAACAAAATATAAATATAATTATTATATCTTCTTCATCGTCATTCTCGTAAGTCCCTTTGTCTTGCGTAGGAAACCACTCTGCCTGCTACTATAAATTGAGAGTTGAAGCTAATTAAATGAAAAAAAAAGTCATTTTATTTAAGAACTTTTTTTAACAAAGACCATTTAGTTTTGTAGAGAGGCCTACTATGATTTTATCAAGAGATAAATGGTTGAGTCCGAAGCCCCAATGTTTTATATGTATCTGTCTTGAAACTTTTTCAGAAACCTCTACATCAGGGGTGTTTAACATACGGCCCACATGGAGGATAATTTGAAAGTAAAAAAATACATAAAAGACATGGATTAAATTTTTTAATTAAATATAATTCAGGAATTATCCACTAGGGTGCATGTTAGTCTTTCTTTATAAGTCTCATGTAATCTCATGTAAATTTCATTTTTATAACTTTCGATACCAGTTGCTTAAAGTTTGGTCAATTTTGTGAAATGTTTTGTAAAAGTGTTGTTCAATAAATTTTTAGTGAAATTTAACAATGTCATTGTTCTTCTTTAAATTAAAACAAAGGAAAGACTTGATATTTTGATTATTTATAGCTAAGTATGCTATAACTTTAATGGTCTGGCCTGCGACGTCTACTTAGGAGTTGTATGTGGCCCGCGATGTGAAATGAGTTTGACACCCCTGCTTTACATAAAAAGTAAGAAATGCAATGAATTTAAGGTCGTACATATGTACATCATCCTATAGGTTTAGCTAGTATTCAAGGAAAACGAAATGTGTCATTCCTATCCACAATTTAACCACAATTACAATTTATCGATTCAAATTGAAAGGTCATGCTAATTGTCTTTCAAGGAAAGCCATCTAGTCTTATTTTAACATCTGTTCCACCATGAATAACTTAACATCACAATTATCTTATTCGTTCATATTTTGAGATATTATTTTTAGACTCCTTTAATGATCTCTAAAAATGTTTATACCTTTTATGCAAGTCCAAGAGTACTTATGAATCATCAATTTGCAAAATTGGCATGTTGTCTTTAATGAGACCGTGCCTGAGAGATCTAAAGTCAAGTCAGTATAAATAATTTTGTATTGAAATATTGCTCTGTAAATTAGGTGTTTTTATATTGGATATGCATTCAATAGAGCGGTTGCAGATACTTACAGACTCTAAAATAAATCTTAGGGACGTTTATATTTATATATAAAATAAAATGAACAAACTGATTTTGTTTTGAATGGATAGCTGTTAAAGTTTCATGATATTTTATTCATTAGTTAGTTTGTTATTGTGCTAAAAGTAACGCTAATTTTGTTATTTTCAAAACAATGAGTCAAAAAAAATTTCGTGTTTTAATTTTACACTGCTTCTTGATGGTAAAAAAAAAATACCGTTGAAGCGGAACAATCGCTTGAAATGTGTTATATGGACTCTGCTCTATTAGAAACAACCATAAAACGTTGGTTTGTTGACTTCAAACGTGGTCGTAGATGATGCAAAAGGCAGTGGACGTTCAAATGAGGCGGTAAGAATTGTTTTGATTGATCGAAAAGTGAAGTTAGTTGAACATCGTAAAGAACGTGTTGGCTTTATATTTCATGAGCATTTGACTAGAAAGTGATGTGTCAATTTGGTTGATTTTGCCATGATTACCATCACATATGATTAGTTATTTGATGTCGCCCTGGGTGAGGATGTTGACCTTATGAAAAATACTGTCACAATTAGGAATACTATTGAAGATTAAAATCGAATAATACAGAACTACTTTGCCAAATAATTACCTACTTTGAATGTAGAAATGCAATGAACACGATTGCGCTACTTCACATCATTCCTTTGTTTGATTTTCCTTTAGAGGAATTATAAAAACATTATTATGCAAGAATACAAAACGAATTCATTTACATAGAAACGGTCAATCAATAAAGTAATTGTGGTCTACGAAGCTTCTCCAAATGATTTCAGAATTTCTTCGTACAAATACAGCTGAGATGTTGAAAACTTTTTGAATAAACGTTTACAAATAAAAAACCGTTTCTTACATTTTATTTTCAATTAAATATTCCTTTGTTTCAACTAAATTATACATACATAGCTGATTTGCATATTGATTTGATACTCTTTTTTCCTTTTCTTTTTTTGTGGTTGGATGAATACTTGCTAAGAAAAATATGGTTTTATCACATCAATAAAATAATGGAATGAGCTTCTCATACAAAGTTGCTATTATTATTATTTCAAAATAAATAAAAGTAAATGGAGCCTATAAATATTTTTTTATTAATCACGAAGTTGCAAAGTTTCTATACATATATGTATATATATATATATTAAATGAATTTATCTCTTTAAAGAATGAGTTATTCGATAGTGTCTAGTTGTGTTGATTTTATTTATAATTGTCTCAAAGTTTGCTTTTTTTTTTAAGAACAGCTAATTGGTTGTTGTTGTTTTTTGTGCATTCATTTTGATAGTTTAGATACCTTATTGAGGAAATATTCAAAATTAACTAGATTTGCTATTTCCCGAAATTAATGGAAATTTTGTATTTTTTATTATATGAAATAAAAGAGACTTTTCTCCTCATACATTTCATATTTTCATAATGATTTTATATTGATTTAGACTGCGTATTTGCGTGTCTTGTTTGTTTAAGGTAAATTTTATTTATCATAGAAATGGTGATGCACTTTTTTAAACGTAAGCAATTTCTCTACTTTCTACTTTAAAATGAGTTATTTAGCGTCATTTGACGTAACATGTGCACTGAGCCCACTCCAAACAAATAAGTTTTAAATAAAAGTACATACATATAATTGTATTTTTTTTTTTTTTTTTGTAAAGTAAAGTTAATAAAAGATTGAGGCTACTTCTGGCCTTAAATTTGAGTCGGGACGAGTATTTTAAAAATGATTTATTTTGTCTATAAAATGACTATATTTTTTTTATTTTTTTTTTCAATAAAAACCTTGCCAAAAATGGTCAAGGAGACCTGACATTCAAATACATGTTTGTTTATTTTTACCCAAAAAATATATTACTGCAGTTCAAATATATATATCCTTAAAATGCGACATATTTTATACACAAACATATTACTATACTCTTCATTTGTTTAAAACCCAAAGGATATACTTACATATCGTATTATAACATATACTTATATCCATGTATTTCCATTCTTAATGCTATTAAAGCTCTACTTAGAACATAAGAATGAAGTTTATATATGTAGCTATGTACAAAAGATCATTGAGATCTTTTGAATAATATCCCTTCATTTGATCTTACATAATACTAATAATGCTTATATTATCAAGTATCATTCACGAGAACAATTAACCAAGAATATCCTTTTCAAACTCCCTAAAAGTAGTTTATATTGAAATATAAACTTGTCAAAATAATTGCTCAAATTGAAAAACGTTTTAAATCCACATAAAAGACGACGTCCGTAAATAATTATATAGAATTGTATAAACTCCTTTCATACAAATTATATGGCTCGAACAGAAAACCATAAGAAATGGGCCTGAACAAAGACATGGGCCAAAATTAGCTTTGATTGTTATCATGAAAAGACTATGTACATACATACATACATATGTATATTTTAATACCATTCACTGAAAGTCAAGAACTAAGCTTATTTTCTATAATTAGTTGAATTTACTTTTGGCTAACGAGTTTATATTTTTATTCAAGAAAATAATATGATAATGAGTCAGAGCCAAAAGAAGAAAAAGATCTTTGTGATGATATGTATTTAGGGGAGTCACATTCCAATTTGACAGCCTATAATTAATTAATAATACCTACTTTGACTCCATAAATTCTTCTTCTTTTTTTTCTCCAGCCTCACGTACTCCCAAAAAACAAAAAACCAAGGATTTTCCCATATAAGTAGTAGTAATTTTCCCATTTGAACTCATTCAGATCTATGGACATGCTCTTAAAAAAAGACATTGCAAAAAAATGTAATTATAACAATAATTATTATTATATTAGTATCTAAAACGAAATCATATCTTAAAATATTCAAAAGCAAATGAGTGGTTTTATATATTTATATATATATGTAGCTTTGTGAATTAATTAAGAAATTATTATTAAATCATTAAATACCTTTGCATGACTTTTTAATTGCTTTTTGTATTTATTTTTACATAATGTGTACGTTACAAGGGAGAGATTTGCAAGGAATTTATTTATTTATTTATTTTTTGTCATTTTTTCATTTAACATATATTAATATAACATAACGAATAAGTAACGAGGAATGAAGACTATTTAAACATTGAAAAACATCACGTTTTTTTTAAAAAAACATATGTACATACATAAAGGAAGCGTTCTTTTTAAATAAAAGGTGTTTTTTTTTTTGACTGGACACTTCCGTAATGAACATTCAACTCTTTGAATGATGGAAGTTAATTGAGACAAAAAAATTGTTTTTCTCCAAAATGTCTTTGCCACAATGTTTTAAAATGTAGTCATTTCTCATGACTGTTTTCAATTAAATATGTCTGGTTATATTCAAACATATGTACAACTACACACATTAGAAAATTAATTACATACATTAGGTATTACAAATGACATTCAAGGCTTCAAATCTATGTACATATACCCTTCATAAGTCAATGATATCTAGGATATTTAAAATTCTTTTTATTCTGACTAGGGAAAAAAAAAAGTTTTTACTCTATTAAAATTATTATTTGTGTATTTTTTTGCCAAATATTCTCGTTAAAATACATACATGAAAAAGAGTATTATTAGCAATGGATCAAAAGATATTTACGACTCGGTTTGTAGCCATTAGTTTTATATGCCATGGCATTCAAATAAAAATATATGTATATATATATGTGTGTGTCATTGAATTAATGTAAGACGTACCTCCATTAAGAATTATAATATCTTATAATGCTACAAGTACACGGCTTAGGTATGTATGTAATTATCGAGTTTTGTTCGTCAACAAATCATTGTTTTGCGGTCTCACGTCCATAATTTAAAAGTACTTACACATGTTTTTCTCCCTTGTTTTTAAAGTCGAATAAAAAATAGTGATACCTACAAATTTTAAAAGAAATTATGATTTTCCCTAAATCTACCTGATGCAGTTCTTGAAAAGAGTATTGGTGCCAGAGTGTCTCAATCATATCTTGCATTCAAACTGGATTAAAAATGTAATTTTTCAAAAATCAATAAAAAAAAATTAATTATTTTTTCTCATGGTTCCAACCTAGTTTTGACCCTTTAAAGTCTTGGTTATCGTTTTGGTCTGAATACCTCAAAGTCTCTGTCGAATCTGGGTCTTCATTCCTCAAAATATAATTGCCCTCTGGTAAGATTGTTTTGACTACAAACCTGCCTTTGTGGTACATTCATTCAACCATCCATCTCCAATCTTCTATGGTTTTTATTGTGAAGGATACTTTATTGACCAACCAAGAGTACACCCAAATTTATATGCGTTCACATCTTAGTGATACTAATTATGACCTGTGTGTCATTTTTTTTTTTTTTTTTTTGATCATATAAATATATTGCCCGTTAAAAAAAGTTGGAGTGCGTTAATATTAGGTAAGTAATTAAAAATAAAATAGTTATTTCATTGGGAAGTACAAATGTTTTGTAACTTGATGGACCATATTATAGGTAATTTAGTTATTTGATTGTTATAATAAGAATAACAATCATACCCCTGGACTTTATCCTTTCCAATATTGTCCCAATATCCTAGATCTCTAAGTAGGTGAAACTCAGATTAATTTATACGTCGAGTGCTCTTTTAAGATAGAAATTCTTAAGAGTTCCCTGAGAAATTTTTTAAGGTTATTTTTTTTTTTTTTTTTTTTGTATTCCATTTACGTAATTGAACGTGACTTCTACATACATAGGTACATTAATATATGTATATAGCCAGCAACACTAGCTGCAGCAATAGCAGTATTTTAGATGATGGATGAAGGAATGAATAAAACTGCTGTTTCATGGTTACAAACCTGTTCATTCAAATAATAAAGAATATGTTACATAGAATAAGTAGAAGTTAATTTCATTCAAGAAAACAAATATGAAGAAGTAGTATATTTAGTTGTTGTACAAAAGAGTAGCAGTCATGTACCTACTAGGTCCAACAACAAATTCAACGTCACGAACTTTTAATAATGCCCCCTTTGCCGTACTAAACAAACAAACAATCTAACAAAAAAAAATTTTTTTTTTCATGATGCGACAAATGAAGGAAATCGATAGATGTATACCTACATAATAATTTATTGTACACTGCACCAATTTATGAGATGATACAAAATGAATACTTAACGAATGTACAATGTTATTAAGATGTATCATTTAGATAACTTGTAGATTATGTATGTACAGAAATCTATAAAAAATGTAACATAGATTGCTTCTTCAAATTGAAGGCTCCTAACAATGTTATTGCACTTAATTTTTAGTTTGCAGAAAGAGTGAGAGTAGTCATGTTCATTCCTCATATAACATGTTATGATAATATCTAATCAAATTCAAATTCGTCAATTTATTGAGTGAAAAAGTTGATTAAAAAAATAAACTCATAAAATATACCAATGTACTTCTAATATAATATATTAGTGTATATAATGTAAAATGGACGTTGATGCCATAATTACCTATGCAACACCTTTTAATAGCGATGGATTTGAAACTCTAGCAGGTTTTAAAATACTTTATCGTACACATGATATTTTGGTATTAGTTTTGTTTTAGTTAACAAAAAAAAAAAGATGGAGGTCATTTGAGGTCAAATAATAATAATAATAATTTTGAATCAAAGTTAATACAAAAATGAGGGTAGAAATGCTTAACGTGCCTATTTCATGATATAAAAGGCCCACTGTATTAATAATATTATATTGGGTTTTTTTGAATAGAGTAAAGCAGTGGTTTCAACTGATATTGCACTGAAACCAGTGGCTAGAAGGCTGTCACTCACACCAGCATTGACTATTTTATAACAAGCTATAATTGTTGTTGTTTTAAGAAAAAGAAAGAAAGTTAATTGAAATTGCATCTTCTTTATCAAAATATTTTAGGGGAGCAAAACCTCCTTAATATTTTCACGCTATTTCCATACTTCAACTGATCTCTTACCGATCCACCTGTTGATAAATATAGAAGTAAAGCATTGTAGTCCTTCCACAATTGAATCAATATTTTTTGTGTGTGTAGTAATATATAAAAAATCCTTTCAATGTGACTTTTTCATAGAATAATATAATTAATTTTTAAATAACATATGTACATATCTTGATTCAGGAAGTCCATATGTAATACTGTGGTATCATACAACCATACATACATGACTCTGATATCGATATTTAATTGAACAAACGATTAGCCATATTTGATATAAGGATATCCAATAGTTTTTTGTTCTACATGAACATGGGTGATAATATGTATGTATATTTGAAACTCTATAATACTCTTTTAAATAAAGTGTGTGTAACAAAGCTTAAATATATAATTATTATTTTTAGTAGTATTAGTATTATTGATATGGACAGAGTATCACTTTAATACAATTTCAATAAACTAGAGTAAGGAAGTCAAAAACATCCTTAAACATCCTTAAACGTGCAGTCCCTTTCTATAAATGTCAATGATCACATTCAATAAGTCCATTATTTGTAGACCATGCAGACCCTGGACTCTAAAAATAAAATAAAAACCCAGCAAACTACATTTATGTAAATCTCTATAAATTACTTCATCATTCATATTGTAGCGCATCGTAAACTTTTATAGGTTAATAAAAATATATATATATATATATATGTTTATGGAACCTTTAGAGAATGGTTTAATTATTATTATTATTATTATTATTTTAAAGTGAATATTATAAACAAACAATAATTGTGTAGGTTTTTAAAAGAAGAAGAAGGAAAGAAGTATCAAGTCTTTAGAGACATGTGCCAAAGTTGCATTGAAAGGCCATGTTGTTAGAATTTACTCATGTAGTCATGTGTACATAAAAATCTACTTTTCAAAAAAAGTACATTATATATGTATATTATTCGTAGATTTTAAAGAGTTAAACTAAAATTTCTCTTGCCTTTATATGTATGTTTGTATATAGTAAATAGATGTACATTTATGAGTGTGTGTATTATAATTTATTATGGCCATTATCAGAGTTACTATCAAAGGGAAATGATATTAATATAAGAACATGTGAGATCATGGGTCTACTTCCATCTTAAGTATTATTAAGAACAAAATGAAAAAACAACTGGAAAACAAAAAGATGAGACTATAATTGATGATGAACAATTTATATGTATTTTTTTTTTTTTTTTAAAGTGCAAAAAAGATGATGCTCTTTGAAAAATATTATATATGGTAGATATAACAGAATATTAGTATACTTATGAATATATATGTTTTGGCAGTTTTTAATTTATATAAAAACCCTCTATGATTCATGTAAAAAGAGTCTTTGAATGTAGTTCCTGGATATATAAGAACTATTTTGGTATTTACATATACCTAAAATATACTTATTTAAAACCTAATTTACTATTTGATGTTATTTTTATAAGTATTTTAAAAATACTTAAAATCCAATTATGTTTTTAAGGAAAAAGAAAAGTTTTCTTTTAGCTTCATTATTGGTCTTGATCAAACAGTCCGACAGAGTCGTTTCTGATTGTATTGCTATTATTATTATTATTATTATTATTGGTTATGTACACAAAACGTTGAAAGGCAAGTTGTGGAATTGTTTTATGGTATTTTTTGAATCGTTGTTGTTGTTGTTGAATTTTTTTTTTAAATAATATTTTTATGTACATATTTACAAATGTTGTACATAGACCTTATTTAGAGCTAAAAACTGACCCACTTTGTGTATATATAGATTTATTTTTTTTGTTGTTTTGTTTTCACAAAAAATTAAGAAGGAAAAAAAAATACTATCTAATATTAATAATAACTTAATTAATAATAAAAATTCATCTCATTTTTATATTTTTTAAAGATACTTTATTTTCTCTACTCATTGTATGATTAGAAAAATATTCATTTTTGAAATTGTATTGTTACCCCGGTTAAAATTCTCCCTCTCAAAAAAAAAAAATGGAAAAAAGACACTTCATACATATAAGTTTTTCAATAATTAGAGAGACTCAATTATTAATACTTTTTAAATAATATCTAAAAAACCTAAAAAACCAAGAGTGATTAAGTTTTTATTTCAGGAAAAAAAATGTGCCTATGAGATTTTTTTAACAACTGCAAAAAACATTAACAACATCTAAGCAGCAACAAGTTGCCCCACCATAGGTGAGAATAAATTACATAAATGTGACATATTTTTGAATCCACTCTGTTTGTTTTAAAATTACGTTTATAAGTCCGGTTCTAATGATGTGTTGTTAGATTATTATTATTATTATTATGTTTTTTGAGGGGGGTTTTTTCCAACTTCTTCCCATAAATTTTATCAAATACAGTTTTAATAATGATAATATGACCCTTTCAAACTAGCCTCAAGGACAATTTTCTCCCGAGTCAGCGGAAATATGTATAATATGGAATTGTTTGTTGCCTTGAAATATATATTTTGTAAATATATATATGAATATATATTTATGAGGATAAATATAAGTTATACCCTGGGTTTTTTTTTATTTTATTTTACTCCTTGGGGGAAGTAATTGCATAGAATTATAAACGTGTTTATAACACTTTTTATCCATGTTATGGTAAAGAGTTAAGGGTTTGAATTTCATATTATTTTTTTTTTTGTTTTTTAAAAGGAATCCTCAATACATAGTTTTCCCAAAATATACAAAGTAAAAATATTATTCCCATATTACATAATGTGTATTTTTAGAAATGTCTTCCGAAGTCATAAAGGTAAGTAAATTTTTATATACTTTTTTGTCAAACCAGAGTTTTTTGTTGTTTCAATTTTCTCAAAGAATACATAATATTTCTCCCATGAGATAAATATTATAAAAAAATAAAAAATACCCAGAGTCCCTTGAAGAGAAACAAAAGTGGAATTGCCTCTGTTATTGTCTCAATAAAACATAAAATATGTTTGGACAAAAACAATAAACCTAAAAGTAAGACAAAAAACAGAGAGTCGATAAACATTCCATTAAAAAGATTGATTTGTCATTCTTGGACAGTTAAGATTCATCTCTAATGGAAACTTTTACTTCTTAAGTATCTGTGTGTATGTATGTATATCTCTGTCTCAAAGAGAAATTCAAATGGAATAACGTCGTTGTTTTTTATTATTGAAAAGTTTTCATGATAATCTTGAATCGAAACAAATCCAATAGAACGTAGAACGTTGATACGGTCCAGTATTTTGAAGAAGAAGAAAAATTAGAATCCAAAAAGAAAGTTGAGATTATTTTCCTGTGTCTTGGATTGAATTGTGACTCTATTTTCGCACAAAGCCCTATAATTATTACCTAAAGAAGTAGCAATGAAACCGCAGAGAGAGAGAGAGAGAGAAAAGACAAACCACGTAAGGGGTTTTAGTTGAGCATTCAACCACCTGGTTGCATGACTATAATCAATTTGAAACCAAAACTCTATCGTTTGTTTTAAAAAAAATAAAATAAAATAAAAACATTGGTGAAATATCCAGTGAAATAAAGGGGGAAAAGTGTATTAATGAGTTGATTTAAAAGTAGTCCCTAGCCTAAAGGTGTATATATATAGAGAGAGAGAGGGGGGGGGGGGGAGAGAGAGAAAGACCTTAAGCTAACTTCGTGTGGACGCTGAAGGAACTGAATAGGTATAAAAATGTTGAAAAAACGTTGAGAAGAAGTGTATGTTGATGAGGAATCATGAGGCTTATCATCATCCATCCATGACCTGGATTAAGAGTTGGGTGTAGTATCGAGGTATTATGTTTATTTCTTTTACACACACTAAAGAAACATTCACAACAATCCATTGATTTATTGGGGGGGGGGGGGGGGGGGAGGGTATAATTTGTTATTTTAGTGGAGGCTTAAAACACATTTGTCACGAAATGGTGAGAATTGAATGCAATTTGAGCAGGTGAATTCAAATATCTGATTACCTAGGAAAGTATAAACATGGATTATAATTTATTTGTAAAGGAAAAATAAAATAAAATAGTAAATAGTAAATACTACATACAAATTGTGCCTCACGCCCTCTTTTTAATTTTTGAGGAGATTGCACAATGAAGTTTAAATAATGCCTGGGATATCATTTTTCGTTTTTTCGTTTGTTTTTTTTTTAATAAAATTATCAAATGTTAAGTGTTTATTTATGAAGAGGCCAATAACAATTAACACATAGATGATGATGCATAACTAGTCTGTCTACATATGTAGCAACTAATAATATGCCTATGCCATAGGCAAACCCTTCAGCATGAATTACTCATCCATTTCTACTCAATCAATAGTCACAAACAAAAAAACCAACGAATAATAAGTAGATACAGGAACCAAAATGAACCAAAATGAATAATCCCCTTTTATTCTCCCTTCAATGGGATCCTTTGCTTATTCTACATGATCTTTGGCAGGTAAAGCACCTTACACAATATATAAACACCCTGTCCTTCACAATTTCCCCTTCTTTATTTATCTTCTTTTTTTTTTTTAAAAAAAAAAGGCAAAATGACTATGAGTGTAGATAAAAAAGTTTTTCATTTATCTCAAAAAAAAAAAAATTAACAATAAATAAGTTCGTAACCTTGTGCAAAAAATAATAATAACACTTTACCTTAGCTAAGGCACTATTTTTTAGTCAGTCTATTCTAAAAAAAAAATAATAAAGGAAACAGAAATAATTATCACTAATGGTTACAAAATGAAAGTTTGCAGTCTTTGCTTGGGTATGACATTCATATGCACATAGGTGAGTTGGTTGGTTGGTTGGTTGGTATTAGGGCTCGACCCATATTTTGGAATCCATTATTTGAGGAGAGAAAAAATATGGAATATCCATGAATCAGTTAATTTGTGATTTTGATATTTTTCTAATTAAAATGAATTAATTAATTAAAATCGGTTGTTTTTTTTTCATCACCCTTGTGGATTTTGTGGGATTTTATGAAAGATTTAAGTTTTTTTTGGATAGTAAAAGATAAGATCTTACATGTGCACTTTAGATAATATTGATTGTGAAAGTCAAAAATAAAAAAAACTTTTAGAAATAGCAGCACTGATAGCCACGTCTGAGTTGTCAATGCTTTAGTAATTAAAAACTTTTCATCTTATTTTTTTTTATTTGGAAAAAGAAATTGTTGATTTCATTTTTTTATTTAATAAAAATAATATCTTTTTTTACTTTTTTTAAGAGAAATAAAATATTTGGATTCATCAGCAATTTTGGACGATGAGTGATGCATCTAAAACTACCAGACTTTGGCTTATATTTAATCGGCCTCCTGATATAATTCCTATCTAAGAACATATGAATAATAGTGAAAAATGTACATTTGTTTGTATTTGTTTCTAGCATTGATTGATACATGAATCCCTTAGGAGATTACATTCTGAAAGCTAATTGATTCCCTATTTTTAAACCCATTTATCAATCATGAACTGTAGATATACATATAAACATTCTATGTATGCTGAGGTGAATAGTTGGATGGAAAGTCTATATTATTATTTAACATTCTTATTCAATTTTCACACATACAAACCATTCAAAAGAATGTTCAATACATATGTACAAACAAACATTCATGAGGAAAGTAATCTGTCCTTAGATCTAATGAGTCTCTAGCACTTAAAATGTACATACTTTGTACATAAGTATATCTAAATATAAATACGATATTCCCAGGTTTTTTTTAAATTAAAAATATCTATTTTTTATTTCTGTTAGTTAAAAGATAATGTCAAAATAATAATAATAATAACAATAAAAAAAAGTATTAATTGAATTATCCTCTCCTGATGCAATAAGGAGGTGCCGTCAAAAAAATTGATAAATGGATGATTGTAAATAACAAGTTTTAATATAATTATTATTATCAACCATCTTTGTCTCATCTTTTTTTTTAATTACATATATAATCATTTCTACAGTTGGAAGGATCTATCTACGTTTGAGCTATAAATTACAAACACAAAAAGGGATTGAAGGCTATAAATCCATACATATTTTCAATGTTATGAGTAGATGATTTAATTTCAGATAGAGGGGGGAGGGGAAAGTGGCTCAAGCTACTTCGGATCCTACTTCCCTCTACATAAATATGGTTGTAGTTTGATGATTTATTCACATTCTATCAACGTGTAGGAGCTAATCAGGTTTGCATGATTAGAATATATAAGTCAAGGGCTATCTAACAACGAATATTTATGAAACAGTACTCAAAGTGCCTCAAGGTCAAATAGTTGAAATTTTTTGGTGTATTTATGGTACATATAATAGAAAAAGGAGCTGCATGTATGTATAATAAAATATTAGTAGGTTGAGTAATGAGTCCTGTAATTGGAGAGTACAACTCTAAGCTCTGTAGATAGAACGGCAACACATTCAAATACATAATGAAATGAATTAAAAGGAATGGGTAAGGTGCTCAAGTATAATAATACATATATAATTAAGTTAAACAATTTGCGTATTTATTGAGAGTTCATTGTATCAAAAAATCTATCTGAGACGATCCTTTTTTTTCTTTTTTTTTTTATTGGCATAGTCAAATATATAACTAGTTATAATTCACATTGTATATCACAATATACTAATTTGATATCATTGCTGCTTCTACTACAACTACAACTACTACTAACTGTGTGTCATACCTCCATGTGAATAAACTTCAGGAAGTTCAACCGTACTCGTACTTCAAACTTATGTATGTATTTTTTTTCTTTCTTGTACCTTCACATCCTATGTACAATTCTAAATTTCAAACTTATGTAGTCATTTAGTCATAATACAGAATCATTTTATTATTTCTCACATGTAATAATATTTTATATATACAATTATCTTGGAACAAGCCAAAAATTGTATTTACATGAGTCATACATTGTTTGTAGAATCTGGAGAAAAACCTACAATATATATATATATATATATATATTACATGAAAAAGTACGATCAAATTATACATATATGTATATAATACTTTGATATTAACTTTGAAGACTAATTAAATGATTAATGCCTCTTTCAATTAGTTGTTTAATTAAAGTAGGTAGTTATTTTTCTCCATTTATAGAGAAGGATTTATGACTCTAATTGGTTAAAAAAAAAATTAAAAATTGTGAAACCTCCACTCCCCCCCCCCCCATTAATCATCATAACAATACGTATGTTATAAGATATTTAAATAAATAATTTCTATTCATTCCTAATTGAATTGTAAATAAGATTTATAAGAGGCAAGTTGAAAAAAAAAAGGCGGATTTCCAGGTTCTCTTAAAAAGATTCCCAATATTCAAATATTATGCATGGATATATGTATAGTACACAGCTGTTCCTAGGTTTCGCCATCAGGATCAAAATGGAGTGGTCAAAGGATATATACGTATTATCATCACAGAACTACATGTATGACTGGGTATATGATTACCGAAGTATGGATGAAATGCGTGGAAAGAGGAATCAAGACCTGAAATTTGATTATTCAGGATTTGCAACGGATATTTATAATATGTGTATTCTCACTGTACAATTTTGTAATTATACGTGTCCGTAAATGAAAACTACATACTAATTGTTACTCAAATAAGTCCCTATATTTAAAAAAATGGGTAGACTTTATCTACCTTGTATCTTTATTGATGGATTCATATTGAATATCAATGCATTTTGCCTTTAATTGATTGTTATTAGTGGTGCAATTTGCCTTGTATATATTTTTCGGAGCGAAGAAAAGGTTTTGCCTTTTTGTTGTTGTTTTTTGTCTATAATATAAAATCATCTGTAGGAGTTGAAATAAATAAAATACAAAGTTATGGAGATTACACAGTAAGTAATGGCAAACATATAGACACCCAAAATAATGCTCCATGTTCGATTTTTTTTAATATCCACATATCTAAGTATATATAAGTTCATGAAAAAGTAATTTTTATCACACTAGAAAGTTAAAGTCTTTTTGCGAGGGGAGTCTGACTGTTACCCACTAATTACGTAATGCAAACGACTCCTCGCAAAAGATTCATCATGAATAAAATAAATTTGTCAAAAATTGTCTCATCATTTTATACAATACACATTCAAAAAGGCATTCATATTCCACGCATCAATGCTCAAAGTATTCAATTTGTATGCTATTATCTATCAAATATTTGATTGTAAAAAAAAAAAAAAAAAAATGAGATACATGCTTATATTTATACCTATTTTTTATTTGATGGCACAGTCGGTCCATATCAACATATTGTAGTAGGCCCTGAGTATAAGCAGCAACATAAAAATTCAATTTGTAAAAACATACTAATAAAAACTAATTAAACGTTTTAGTGACCAAATTGGATAGAATTCGTATTAATTGAGGACCACCCATTTTTTTTTTTTTTTGTATTTTTTTTTTTTGGGGGGGGGGGGGACTGATCATTACTGATCGTATTAATTCATTCCAATATGGATTTGCAAACTTTTATAATTAGTATCTAGTTAACATAGCAAAAAAAAAAAATCTGATGAAAACCCATTTTTCAAAAAAGAAACTAAAAAACTACAATTCTCATGTTAACGGCATCAGCCTTTTCGGCATCCCCGTATTCGCTACTTCTATGAAACTATATACATAGGTACTCATTAAAATATTTCATTTATCAAGAAATTGTCCTTCAACGAGATCCCAAGTAACCTAAATTTGAGGATCCTGAGAACTATTCCGGGATGAGAGTGTAAAATTGAGTAATTTATTATAGCATTTGTATTTTGTGAAGAAACATAATTTTTAAGCTAGTATTATGCATAAATATATACGTGAAATATTAAAATATATATATATATATATATATATATATTTGAAGGATATTTGTACTAAGAATCCGACAATCAGTAAGTATATGGTTCAAATAAGTATACTTTCATTAAAGCATTTAAGTAATATGTTAGATTCATCTGGGAGAATAGCAACTTTTTTTACTTATCATACTGCTTCTGAAGCAAATAACAGAATGACGTGGCATCATTTTTCGTCGATGCATAACATGTAGTATAGTTAAAAACTTCCCATGGATATGAAGTTAGAAGTGATAAGATGTAATACTTTTATTATAGTTTTTACATGACCTGAACGCCGAATCCGTATTAAATCAGGGAATGCACCGTTTCCTTTCCTATCTGAAAAAGAATGTGTCGCCCTCGTTCATGCACTGAGATATCAGCCAAATTATGCAGTAAACTCTTGAGGATTTAAAAAAAAAAACCAATATCTTGTACTATCGCAATAGTCAATTCTTTACGATGAGTGATCAAAGAAACAAAAATTACAGCACAGTTCCTGATTTTGACGAAGTGTATATTTCTTATACGTCATTGTAAAGACTGTGGAAAGACTTTTAATAATGTTCTACAAGCTTTTTCTTTTCTTTTTTTTTTTGGTTTTTTTTCATTTTTAATATCCAGGGGGAAAGTAACTCAAAGTTTAATTCAGCAAAGGTCACAAAAAAAGACAGTCACCTGAAAATAGGTGACAAAGCTCTTATGTCTCCGAAGTTAAAATCTGGAGGTTCAATGACTTAGGGAGCGATGATTTTGTCTTCAGGTGACAGATATGCTGTCTTGTCATTGATGGCTCCTAGGACTACGCCAATGTGTCTATCTAGTACATGAAATCGTCATATTCGGCTATATATATAATATGCCCAGTTTGAGGAGAAATGTTTGGAGCTATAAATAATTTGTGGAAAAAGGATAAAAGTCTTAATTTAGAAAGTTAGAACAGTATTAGTATCGTACTAATCTTAGTTTCTATGTTTCAATATTTTTATTAACTTGAGGGAGGTCTTGGCTAGGATGTCTAATTTTAAGATTAAATCCTTACGTATTTATGTATTTCAAAACACAAGTCTTCCTAGCAATTTACATTACTGATATGTATGTTTTATAACATAATGTATTGGAGTGTATATGTAACTAACAGAATTGTCCATCAAAAATCCCATCTACACCCCTTGTTATCAACAAATCGTTATTTCTACTCAATAACTGTAAAAAGTGTGGTTTGTAACGGAATGAATAAAGTAAATGTATAATTTCAAATAGTTCCTGTGATTTTATTCACATATCAAAAACCATACAGTCAAATAATATTACTACTACTACCTGTTATATTTTATGTGAAATTATACGAAAAGATTCTACTTTATATTTTGAAGTAGAAAAAAAAAAAAAAATTATAATTTTAAATTGAGGAGAAAAAAAAAATATTATTAAAGATATTTTTTATTCATCATTTTCCTGTTAATTTATGGAAAGAACTTTTAGTATTCGTATGGAATTCGTTTATTTAACGGTCAAGAAATTATTCTATGTACAAATGTACCTAGGTATATAAGTATAAACAAGTAAGAATATTAAGCATAAAAAACTATATACTTATACGAGTAATATATACATAAATGTATGTAAGTAATAATTTATGGGGGATTCATACGGGGGGGGGGGGGGGATGAGGGGAAACGTAGAAGTTCAACGTGTTTATTATCATTATATGTACTGTTAATGGGTTTAATACATATATATACATACATACATATACATATAGGGACCTAGATATGAATGTAGCACTACCAATTTTAACCGCAAAATACTTCTTTATAGAGGGACATTCTCTCAGTAAATGAGTACATCGATTTTTTTCCTTTCTAAAAATGACATTGGACCTCTGCAAATTTGAAATATATACAAAAGAAATTGTGAAGTGAATATTTTAGTAACTTGTCTTTAAAAAGAATGTTTTTGTGTCAGGTTTTTTTTTATTATTATTATTAGGGATGTTCGAGTCAAGATCCAATAAGTTCTATTACATCAGCTGGAGGGGCATAAGCTTAACCCATTGTGGTGAATAACATCATTTTTGATGAAAAATTATTCTTGTTGGCAATTTAATTTGACGTTTGTACAATTATACATCAATAGTATTTTGTCGTTGTTGTCATATAATAAGAATACCACGTGGATATTTCAGGTAATCCTTCCATTTTGAGGTCATATTTTATATCCTCCAAAATTGTTTCGAAGCCAATACAAACATATTCACTCCATATTTTTTAACTTAAAAATCCAATGTAAGGGTCAAATTAAATTACCAACAAGAATTTTGTATCAAAAATGATGTTATTCACCACAATGAGTTGCGCGTGACTTAAGCTTGTGCCCCTCCAGCTGATGTAATAGAACTTATTGCAATATCCCATGAATGAGTACAATGACGCTTTCACATCATTTCTCAAGTTGATAGAAGGAGATATAAAGGCAGGATTTGAAAGACTCAAACCATATCCATTGACTTTGATACTACATATATCCATTAAAGCTGAATTAGTTTAGTACCATTCCATGGAATGTGGTGGAACGAAAATATAAAGAATTGTAACTCGAAATCAATTCTCAATTTTGAGTTAGATTTTTAATACAAGAGATTAGAATTGATTCCTTGGTTATTTTATATTTATTTTTTTCTATGGAGCATTGGATAAACGATGGTGGAGTTCATGGCCCGTGACAAATGCTATTTAATTTATTTGTGAAAATGATAAGTTTTGTGGTGGAATTGACTTTGAGGGATTTCTTCTTTTTTTTTAAAGAGTCAAAAATTCCGCTTTCTAAAAAAAAAAAAAATTCTGAGCTTAGCCCTACGTTTACTAAATAAGTTACATCACGGAAGCAACTTCATTTCCATCAAGGCTTATAATCCAAATGTAGTGCAAAGTTGTCAAAGATTTTCAAAAACAGTAGATGTCTCTATTTAAATTTTTAGAATTTCCTATTGCTAAAATGATGAAGGTGGTAAAAATATTCAAGATGTATCTCAGGGTGAAGGGGTTGTGAGTCTACAAGTTTGAGAAACAATAGTCTTTTGTTGATCTCTAGGCTGAAGGAGTAATCATGAGGTATTTTAGTTAGATGCCTAGAATTGTTTTCTGACTACTTTGGTTGAAAAGAAACCGTGAATCGTGGTTTCTCACATTTCCAGAATCCTCTCAGCCATACCGACGTTGCCCTGAGATACATTTGGTAGCCGTGCGCCCCCAAAGGGATATAATATCAAACTTCTGACCCATATTTGTATTCTAATAATTCAGACCACATCCTAAATTGAAATTTGGAATGCTGCTTCTCAGTTATACGTCTGGTTACGGGATTAATTTACAAATATTTGACCAACAGAGAGTTTCAATGAGCTATACGTTTTCTCTGAATTCAAATATGACAAATCATAGATTTGTCAAGTACTAAGATGATATTGAAACGAATTTGATTTCACTACTCAACTAACATTATCCACTCTCTAAAAAATATATGGATTGTATATGCATAATACATGAACATGGTGTCCATTCTATAATTTAATGAGTCACCTCAAATCTGTATTAATATAATATAATATGTTATGGCCATGATGATTGAGTGCATTAATTAGTTGTTTTAAGCCGCAAAAAACGGGGTTTTTTTGTTAAACGATAAATTAGTCACATCGTATTAATATTAAAAAAAATATGATTTATTTCATATTATCAACCCCCCCCCCCCTCTTCCCCTTCTCACCTGATAGAAAAGGAAAATCATTTTCAATTGTTTGTGAGGAAAATATTGTTTCTCAAAAAAAAAAAAAATGAACATACGTCAAAATGAACAATGGAAATCCTTTTTTTAAAAAAGAAAGAAAAAAACCTGCGCTAATTTTCATTCAATTCTTTTCTTATTTTCGAGAATAAAACTTTTTATGGGTGTTATTAACACAAAAGACTGATGTTCTTTGAATATATATATATATATATATAGAAAAAAACCATTTATAGTATCTATATTTATTATACAACGACATGGACGGATAGATGGAAGAACCATTGAAATCTTGTAGTGAAAGATTTACAATACCTAGTATTATAAACCAATAAAAAAAATCATATGAATGATTGGCATTAACACGTACGTACATATCTACCTAATTATTATTCATAGAGTGCAAAAAAAAACCCCAATCCCTCTACATACTAAATAGCTCTGTTAGCAATAAAAAGCAAACAGTTAACAATGACACACAAATACTTTCATAAATAGGTATTTATAGACCATAAATGCTCCTTAGGTGCCGATGACTCTAAAGAGTCTTTGTTAGATATCAATTTGATATCTTTATTATTCAATATTTGTAACTCATACCAGAAGTATGTAAGTACAAGGCTAACCAAACATTCATGAGTCGCCATTTCCTGTCTCTACTTCCCTGAATTGTTCTTATTTGTTCTTAGTATCTATGTAGATATAAATATGTATTATTATTATGTATTAAAACTCTGCAAAAGGTGTCAGAGGAGAGTCTATTTTAAATGTGGAAAGACCTTTTTTTTAAAAAGACAAAACCATGTTGAGTATGGTTTTATTCCAATATTTAAAACCTTGTAGTTGTTAGTAGTGTTAGCTAAACAAGATTTGACATTACTTTTTTTTGAGTAAAATCCATTATTTTAATATGGGTATTTGGTGGATAATATCGACCAGTATTTTGGCTAGAGCAATAAAATATTCAAATCGATACAATATAGTGTATGAGGTATGGCACTAATCTGACTAAGAAAGCTTTAACAGATGGTATGTGTTGGTATGTAATAATTAATTTACATTGACATAGTTAGCATGAGGGGTTTTTTTTTAATCCAATGTATAAGGAGTTTCTCAAACTATTATTGGTAATTATTGCTAATTTTAGAAGGAAAAAGAAGAAGAAGGCCAATAATTATGTCTTAGTAATTATTTTATTTATCAGGGCTCTCGTGCAACAGGGGAGGCAATGGGGCACCACTTTTCCCCCCGATGTAATGCAACGTGTGCCAACGGTTGTTGTTTTTTTTCAATTTGTAAAATAGTTTTAAAATTTTCATTAAGTCAATATTAATTATAGAGCAGTAACTGTTGAGATTATTTAGATAGCCTATTAAAATCAAAAGTATAATGGTCGGTTTCTTGAGTAATAGTTATCGAGAAGTACAACTCAGATTCTCAAGATTTATAAGGAATAAAGACGGAAATATTTATTTAAACTTTTTTGGTTGCTACAACATTTCTCACAATTGTACTTTAGTCATCATCTTTTAACATTTTAAAAAACGAAAAAATCCATTTTAGCTGTTTACAAAAGGATAATATTTTCAAACACTAATGAATATTTTGACGTGATATTTGGAACAGATATTAATGGCAGTAGTGCCAACTTCAAAAGAAAAACATTTATTCCAATCAGAATCCCCAAAAAAGTTAAATTCAAATATCCTGATACTTTTTGCTCATAGTATGTAGTAGTCTATAACTTTTTCTATTATTTGGGCCACTCGAGAAGTTATTTTCCAATTACTTGGGCCTCCATCAGTGTTGTCAAGTAGGTATGACAGCTGCCATACTATTGCTACCAGAAAATATTTTTTCATGAATTATATTGATGGAAAACTGGATGTGCACCTATTTCAGCTGCATCCCTTCGTCAGCTTTAGCTGAATTGACGCCGCATCCCTAGACAGTCCAAAAGTGTACTCGAAGCCTAGACTTTTGGTAAAACGTTGATTCTATTCGCATGTGCCATTGATGAAAATTGATTGTACACAGAGATTTAAATCCAGAGAGGGGTTCCTCCTCACTATGAAAAGCGCTGCAGGATCATCAGGCAGATTGTTGTTGTTGTTGTTATTTTGGAGTACATATATAATATCCAATTACCTTCTGTAATTAAGGATTTTAACAAAATATTAAAAAAATAAAAATGATACAAATAACAACACAATGGTAGAGCGTTCATTTTTGAGACTTGACTTGATTCATATTTAACTTAATCATAAACACAAGTTCATTTCAAGGATTTAATTTATTTTAAAAGTCAGCTCTATCTATCTACCTCTCTGTGAGCGAGCCTTTTTTACATAGAACCCTTTACATCTTAATGGATTTATTTAAGAAATAAGAAAGGAAACATCATACCCATGATTGTATGTAGCTATTACTTCCGTGACGAATCTCTTAAATGAATGTTATTCTACCTTTCAGTAATGATTATTATTATTATAATTTTTGTACTTGTTGTTATCATTTTAAATATATGTATGTTCCTAAGTTACACATTTCATTCATATGTGAGTTTAATTTCAAAAAGAGAAAAAAATAATAATAAAAATTACAACTCTGTACATTCAAAGAGTTTTTTTGTTTTCTTGTTTTGTTGTTGTTATCTTTAATATGAGATAAACATGCGATGAAATAAAATCCTTGTGGGGCTCTCCATTAAAAAGAGTTACTTTACGAGCCTCAAATAAAGAGAAAATGGAGACTATTTAATTAATTATTTTAATGCACTTATTCCATAAATGGAATTTTAAGAAGTTACATTCAGGACAGGGTTGGATGGCCGAAGGGGCATCATAATAAATGTACATATGTTATTGAGATCTTATCAGATCGTAAACACTCCACCTTTTTTTTTTTCTAATGGAAGCCTTGCAAGATGTTGGTTACTCCCAATACCATTTCATTGAAAATTGGTTTTTACATTATTCATATTAAATGCAACAATTAATGATCTCAAAGAAATATACTATTGAACCTATGTATCTATAGTATTTATGTACTTATTCTCATTTGTAAGCATTGTTGCCGGAAGGTTGATGGAAAAGTCAGTCATATACAGCTTTGAAAATGGCTAAAAATCAGCTCATTTGAAACATTAAATGGCTGAAACAACATTTAAATTTATTTGAACATATTAATTTAAATTCTTTTGAATATTTTTACAGAAATAACTTCAATGTAAACATTTTATTCAATACTGCCTTAGTACAAATATTTGGCTAGTCAAAAAAAGCATACATATCAATGATTATTTTCATGAGTAAATTCACCCATTCATAGATGATTTTATATTCCTCCATTGTGCATCACATTGAGAAGGATAAAATAGAGTAAGATCATATTATTGTCTTTTAAAAATTGATTTTGGATTCTAAAAGTGAAAAATCAAAACGAGGTCAGAATTTAAATTTTGGTTAAGCTGTTGGGATTTCATAGAACCTTTTTATTCTATGTAAAAGCACATTAAAAGAACTAGAATTTAAATTATAGAATGATATATACCTTTTATAAACAAGGCAAATAAACAAAAAGTTAAAGTAGGGAGAGTTGATACAAGTTAGACTGTCTTGTTTTGTGGTCAATTCAATATTCTGTCAGCTCAAAGAAAAAAAATGAGAATTGGAAAGTTTCAACCTTCAAAAGCCATTTTTGTGACCTCTCTTAGCCTTTTGAAGTTTAAAAAAAATGACCTTTTTTGTACAAAAAATGAGCTACTTTCAATGGGTTTGAGAGGTCTGAAATTTAAAGCAATGAGACCCTCCTTTGAGATTTCATTTTCCAATTTTTTTTTTTTTTTTAGTGCAATCTGGCAAATGACATCTTCTTTTAGTTTTGAGCCTACAAGTTGGCCTATGAGGGGCAAAAACGGATTTTTACAGTTTTTCCTTAAAAAACTACCCTGAAATTTTGAGAACAATTTTTATATCTATATGTATATAATTATTTGTTTAAATTTGTTGCATCTACACTGTGGGTAAATTCAAGTCATAATTAGCATTGGTTGCAATTTAAATGGCACATTTTCCTGTTAACTTTATGCCTTTATTTGAAAAAATATTTCTTATTAAAATTAGAGAGTTTAGTATCGACTCTTGATCAAGATAAATATTTTAGTTGTATCCAACTAAAATATTACTAACGATTTTAGCTAAAAGGAAGAGAAGAGCAAAATATTAGCACAACTATAATTTACTTATTATACGCAATATATTTATTATAAATATGTTTTGGAATAGTGCAAAAATATATTCATTAAATTTACATTCTTGGAGGCTTAAACGATTTCTGGGATCCTAATTCCCCTAATACGCTTGGGGCGAAATAAATCCATAGTCTATTTTGTAGACCTTCTAAATCTTTGATATTACTTGTTGAGCCCTAAAGACCTCATTTTTCAAGCTAGACACCTCAAAGTTAAGACAAGGGTCAAATAAATTTTAATCCTAAACTATTCGATTTTAAATTATCATCGGTCGTAACCTTTTAAGACACTTAAATTTATTGAATTAAATATCAGTGTCTATTCGCCGTCAGTGATGGTAATAAGTTATTGCAAATAAGTGATCAATGATCATAATTTATATTACACAAATTGATGAAAAAATGGTTAAATCCCGAAAAAGATAATTTGTCAACCATCAGCCAAATGACATAAAATTGTGCCAAAAACGATAAAATTTAGCTAAATCTTGCCGGAAATTTACAGATCTGGCTATTTTTTAGATGTGAAAGCATTTTAATTTGTTTAAAAAAGGCAAAATCTCTTTTAAAATTGACTGGGAATTTTGGGTAATATTATAATTACATTCGCAGTTTAAATATTAAGCGTTTTAAGAATTTATAAGAGCTACCAACTGTAATTTTGGTATATTTTCATTGATTTACGAAAAGGAAAAAGTGATTAAACCTCTCAAGTTTTTTTGTTGTCACTATTTATTAAAATGTAAGTATTCAATAAATAAAAAATATCAAAAAGGCTTTGGTTAAGAGACATACAAAAAAACCGAAAAACTTTTAGCTTCATTAATTAAGCTCCCATCATTATAAGAGGAGGAGGAGGAGGAGGGATGGTTCTTTGATTGTTGATTTTTTTTATTACTTAGTGTTGAATGGTACATCATCATCAATCATTCAAATACTCGATAAACTTTTTAAAGAAAGAAATTATTAATTGATAAAGTTTTCCATCAAAAAAAAAAAAAAATGAATGGAGAGAAAATAAATGAGCCGCTTGGATCAGTTTTCAATATTAATTTGTAGGTATTTGATACATTACATTATTTTGAATTACTTATGTATTTGTAAATACTATTTTGAATTCGACCTAAATATATGCCTACACCTAGATATTATAAGTAAGAGAGCAATCGATTTAAGAAGAAATAAATAACTCCCTTCCTACTCATTCTCCTAAAGAAACTTTCATTTCCTGAGTCATTTAATAAGTAAATCACATCTTGATTAAGTTTATTTCGTACCTTTTCCTCTTTTGGTATTAATATGAAATGGAAATATGTTTAGATTGTCTTAAAAGGACACAAAATCTCGGGTTTCGACTACTTCTATGTGTACATATACTATCTATAAAAAGGTTAATGCATATAGTATGTACATTCAATGAGTTCCATGCTTTTCCTTCTTGAGTAATACATACATATTCTTTAAACAGAAATACATATAAATCAGTCCAAATTTATTGTCCATTCATACATAAATATGGGTAGGTGTTAGATCTTCCTAGAGCCACTAAAGATCGTATTTTTTTTTTTTTTTTCATCAAAAGCAACAGTTCGACGTACACCTGCTCTTTCATGTAAATGAAACATGAAGTTTTTTAGTCTTAATTTAAAAAAAAAAATGGTTTTGTTCTTAGAGCTAGGAAAATGGTTCATTTTAGATTACGTACAATACATGTATGTAGCCATAGTATTATAGGTATAGAAGAGGATCCTGTGAGGGAATGGAGCTGCAAGGGAGATGGCTCGGTGTGAAAAAAAAAAAAATAATACATACATCTAGGTATGAGGTATATGAAATGTAGGCAATTATGGAAATGTTTCCGTTCTTACGCCCTCAAGGAGCTCATCCCATCATATCGCAACAGTACAATTTTCTCAAAGAAGTTGCAGGGCAAAATATTACAAAAAAAAACACAATCATCAGAAACTCTCACCTTTAAATTTTCTCTATTGGACATACAAAACAGAGTTTTTTGGGTTTTTTTTTGTTTGTTTGTTTGTTATTGCATTCAAAATATTTTGAAGAGTACTAAAAGAATGCAAATACGGAAATAAATAAATATTTATATATATATATATATATAATGTAATGTAATGACTATGGAAATGACCAGGTTATAGATATAAAAATTATAGATAGATGAAAAGATACATCATGAAATAAAGAAGTTATTATTTGAATAAGGAAAAAATGACAACATATTTCATAAATTAATATTCAAATCCCTTTACTTTAATGCTGTCATCCTAAAAGACAAAAAAGTATTCATCATCCAAGGGCTTAAATTCTACTATAAAACACCTTTAATCTTCAATCAATTTTCATTCGAATGTTGTCAACATTCATTTCTATTATACACTTAATACTAGTTCATTATAGAGGATCAACATAATGAATAACAATCTGCTGTGAAATAATAATAATAATAATAAAATGAAATATGTCAAAATAATTTATAAAATCCGTATTCGTGAGTCTTCATTAATGAAAATTGTATATTGATTAAAACAATTTAGGGGGAACTTCCGCGTCCATTAATTCTTAATTCAAATTTTTCACGCATACCACTTTTTGTATTATTTTGGCAGCATGAATTGAATATGCAAAAAATGTTGATGAAATAATATCCAGGAATGGTTTTTGTTTTTCCTAGTCTTCTTGTGTTCGTATCCTTCATTATATTATAAGCACAAATAGGTATTTGAAAATTCAGTATTCATGCATGGATATTTATTTATGGCCTAGAAAGAACGAAGAATAAAATCCGGGTTTAGAAAACAAATTATGTAGTTAGATATTCCATCGAATAGAATAGTCATCATGAAAGCTTTAAATTGTAGTACCCTGTACGGTTGTACGTTTTCATCATGGAGGGATAAGAATACATACATACGCATACTTTATACTTTTGATAAACATTAAACATATGCATATGTACATGAAAGTGCTTTTTTTGGTGGTTGCCTACTTTTCAAAAGTTGTTTTTAGTTCTAAAAGTTTTAGTAGTTCGCTCGAAAAAAGATTTTAAAAGGTTCCCAAAAGCAATTGAAATCCTAAACGCCTTTCATAAAGTCTTCTATAATTTGATTTTTTATTGTACAAAATCAAATACGACCATCCATATTCCTATTTATTTAAAAACTAACATATAATTGCAATTTAACATCAAATTATTTGAAGCGCATCGTAAGCGAGTTGAACATTCTTTGGAGTAGATTTTTGTGAGCAAAAAGTAAAAAATGAAGAAACGAGAAATAATAATTTTGTCAAATCCCTTAATATTGTTCAATTTGGCTGAAATTTCTTATGTGGCTATAGAACATCAAATAGTAACATAAATTAAGTAGCCATTTTTTCAAAAATTCTTAATTATCTTTTAAAAAAACACTTTTACAATTAATTCAATTGTAGAACTTAAAAAGTTTTGGTTGTTAGAACGACTTGAAATTTGTTTTGTATATAGTTGTAAGTTCCATCATCACGTAACCAGTTTTCTTAACTACCCAATATTCATTTTCAATTTTTTTGTAAGAAAAAAATAACAACCCTTAAATCAGCTAACCAAATGTACCTACATATTATGTAACTATTGTCAACTTACTTTGGAATTTCATGAAGGAATTTGTTTGTCTAAAATCACATTGAAACTAAAATAAAGATTATTACTATTAAACTCGTTTGGGGTAGTCAAACATCAAATAATATATAAATATATGTACATAAAAAGAAAGAAGCATTCAATCAAATCTCCGGTCATTACTTATAATAACAATAATAATACATATGAATCCAGGTAATAACAATAATATAATATTATTGATGTTTTTGTTCAGTTACACGTCTTGGAATTAAATTATTTCCAAATTAAAGGATGGAAACAGTGTTTTCATGTCTTGACTTCATCATTCAGTGCTCCTTGTGCGGTTTTTAGCAACAAAGAACCAATTGTTACTCCATCATTGTTTTAAAACATATATATATATATATATATATATATAATGATTGTATCCATTTGAAATGATAGCTGCGAATCCTAGAATGAAATAATCCCGAATGCTCTTACTGGAGTCCAAAATAAAATGTAATAAACGGTGTGAAGAGACTGCTATTTAATTATATTTTTGCTGAGAAGGCATCCTGGAGTGAATTCAATTTAAAAGATTATTTTTAAGAGATCCTTCTTTTCGTCGTCTTGAAGTATTATGTGTACATATAATATCATTAGATCATAAATCACAAGACGCTAAAGAACCCTTTCTTTCTCAACCTGGTCAGAAAATAATTAAAATTAATATAAGCGATAATAATAACAACAATAGCAAAAGAGCGTAAATAACAACATAATTTTGAAAAATTGAGTTTTGATCCCGGATTGGATTACAAGGGATCAAGTGGACATTCCTCGTCTTAAGACTCTCATTTACCATACTTCGTCACTCGGCCAATGACACGAGGGAAGGGGGAACAACATAGCAATTAACAATCAATTAACGGATAATTATCTTTCTACAACATAAGATCCTCCTTACACTTGCTTGATTGATTAATTAATTATTACAGCAGCCATAATGAATATTGGCATAGGCAGTTGGGGAACTTAGCCGGCTGCTGACGTAATGAATTGATAAAATACTATACCAAATTTAGCTGGTGAACTACGAGGTTGGGAGTCTCCCATATATCAAAATGTAAATTTTATAATATTATAAAATGATTGTTCAAATATATTATATGATGGAAGGAAAAACTCCAATTCCATGAAGGATTTCGTATTATACAACACAAAAATACGACTTTCCTCATGCAATACCTTTTTTTTTTTTCTTCAAAAATATATATGTGTACATATATAAAAAAGATCTAATCAAGAACTCCTTTATCATATACATAAATATATCTTTTTCTCTATATTTATGAAGAAAAAAAATACGTTTTTTAATGAATAATTCAAGAAGTGAACGAAAATGATTAAATATATATATATATATATTCCTTTTTTATTCGTCCAACGGACTTTTTATATACCCGCATAATATATGTAAGCTTTAAAATATTTTAATCATAATAATATGTATATACATGAATATATCATTAGTGATGCAGAGGTACCCTCAGTATCAGGGAAAATTAATTTACAGTTCATTATATATATAATATAAGAAAATAAATGAATATTATAGTAATTCAATCATTCATAACTCTTTGGTGGGAGTTCATGTTGGAATAGCGGATCTTTTAGAAACGATATATGCGTGTGTACTAATGAAAGAGCGAGTTCTTTATACTACATATTATTATTAATAATCCCATGATGGATTGATGATTGAACAATACAAAATGACAATCAAGATATGATCGATACTTTGTAGGGGAAAAGAGGTAAATTACCTTAAGAATATAAATGATTGTGCATTATTTTTTCATGCAAATATAATGTAACTAATATTATCTTATATTTATTATTGAGCGAAGGAGTAAGCGAGTGGAAGCAACCATCAAAAAAGACCGGACCACGGGTTGGCTTTTTCCCCACACTCCCTCCCTCCTTCCCTCTACTCAGTGACTGATACACAGACGTCTACACACGCCTTGAGAATATTAATACTATCCAAGTAGTAGTAGTAGTACTAAGAATAATAATAACTAGAGGGGAATAAAGGCAACCAATCTTTTTCTCTTTTTTTTTTTTTTTCTCTCTCTCTCTCTCTTTCTTCAACTTAGTTAAAGTAAAGATGTCGAGTGGTGCGTTGTGTGGCTGATAAAACAAATTTTGAGACTCAGTTCATTTCACATTTTTTTATTTATATTCCGTGATTTTATCTTTTGATACTATTATTGCTATTTAAGGAATTCGTTGCTGTATTTATTTTTTTACACTACTGGTAAGAACGTCAAAGGAGGAGCAAAGAAATTGCTTGACACTTGATTGATAGACAGTTGATACTAATTTCAGTGTGTGAAATCACTGAGCTGAAATAGAAGTTATTCCTATGTGTAGATTTCCTTCGTTCTTTTTCAGATGGTTTAAACAGCAAATGTAGACGCTCATTGTAGAAGTGAGGGATATAGAATGTTTAAGTGGAAAGTAAGTGGCCTCGGAGGAGGTGGAGGCAGCTCCAAAAAGAATAAATCCACATCTGTTGTTGGAACAAAGCTGAATAATAACACTAGTAGTAGCACTACAACCACTGCCAATAACAATAACAATCATCCTCAACAACCCTCTCCATCCTCACAGTCTGCGTTGGAATCTCAAAAGAACAATAAGAATAAAGAGCAAATGCAGTTACAAAGAATCCAGGAATCGGAGTCTGTCAAACAGAATAACGATAGTAACAAGTAAGAGATATTTTTTTTTTTTTGTACTATTCGTACATACATTAAAATAAATGCTCCGTGAATGAACTGAATTGGAGTTGGACTTTTATTTTTACGGATCAGGTAATGAGGGATTTAAAATAAATAATGACTCATGATTATTACATCGTATATGTCATTTTTCCCTTCTTTCTAATTGCCTCTTTCAATAAGCATTGCTTTTGAGCTCTTTTTGCAAACAGCTCAATATTTACCTACCTACATATATGTATAAACTTATAATGAGTAAGGGATGAGGGTTGTATCTTTATCATCATTACTATTTTAAATGATTTATAATCCTCATGCCTCAATTTCACCCAAAAAGACACACATATTTCATTCCATGTAATCCGCTTACTTTAAAAAAGCCTCCACAAATCCCCATTCCCCTCGTCCAGTACATATTTATATGACGACTCTCCTCATAATTTTGTAACCATGCATTTATATCATTTCCCCCCCCCCCCTTAATGAATATATGGAGTAATTTATTGAATGATTTGCATCTCTAACTTCATTAGAGCATCAATCATAATGTTCCACCAATGACGGAATATCTAACAAAACTTGAAAGTATTCTGTATCATCGATTTGGAGAGGGGGCTATGAATTTGATGAGTTCCATAAATTAATGGTTGCACAAATAGATCGTATCTATCTTTGTACCATTAGAAGTTGATGATGTTATCTTTGTACTACAACCATTCATTGCTAAAATAAAATGTACCGTCAAAACGATTTAGCTATGCTTCTTCATACAAATTGTTTTTTGATCTCTTAGTAGCGGAGATATTCTTTTGAGTCTATTTATTATGTTATGTTCGTATATTGTCTTAAGCTATTTTTTTGTTATTACTACACGAATTTAACTTTCTTATTGGATGAGGAGTCTGCTACGCTACAACTTAGATCAAAAGACTTACCTTTTTGTTTTCCCGTAATGAGCTTATGAATATAACTAGAAGAAATGTAAGTCATTCTTGGGAGTGATTCTGCGCATAAACGATTTTTTGGAAATCGTTAAAGGAAGGAACACATTTATTTCTATGTATGTACTGAATCATCACTTGTTGCTCCTAGTAGGTGAATACAAAAACCTAATGAAAAGTTCATAATTTTTAGAAATGAATATTTCTAATATGTATGTAATACTTATTTTATTTTAAAGTGATCCATATATAGTTGATTCGTGTCCTTGATCAAACTTCTGTTCAATTTTTATCACATGAGATGAAGAAGAAGAAGGGGGAAAAGTCCAAAATCATTGATAAATGGACTCTGATAATAACGACTATTCTAAATGCACAATATATATGTAGAAGGAAGGATTCTTGTGATTTTTGACCTCTGATTACGTTCGTACCTAAAGATGTACATATATGCAATGTTTTGATATAATTAAAGGGGGTTTAATTATAAATTTATAATATTTTTATTTCAAACATATACATATTTCAAGGGCATGTTTGAAATACATTTCTACCACCCTCAGGAATTTGTAGATGGGCGTCTCACAATATTAGCATAAAAGAGATTATCCATATATATATATATATACATATGTATGTATTATTTTTTATTTAAAAAGTCAATAATCCCTTGAGCCTCCGACCATAGCACCTATCCGTTGATATGGTCCAAATATTTAACATATACTATACATATATGTATCAAGACTTTTAATGATACTCTGTAGTCATTGCCAATGTGTAGTGCTTAGCTATGTATGTATGTAGATACAGTTATTGTTTGTTTTATTTGTTATTCTTGATGGAACGATAAAATGATAGGTTGCATCATCCCTTTATTTTTGTTTTAAAAGCTCAATGATGAATCAATCCTCTTTGCCAAATGCGATGATGATGATGTCTCAGATGTATTTCTACGGATTTCTAATTCAACACTCTTGAGTATTTTATCAAGTGTTAAATTGAGTGTTGTGTGATGTGCATGTAAAATCCAGATAGACATGAATAGTTTTACCTCTCCCATGTGTCTCTCTTTACTCATACTTACTTAATTATCATTCTCTAACACGGTTGCATATTTATGGTCACATTTCTCTTTACTCTGATGATTGATGGTTGACCATCAATTCCATGTACTGTTTATATGCAACTTTATCATTAATGAACAACGACTACATATATAGAGTGTCGTTTACTTTGTCTAATTTATCCTTGATTATGATTCAATACATATTATAGTATGTATATTATTAATATTGGTTCATTTGTACTACAAAAAGAATCAAATTGAGTGTAATAATGTGTTTATATATTTACTGCTTTTTGAATGAAGTTGTTTGAGTGAGGTTATTGTGTCATTTTGGAGAGGAAATATGTATTAATTGTTTTTGAATGATAAATTATGGTAGATTGATACATATGTATCCACTTTTTGAATTGAATTGAGATATCGGTTTCTATATATTTCTTTACCCTCAAAATATTTCTTAATAATAATAATAATAATTGGAAGAGAAACTCCTCGATTGAAAGAAGAGAAAATATTCATTATTTGATCTGTCATGAAGTTCCTTTACAGTAATTGATTTTTCCTTCCTCCTGTCGAATAAACAACTTTTTTTTCTTTTTTTTTTGAAAGAAAACATCCTTTTCCTCTAGCTTGAATAGTATTAATATGATCTCTCTTTCTCTAGCTGTGTTTCTACCCATGATTATTCCTCTCATTTCAAGTTGTTGCATATAATATGTAAGGAATAAAGATGTTTGTTTATTTTTTTAGTTTGAAGGAGTCTCTTTGGAGCATTTATATTTATGTAGAGCCCACTCCTCGTGACTCATGAAAAGAAAAATTTAAGGTTGTAGGTATCATTTTCATTGATATAATGGAAGGAACAATATGAATTAATTAATTCTTGGAATTTCAAACAACACTTATCTTCAAAATAGAGAAGTAGCTGTAGTATTTCCAGTATTTATCTATACCATAACAAAGTATGAGGCCCAATTAGATTGTACTTAAAGAAAAGGGGCCTCATTCTTAGCTGGCGATTAGACAAGTAAATAAATGTAATCGATTTTGAGGTGAAGTGTTTGTAATTAAAACATGTTGAAATGAGTGCTCGACTGATATGGAGTCTATATTGTGGATCCTCTTGTATTTTGAACCTTTTCAATATTAATAAGTAACTAATTGTAAATACTTATATAAGGGAAAAGCCTGATAGGGGGAGCCATTATTTCTTATTTTATTTTTTTAACTTTATAATTAAAGTGATAAATATTCTAAATAATTATGTTATTTATCTGTGTATTTGAAAAATGAAATAGGTATGTATGTATGTATATAAGTCATGCATTTATTTATTTCACTTTGAAACACACACTCAGAACAAAAAAAAAACAATATATCGAAAAGTGTATTTATTATTTTTCATATTTTGAAGGAAGATAAATTGCATTTATAAATTGGGGAAGGAGGAAAGATGAGATGAGATGAGGATCCAATCATCATGTTATTGTAATTACCGTTAAAAGTTGTAAAAAAAAATAGACGTTAGATCACGATTATGAACTTTTATTCTGTCAAAAGAAAGGGAGCAATAAAGTCAAAGAGATTTAGGTCTTGGGTGGTAGCTGAATGTCGTCCGTTAAACAACAACAACAACAAATTGGTTGTTTGGAGGAGTAGATCTTTTAAATGAGCATCATGAAGAATTGGAATTTTAATGAGAAACACAAGAAGAGACATTTGCAAAGGCTCTCCCATAGACTGCTAATGTGGTGATAACAAGAATATATCTATTTTAAAAAAAGTCAAAGTTACTAAAAGGATTGTATTTGCCATCTATAGATTTTAGTAGATACTATTATTATTAGACTGTCGATAATATATCTATAGATATACATTTATATTATTATAACAAACCAATTAGTTTACTCATCTATATGTATATATTTATATACGCTAGATAGGAATTCCTTCTAGAATGTGATAAATGCTTATGAATCATGAAAAGAGGTACATGAATCGGCTGTTGTTTTTAAAATTTATTAACAAAATAACTAAAATAAATCCATGCCGTCATGAGATACTGTTGAATTGAAGCTACCACTGAAATTCACCATATCTTTTATCTTCACGATATTGATTTTTTAAGTACACACACACACACACTAAGTTAATGTATTATGTAATAAAGTCGTGATATTTCAATAATACATAGCTGAGCTAATAACAATCTCATTATACCTTCTGCTGCTTCATTGTAAAAGCTTTATTTATACTTTATAACGCTTTTCTTGGGTATAAATAATATGTAATTATTTGCTATCTTAGGTAATGAGAATCAATAAATGCTGTAATTGCTCTGGAATGGAGAGATGATGATGAGTAGACTCCAAATAAACTCAAATCTCTTTGCTATGTGAAAAAGTATGCTTTTGTACATAACTTTTAAAAAAGTTGGAGAGAGAGAGAGGATACAGAAATACCTATAAAGATGATCACGAATTTAATTTCTATGGTTTTTCCTCTTCACGGGAGGCGAAACGATATGGACGCATGGAAATGAGATTTTTTAAAGTGGGAGTTACACTCTAGACGTATTTACCTAAATGTAACTTCGTTTCAACTGTGTCGAATCAACCATCAAAGGAGCAGCATTCCTTTTTATTTCTTTTCCTCTCAATTTGAACATGTTCTTCAACAAGGATAAGGAAAGAAGGATTGCTTTCCTTATTTCTGTAAGGGATAATTGGCTTAAGGACATGAGCATTGTGCTCTACCTTTGGGATGTTTTTTTGAATGCTATTAGACTGTGTCTGTAGCAAGGATATCCATCAATTGATGTGAATATAATAATAATAACAATAATCATATATATCGTTCATGATAATTATTATTATTATTGGTGGGGAGGACGTAGCCAAATAATTCAAATTCATCATTCCTGTTTTGTTTTTTGCTTTTTTAAGTGGAATATTTTCCCTTCGTGGTTCGGTAAACCTATGAATGATGTACCAAATGTTATTTTTCTCATACTTTTACAAATGATACGTGTTTGTTTGTGTGAAACCTCTAATTGTTGCAAAATATATATGAATTGAAAAATCAATGCACTTACACAGTCATGTTCTGGCATAAAATCATCAGAGTTGAACGAAGTTATTGTTTTTCCTCTAACTGTACTGATACATGTGATACATACTGTGTGTATGTACACTTATGTAGTTATAAATTTAGATGTAATATTTTTCTTTTTGTGATCAAGACTTTGTTGAACATGAGGGTTTGATATAATATGTGTATATCATGAGAACAAACAAAGGGGGGCTACTACTCTCCTTGGATCCCAATTTCTTTGGGATTTTACACTTATAAGCGAAATTCCAAGGAAATCTCGTATTATTATTATTATTATTTCATAATAATAATAATTTATAAACCTCCTTTTACATGTTGAAACCACATTGTGTCATTGATGATTCACTTGAGATACAGTTTTGAACGATTTATACTCTGCAAATGATGCGCTTTGTGTGCGTCCAACAAAGAACCAAAATTTTCTTGATGACATTTTTTTTTTTTTTTTTTAGAGAAAAAATATATAATATCAGCTATGGTAACGAATCATATACTTACAAACAAACAAACAAACAAACTCAAAAAGATCCTGTTTCCTTTATAAAAGTCAAAAGCATGATCATTCAACATCTAGAATAATTATATACTTGCTATATTCTATCAATCCATCTATATATATATATATATTTATGTATAACTTTGAACCTTATTGAAAGTCATGTCACTTCTCATTATTGGGTCGAATAGCTAACAAATCAATTTGCATATTTCATTGACTTCTTCTTCTTCTTGCAAAATTTACAAAAAGAATAGCATTGAGACGACCGACCATTATCATAGTCAGGATAGTATTTAATTAATATTAGGATGTAGCTCATTGTTGAAAATACTGACCATGTCTTTGATTAGCATTCCCTGCGAGTATTTTTCAAAAATTAATTAATGGTGATATTAATTATAATTGGATGGAGAGAAGGGATGAAGGACTTGATTCAATGCGTCTCCTGTTTTGACCATATTTGATCATTGCTCTCAATTTGTGGCAACCCCTTGTGGCTTTTCATTTTAATCTAATTAATAATTATTATTATTATTATTGTCATTGAAAGGCAACAAACATTTTTTGAGACATTTTCCATAACATTATTTTGACTGTTGTATTTTATAAATATTTTTAAATGTGTTTTGTTTTTTGACGACGAGGGTTGTGATATTGCCATGTCATTCTGCTTTTGAATAGTATTATGATTACATTCATTATTTTTGTTCAAAATGGAAGCTCCATTGTGTTATTTGATAATTTTGTTTTGAGATGTCATCCTTTCTTTATTTGTAGATACGAGTACATATTTGTGGAAGAGAATATTCATTTATCTCTAATTTTATTTTTAGAAACTGCGGGGATGTTATTATTCCATCTTCAGGAACTGATGGAAATCAATCTGTTCCACAGCAACAAAGGAGTATTAGAAGTTTTTTTGGAGTTGGGGGAGGTCAATCTCATTCGAGCGTAATGTCAGCCCATCCTCAAGTCAATAATACTAGTAGCAATAGTACCAATAATCTAGCACGTTCCTCTACAAATCTACAGACTTCTTCATCTCATAACGTTCCTGGTCTCCAAGATCCCATTTTTAATAGTCGTATAGGTTCCAGGTAATATCTTTTGTTTTGAATCTGAATATGATAATAGAATTCTTGTTTTCCCTTACATAGATTGGCAAACAGCAATGCTCCCGTTTCTCAACAACAAACCAATTCAAGGCGATCAAACAATGTTCCTCCAAGTCGTCTTAACCTCTCCACAGAGCATATATATTCCTCTAACAATCATCAAGATCGTTTAAATTCTTCTTTTAACCATCAGTCGTCATCAACGTCACAAAACATCAGTTCAAATAATCCAAAACAGCAACCTGCACTTTCTCAATCCATGAAATCAGGATGGCGTCAACAACAATCAACTGCAGATCTTGAGTCTGTTCTTCCTAGTGATTCTCTTTACTCTGTAGATGATGTTAAAAGACAAACCAATGGTGGAGGAATGGCTCATTGGTCTTCCCATGGATATTTGTCCAAAGCCGAAAGCGAAGTTCAAAAAAACACTAATTTCAATAAGGGTCCTAATCAACAACAGCCTCAACCCTTAAGTCTTCCTCCACATGTGAATAATCAGTTTCACACCAAAGGAGAAGACGGCGGTGAAAGGAAATATTTCTCTGTTAGAGGATTTTCGGATATGCGCTCCAAACATTCTGGGGAAGAAGAAAGAATAGATTCCAGTAAATATTACTCAGTGGACGCACGATATCACGCTGATAAAAGTCTTCCTCAAGATGTCCGTGCCAAGTTGAAGGAAAATATTCGACCTCAACAGCAACAACTTCAATATCCTCCTTACCCGGCGCCTCCTCCACCCCCTCCCAAGCCAAATAATTTGGAAAAAAGTGGTAATTTACAATCGTCTAAAGGCCTTGGTGGCTCTGTTTCTTGGTTAGAATGGACTCAACAACTCCAAGCTTATGTTGCATGGGTGAATTCACAATTGAGAAAGAGGCCTGATCTCAAACCTGTACAAGATTTACGTTGTGATCTTCAAAGTGGCGAAGTTCTTGCTCAGCTCATTGATATTATTTGTTAGTAGAATTGATTTTATCCAGAATACATTTTAAATTATTGTTGCAACTTTTTTTTATAGCTGGAGAAAAAATTGCTGGAATTCAATATAACCCAGAAAGTCTCCAAGGAATGCGAGAAAATCTTGATAGGATACTTCAATTCATGCATTCTAAGCGAATAAGAATGCATCAAATTACCTCAAAAGAGATTTTGGAGGGTAACTTAAAGGCAGTTATGAGGTTGATATTAGCCTTGGCAGCTCATTACAAACCTCAAAGTGTTCGACATCATGAACAAAATGGAGGAATCGGAAATCATCGCAAAGAAGAAGAACAAAAGCGTGTAACAAAGGGTACGGTTCAATGCTATAAAGGTAATTCCTTTCGAATGAATAATTTTTAACTCCTGTATAAAAAAATATTTATTTATACGTTGTAGGTTCAATGCAAAATTCAAGTGTCCCGGTATCCACGGGTTCAGACTCTCCTTTGAATGATACTCAAGAATCAGTTTCTGAAGGTCTTTCACATAATAATAATAATCAATCAGGAAGTGGAATAAAACGAACACCAAGTCTAAATGAATCGCATTATTCCCATTCTTCTAAGGATCGTCTTGGACCAGATCCAGAACCAAGTCAAATTTACGAAAATCTCTCTTCCTCTACCGAAACAGAGAAGTTGATAGTGGAAGAGGCGATGGCTTCGGCCACAACACAAACCGAAGCTGAATCTCCTTTAAGACAAAGTATGAAGAGAGAGGGCAGTTTTGTAAGGACTGGATCTGGACGAAAGCTTCCAAAAATCCCTTCTAATGAAGTGTCCCCATGCAATAAACAACAACCATTGGGAGGAGATCCACGGAAAAGTAAACCTAAGGCGCTTGAATTTTGGGAGTCTATTGAAGAAACGATGGATAGAAGTGACTTTAGATATAACACTATCCATCGAATGTCCATGGGAAGACGAATATTGCCTAAACCCCCATCAGTTCGATCTCATTCATTGGATAGATCGATGTCAGGGGCTGATATAAGACACTATGAGGAAGATAAGTTATATTCTTTAGATTCCAATGGGTATTCTGATAAAAAGTCGGAGGACTTTGGAAGTCCTCCAACTCCAAGGAAAAAAATACCAGCAGATGGTTGTAGTTTACAGAGTGGTGGTAGCTCTGGTGATGGTATCGTCCAAGAAGAATCTGCCTCTTCAGCATCATCAAGGGGCGAGGTTGAAGGAAGTTCTGATCATCACGCTTCACCGCCAACAAGTGTTATTGGGAATGGAGAACCTTCTCAGCCGTGGTCTTCATCATATCGCCAAAGTAGTAAATGGAGTGGTCCCTCTCCTGTTAGTCAGGAATACCTCAAAGAACTTTCATCTGATAAATATAACCCTAAATATCCATGTCGTGCTGGAGATGGAAGACAAAGTGAATGCTCGTCTCTAGATGGGTCGTCATCGGGTCATCAAATTCCTTACGATGTATTATTGCAAGATCTTACTCAAGCAAAAAGACAGTTAATGGAATTACATAGTTTGGTAAGGTTCTACGAATTGTTTCTTTTTTTCTTTTTGTGGTTGTATATATGTTTTTTTTTTTTTAATCGTTTTCTTTCAAATTATGATGATGTTCTCATAATTAATTAATTATTTAATGTACTATTTTTGTAGCTGTTAAATAATTTTATCATAACTACGTCGTCCAACATCCCTGGATGTGATGAGTTCTCCCAATGTGTAGAGGATATTAATAACTTAAACAAAAAATTATTGTATTGTAGTCAAAATAATATCTCAGGGGATGATATCCATTGCTGTTCAATACTCCGATCACCCGAAAATAAATTACTCCAGCAGGTCTTTACAAACATTACGAAATATTTTATAATTGGCACTCACTTTTTTCACAGACTTTGCTCTTTCACTCATACATATATTGTATTTATTTATTTGAGTTTGTGTCACGGTTTTGTTCTCTCTGAAAAACATTGTAGACTTTTGTAAAAAGGCCTGATTGTAAGTGTAGTTTGAAGTGGATTCTAAATTGTAAATAAAAAGGAACATCATTTCGTATGTGTATTTTGATACATGTATGTACATAATATACTATTCTGCCTTTGGTTCTCCTGAGCCAGGAGTCAATAAATTGTGCCTTTCTAAATTTTGTATTACTTTTGGGAGTTCACTTTTGGGTACTTGCACGCTTAAAAACATATTATAATAAGTCAATTCATATACAATTCTTTCTGCACGGTGTGTGTAGTTTGTTGAAACCTTATATCATTTATAAAGACTTTTGATCATACATAATATGTTAATTGTCTTCGTCTTTTCTTCAAGTTATTTCCGTATTTACTTTCCTGGTTTTTCCTTATTCGTACTTTTTATCATTTAGGATAATGGATCTCACGAGGGAGGAGGAGGAGGGTATTCCAAGCATCATTCAAATCGATCAAACGAAAGTTCTGATATCAAACAACTCAAGCAAAACCTTGTTCGCACAACTTTAGTGAAACAAAATCTCGAATTTGAAAAAAGTGACTTAATGCGTAAAATTGAAGAGCTGGAAAAGGAGGTCAATGGTATTCGATCTGATGTGAATGAGAAAGAAAAAACCATTCAAAAGCTTCAGCAACAAAACAGCGGATTTAGTGCAAAAGTGATGTTGGTGAGTGTTGTCATCGTAGCATACTGCTTTTTTTATAAGTAAATATAAAATAATTTTTTTTTATTTCATAGTCTGATCATCAATTAAAGGTGTTTTATGATGAAGAACTCAATTTTGCAAAGGATGCCATTGCGAACCTTAGAACTAGTTTCAAGTAAGATCACGAAAAGAAATTGTGTTTATTTTGTGTGTGTATGTGTAATTATATATATATATACTTGTAGTGAAGCAGATCCGAATCAACATATTCTCGACACTTTGGAACAATGCATATCCGTTATAATTGAAAAAATTCAGAATATAGATAATGGCAACGGAACCGTCGTTCCTGAGAAGGCTATAACCACTAATAGAGTTATTCAGCATCAGTCGTCCAATAGATCAAATTCTATTTTGAAACCTGCAATAGATGGTAAGCATTTTTTTTTTCTTTTCTTTTTTGCATATTTGTACATAATACAAGACGTGGATCATCATTAATTCCAAATTATTACTTATAGGCAATGCTTTAAAAACCAGTAGTACAAATCTTATCAATAATAATAGTAATACCAATGTCACTACCAGCATTAGTAGTAATCATCCTCCATCCACTAAGATCCTCTACTTCACAAATAAGTCTGTGACTCCTTTTATGTCAACCGTTCCAAAAAGAATTGGTGAAATTGTGTTGAGAGATTTTAAAAATATTTTTGACCGACCGGGCTTTTATCGCTATCATTTCAAAACAATGGATCAGGAGTTTGGAATGGTGAAAGAAGAGGTAGAGGAGTATTAATTTGATTTTTTTATAACATGCTATTAATTTCGTATTACATTTAGATAAGTGATGATGAAACGATTCTACCTGGAACGGAAGGAAAGATTGTCGTTTGGGTAGAAGAAGATTAAAAATCTTGAGTTTTTATAATAAGTGTGTATCATCATTATTCATTTTGAGAGGCATTATTTTGATATTTATTATACGGCTTTCATTTTCTATTGAAACAAGTCCCTTTACTTATACATATATGTTCAATTTGTTTGACCCTTGCAAAGTAGACCTTTCCTAAATAAAACAAGAGAGAGAAAAATGACAACAACCAAGATTCTTGATTAAGTATAAGATTGTTTTTTAAAAAAATGCGAGCATCTCTCTTAGAAATAATGTTTTTTTTTTTTTTTTTTTTTAAATCTGTGATACTTTGATATTTTCGTAAACGAATTTATATTCCATTAAATATTCCTCTGTTCTCACCTCTTTATTATTTGTTGTTCAATTTATTAAATTTATATTTTTGATATCCATCTTTCAAAACTATATAGATATATTTTATATTTGTAGAAAAAATATATTTAAACGAAAATAATTAAATATTTTGCCCTTATTCTTTTATTTATGAGACCTGGAGTCTTAGCTACACAAATTTTAAAAAATATTCTAACTATACATACTATTGTGACGTACTATATGTAGTAGTAATGTATCGACGAATATTCGTACTGAAAGAAGTGTCTATATTTCCATCTAAAGATTGAATATGTAGTTATCCTTACTCCTATTTGATTTCACTTTGAACTAAGGTAGAGGCTCTTTACTAGGGGTACTCAATTCTTTTTCAGGAGGTAACAAGGGCAGTGTATATACATACTTAAATCTATTATTATTTCTTTTGACTGATAGATTATTATTAGGAATGTAAATAATATGCAAATGGGTGTGTAAAATAAAAAGAAAGAGAAAATCAACCTGGTAACTCTGACAATTTGATGAATGTTGGAGGGAAGCAGCTTGAGCTGTCATGACGTTTTACTGAGCTACAAGCTGCTATTCTCTTTTATATATACAACAATAAATAATAACATAGATGAGAGGCAGAAGATTAACTGAAATTAATGTCAGGAAATTATATATTTTTAACTAATAATTAATTATTCGAGGACTTGAGCCCTTTTTGTTTACATTTTATTTGCTTTATTAACCTTAATGCATGTATTCCTTTATGCGAGATCTGTACTCACGACGAGCTTTTAGGGATAAACAAAAAGACACTGTATTCTTCCTTCACCTGATTTTCATCATTGGACTCTTTTGATTTAAAGCAGCTGACTCTACTTGTTATGAGCTCAAAAAGGGTATTATTATTATTATTTATGATTTTGATGTATAAAAAATATATTAAATCAAGGATTGCGCGCCCTTTTTTGAATTTTGAATATATTACAAGTAGTTACGATTGGTTTGTGATTGGTAGAATTTATAAATATTTAGTATATCTAAATAATAAATTCTGCCAAATATTAACAAGTTGGTAACAAGGAAAATACAGAAGGGTAGATACCAGATGTTTTTCCAAATTTTTCCTTTCCCTTTTGTCAGTCGAGGTTGCGAGTAGACAAAAAAGCTCGACGTGACTATCAGGTAGATGTTCTCCCCTCAGTAATGAAGGAAATATGATAACAGCTTTGGAAAACAAAAAGTACTGTTAAAAGTGCCAACTCCACAAAGTCTCGCACACGGCATTTTGCATATTATTTACATTCCTAATTATTATAAAACTCATACATGGAAATCATACAAAATATCCTCCAACTGTATATATCTCAAAGGAAAATATTATTCAAATCCAATCTGTTTGACTTTTTTTCTTTTTTTTTCATGTTTGAAAGAATATGTCAAAAATCACTAAACACAATATTAGAAATAGTCTTCTTGATAGTGCTATACCAACTATCTTTGACTTTTCCGAGCATTTGATTATGGTGGAGTCCAATCGTGGAGTTTTTAAGGGATCTGCCCCTAAAAGAAATCATAGAAAATGAAAACGTGGATGGCATTGATACAGCTTCAAATATACTTTTGGAGCATTGCTATTCTTTATCAAATACATTGAAACTTTTGAGCAAAGTCAATCAAAGGGCAAGGCTTCACATAATGACCCTTGAAGAAGAACATTTGTGGGTCTTAAAAGATGAAAAAAAAGGCATTTGACCAGAAAAATTGCAGACTTGACCAGCAAATAAATACTGTCAAGAATTTATGTGTCCATTTAAAACAAAAAAAAAACTTTTTTTCGGGATTAAGCCAAGAAATGTTGTTGAAAATTAATAAATAAAATCTTTTGTGAGAAATGTCAAGAAATTTGCTCTGTCATGTTAAGAAATCCAATGTTGATTAATGCCTTGATAAAGCTGAAGGACTGGGATATCTTTTCAATCAGAGTGAATCTACTTTGAGAAGATGTAATTCATCTATGCCAAGAAAATAAAAAAGTATTTCAAAGACTTGACAAAGACAAATCATGCTCTGCACAGATATTTAGGTTTTTCATATTGAAATTAGTATTGCAGCGGTGAAAAATATTGATTTTAATCATAAAAATAAGGTCTTTCATGATTCTCTTAATGGTCATGTAGTTGACTCATCTTCTGTATTGAATCATGTATTATTCATCATTAAGGCAATCTCAAAATGCTATCCAGGGATAAAGTTATATCATTTGGGAAAATGAAGAAGTGAGAAGGTTCAAGGTGCTGCAGTTCATAGCATACACATGGATCTTGACCATTTCAAAAATCAGTAATTTGAATAATGCCTCCCATCATTAAAATTTCGAAAGACTAAATTCTATTTACATGTAATTATAATTACAATACAGTATATCTCATTGAATAATCGGTTGATATCTTTCCCTTCACTGTAAAGTTCTCAAAAGTGATTCATCATCAACAATCTTTTTAGAGAAAAACTACAAGAAAATAGTATTTGTTACAATTGTACATGTGTGGAATTTGGTACTGACCTCACTAATTAACCATTCTTATGATTAGTATACTCTATAACAGAAATTTATTCAAATCCATCTTTTCCGAGTTCGAGACAAGTCCAAGCTCATTTTTATCAAGTCCGAATCCATAAAAAAATAACTAGTCCAGGAATCGAGTACACAGTTCTGCTCCGTAACGTCTTCCCCCCATTACAATACTGTCAAAAATGAACCAAATTACTACAATATAGTAATATTATTATTAGAACTTTATTCTTTTGGTCAACTAGCTTTTTTTTCAACTGTTGATTCTAGCTTCACTTTTTTCTTTAGATAAGCTCTCTAGCTATATATTTTATCTCTATGGACAATATTATAATGTATATATTAATATATACATTATATATAGGTATGTCACAAACATCACCGCTTCAAAATATTTATCCAGGGGGGGAGGGGTCCCCACTTTTTTTCATTTAGATGGAGGAGTGTGTGTGAAAACCAGAGATTTCTCTAGGTATATAATTCTGCATTACATGATTTTTCTTCTGTGGCCTGTTTTTAGTGGTGTGTGGGACAATTTTCGATTAATAAATTGTGATTTCACCCGTTTTCATGGTTTGTTTTAATTTTGGAATTTTTGGTTTTAGATCACCCTATCATCATCATCCCAAAACCAGGTCGTGGTCATCGTTATCAAGTAAATGGTTTTATTTTTATTTTTTAACATTTCAGCTTTCCGTTTATTTAAATTTTATTATTAGTGATTGAGCTCTCTCAAGGAGCAAACTAGCTTGAATTCGATTTTGGTTATCTAAAATGTCACTTCAAAAGGAACGAATGATCTATTCATCGAATTCCACTATCATATATATATATATGTTTTTCCTTACAGTATCTGTCCATCAACAAAAGAAGATAAAAAAAAGGTCATATTTTCTACATATACATATATATGACTACTGGGAAATTTAGTCGAGCAGAAAGTGACCGAAATTTGATGGAGTGCATTAAATTTGATTGACATTAATCCAGACTTTTCTGTCAAGTCTTTAATAATAAATGTGTAGGAATGTAAATCATATGCAATTCGGGCTTGTAATAAAAAAAGAAAGAGAAAATCAACCTGGCAACCCTGACAATTTAATGAATGTCGAGGGGGGAAGCAGCTTGAGCTGTCATGACGTTTTATTGAGCTACAAGCTGCTATTCTCCATTATATATACAACAATAAATAATAACATAGATGGGAGGAAGAAAATTAACTGAAATTAATATCAGGAAATTATATGTATATTTTTAACTAATAATAATTATAATGCGAGGACTTGAGTCCTTTTTGTTTACATTTTATTTGCTTTATTAACCTTAATGCATGTATTCCTTCATGCAAGATCTTTACTATCAGGTAGATGTTCTCCCCTTAGTAATAAAGGAAAAATGATAACAGCTTCGGAAAACAAAAAGACCTGTTTGAAGAGCCGACTTCACTTTTTTATCACACACCCGAATTGCATATTATTTACATTCCTATAAATGTGATCATTTGTAATGGATACCATAATAGATCAATCAATATGGAAGATAGGAGCGCCACCTATAACATACCGTTTATAAAAGTTGAATGTCCTGATAAGGTGACATCATAATTTTCTTAGAAAAGTGGAATCACTCCGTTCCAAGATATGTATATAAGTATTATGGGCATCATAGAAATTCTGAGTAAAAACTATACCAGTTAAACGTCGTTTCAGCCTTTAATTCGATTTTTTTTTTTGGAAACCTTTGTAGCATGCCTAATTTTATTCGTAATAATTACTAATTGTAATAATATCGTAAAGGTAAATTAGGAGAAATGTAGTATCATCAGGGCCATAGAACTCAGAAGACACATTTTTGTAGGAATGTGCCACTTATACGTCATGTTAGTATTTAGGACAATAATCTAGGATGTGGTCTGAATTATTAGAATACTATAACAATTCTGCAGTTTTAATAGAATACATTTTCAATTACATATGTGTATCTATTAGAGTGATCCTTAAAAAAAGTTTTTCTGGAATTGTAGTGCTCTCAAGGTCTTAAAATGGTTTTTTTAAATAAAAAATACTATATACAAAATTTGAACTCGATCAAAAAATATTTAGAGGTTGCACACCGACCTTAAATTTTCCATATTTACTGGTTTTTGGACAAAACCCGCATATTTTCTTCTAAATCTTCAAAACACATAACGAAACAGCACTTACAATAAAATAATTATTTCAGTTGAGAGTTGGATCTTTAAAAAAAACTAATACCTCATTATTAAAGTGGCGTAATGAATTGTCAATTTTTTAGATACCACGTATTGCGCGTACATTTTCGACATTTCCTATCTATGAAGAAAATGTATCTTAAATTTAAATTTCTATTTATTTTGAGTATAAAAAAAAATATTTGTGGTATGTTATAAATGATTTTTTGAGGAAGATTCAACTATTTTTGAAATAATAATCTCAAAAATGTTGTGAAATTACTTAACTACATGGAATAATAAGAAAGGCTTTGCATATAACCTTTTCTCATGATGAATTTTATTGAAAATTATTAGTTTATATTATCTAATCAATTTCATTTTGTATTGTAATTTTACAAATTAGAATGGAATTAGCCAACTTCTTAGAGGAAATAAGTAAGTTTAAAGTTACGAAAATTGCGTAACAAAAAATGGCTGTATTTGTATTCATAGTTTTTGTAAGATATTGGATTGAAGCAGTGATTTATATATCAGATCCAAGAAATGATTTAAGCCTAATGAGAGACTTATATGAATACAGCCATACTTATTAACTAATTACAAAATTTATTTATTTAAATCAGTTCTCATTTATGGTATTTACGTAAGTTTGTTCGACTCCAAGTACAACAACGACTAAATGCCTAATTATAGTTGAAGCCATGAATGAAAAGCCTCCACATAAGAAAATATGAAAAAAAAAATCAATTAAAAATATGATAAGGTCACGGGTTGTAGTATAGAAGATTTCGTGACCAGTAGAACCATCTTTTATTTATATAAAATGAAAATTCCAACATTGTTTCTATGCGAGTACCCAAGACTTGTGGAGTAGCACGGACGACTATAAATAGCAGTAAAGTTTTTCAAAGACATTAAGGTATCCAATCGCAATACTGAATGTGGTGTATCCCCCATTAAGAAATACAATAATAATTATCCAACCAATGACAAAGAGCAACTGCAATTCATTCTTCAAATTGTATCGGTAAAACTGAATTTTTCCCCTGATTTTCGTAAATATATTTGTTACTTCGTATCTTTTCAAAGTTAAGTACTCTAATTAATAATTTAAAAAATAATAATTATATTAGTTAATATAGTTATATCTAGAAATACTGATTTTCATTGATAGTAAATGTCGAAAAATGTGCGTGCTATACGCAGTGCCTAAAAAATACTTTTTAAAGGTCAAACTCTCATATTATGAAATATTTATTTCATTGTAAGTGTTGTATATTGGAGATTTAAAAGGAAAATGCCGGTTTTATCCGAAAATAAGTAAATATGAAAACTTTAGGGTCTATGTACCACCTCTTACTATTTTTAATCACGCTCAAACTTTGTGTATAGTATTCTTTTATCAAATTTTGAGACCTTGGGAGCACTTTTTAAGCAAAAGTCTTTAAGGACCTCTCTAATGCCTATACATTTATTTCAGTTGGGGTCACAAACCTCGTTTGTGGGGCACAACCCAAAATGCTCCTTTACTTACGACACTGTGGTAATATAATACTTGAATCTTGTGACAAGGAATTGTGGCCACCTGTCTCGCCCGACCTCGATAACGAGGACTTGATGGTATGTTCCATCCTCAAGGTGAAGACGTGGAAGAATTAGATTTTTGTTCAATTGAAAAAACTGAATCTTCTGATTGTGAGTGACACTGCTGGTGGATGAAAAATTTATTGATCATTGGGTACCAAATAAAAAAATATGGAAGAGGGTCAAGACAGTCATCAGGTGCCCAATTTAGGAAAGAAAAGAAAAGAAGAAGAGGAGAAACGAGGCATTGTGGACAGTATTCTTCGATCAAGGCATGTCCATTCTTTCAAAGTAGCGTAAAATCCAATTTTTCTGATAGTCTAACAAATTCACAAAAATGATTTGTAATATCATACCATGATTCATAATAAATTCAGAGAAGCACAATATAATATTGTTCTATATAGTGCGCTCCTGTCTTATGCTTGTCATTTAATCAAGTGAAATACTCAAAACATTATCCAATTTCCTTATCAAAACCGTTAGAATGGTTGAGTTGAGTTTGGTGGTGTTTAGAGATATTTTAGGTTAGCTTCTGCTTTCTACATTAACAAACGGGGATCTGAACACAACAATTGCAAAGTAAAATAAGGTTATTGAAGTTTTAAACGTATAACTTGGCCACTTCTTGGGTAGACAAGAGTCATCATCATCAAAAATGAATAGAAGCTTCATTATATATTTATAGCACTAAAAATTAATTTGTACTATTAGCATCAGTATTTAATACAAATACATATTAAATTAAAAGGTGGAATTTTAGATATTGTGCGAAATTATCACAGAAGATCAAAATGTTTATTGATTTAACTGATACATATTAGTAAACATTTTAAAAAACCCAAGCTTATGTGGATCTTAAAAATAAAATTTTATCGGTAATATTTTAAAACAATATTATTGATAGTAATTAGCAACCTAAATTAAAAAAAAGAGTAACTTTTGAAATGAATTGGCTTTCTATGATGCTAAAGAAGAACTTTAATATAGTTGAATAGATAAGAAGGAAATTTGTCTATTTTCTTTTCATAAAAAAATTTACTTTTTACGAATAAAAGTAAAATTATTTCCTATAATCTAGCACCAATTTATAATAAACAAACATGTTAAAAACATATAATAAAAATTATTGATGAACACGGTTGTATACTTTGTGATAAACAGTAATAATATGAGTTAATTTTAAAATTCGGTAAAAAAAACAGCACATTCCTAATTATTTTAATACATTTGTAGATATAGATTACAAACTGAAAGATTGCACAGTTTCCATTCAACAGAAACGGAGATTAAATTCAAAATATCAGACCAAAGTTTTTATCCTAGAAATAAATGATCCAATAAAAAAAATAATTAAATGCTGTTCTTTAATAATCATGTTCTTTTTTCTGTTTGAGTCTTTGATTTTCCGTTCTCGCTAACAGTACGAACATAATGACAAGAACCAAAAAGAGGTAGAACAGTATCACAACCCTATCAAAAAAGGGACTTGAACCAAAATAGCCAATGATAGGCATTTTTTCTGGTCCTCCGTATAATTTATGAAGTATTTCTTGATCAATGCCAAACATAAACTTTGGAACTATTCGCAATTTATCATTATCAATAATTTCAACTAAGAGGTGATTATAAATTCCAAACTTTTCTAACCAAGAACTTTCAACGTGAGCTCTTCGTGGATCCGGTGGATTATCATGTACCACAATATTATAATGCGATCTCCACTCAAAATGCATCTTTGTTTCCTGAAAATAATATCGATTTGATTACGGAATTGAGTTAATGTACTACTGTTGAGTATGGTTCCCACCTTTCCTAATAACGGAATATATTTTGCACTATTCTTGAACAAAGTTTCTTCTTTTCCCTGTTCAGTAAGATGATATAGTCGCCATTTAGTCCAATTTTCTACAAGAATGGTATTTTTTCCAGGTTGAGAAACTGGCTCTCCCAGACTGTTTGAATTTAATCTGAAACACATAAATTAAACAAAATAAATTGGAACGTCAAATTCTTATGCATAAATGTATAAAATTTCTACCTTCATAAATACATACAAATAATTCATTTAGCCAATGTATTTAGATGAAATGAAAAGTAATTATAGGCTCATAGATGTGTGACAAAAGCACTGAGCTATTGTTTTTCATATTATGATTAATGAACCTAATTCAATTAGCTAAATGAATAATTTCAAATAACTAAAGTGAACTTACAAATCTTGAACAACTTTATCACTTGGCTGGACGATGTAGGGTGTTCCAATGTACCATAAAGTTACACACAGACAGAATCCAACAAATAAACATTTGCCAAGCATTCTTTGAGTATAATAATCATCTACTCAATCTGTAAATAGTAAAAAAAAACATGTTATCAACATTTTAGTACATATAAATATATCAAAACAAGAACTGTACAGAGGTTGTTCCTATTGGTGAATAACCGGTTGTACATACATATTTACATAAGTATTTCATCGTATCATGTATATATATATATATATATATTTGAATCATTATTTCATTGTAAATGCTAATTATATAACCAGTGACATGACGAGTGATACAAATATTATATAATAATATTTCAAAGCTTGGTACAGAGTTGAAGCCAAAACACATGGATTTTGTGCCATAAAGCATTACTCGCATAAGTGATAACACATAGGCACATACAAAAATATACAATTAAATTGACAAATTCCGTCGAATTGAATCCGTTTTCTATTATTTATCATAGAAACATTACTTCAATTATACAAATGTTAGTAGCAACAAAAATGAAAATATATGAAAAATATATATAAAAAAAAAACCAGATTTGATTGCAATGATTATAATTATTAAATAACCATTTTTTATACTGCTTAAAATATTAATAATGAATTAAAAAGATGGATCTTAACAAAAGAAAAGGATAAAATATTCACTTACATTTTACACAGATAGATGAGATACGACAAAATACTTTGAACTCTAGTAGTCAAGCGCAAATGAACTTATAGGAATGAGCAAATATTTAAAGCTAATACAGATAAGAAACACATATTACCCATGAATATCATATGCAGAAGAAACTTGGAGGGGTATAGAATGTCACTGCCACGATTCAATATAAAATGTAAGAGAGAAGCAAATTACTGATTAGGCTCTTTTAAGGATTAATAATTTTGAATGTGAGCATTCAATATTGTATAAATATGATGAAACTATTATTAATTAAAAAAAAAATAAATGAAAAAGAACGATAAGACACTCTCAACGTATAATATTCCTTCCATGGAAAAATTCACTACTTAAACATATTATAAATTGACATACTTAAAAATAAGAAAAAAGTCATTGGGGGATCTTTAAAATAATCTGTAAGGAACTATGTAATGTAAAAATGTCTTAGACCGATCCTAATTATTTTTAAATTACGGGGACGAACGTTAGCAACAGAGATTAGAGGACATTGCTCCTAGCAAATAAACAAGAATGCAACAGATACAAAATTATATTAGGTATACATATATGATAGTCATACTGATATAACTAATAGGATAATCTGATTGTGGAAGTCGATTACTTTGAGACGGGTTTATTCTCTAAATGGAAACAAAAAAACGTGACGGGACTGTAACTCACCCAATGAATCAAAAAGAAAAATGATTATGAAATCCTCAAGTAACTAGATTAAATACGATCTATCCTAAAAAAAAATTCCAAATGTTTTTCGTAAAAGGCAGGTAAAATACTTTGACAACACAAATTCTCTCTCAAGTCAATATATATATATATATATATAGTATAAAAATAAAAGCAATGTGTGTACAACAAAGGGGCTATTGTACAAAATATAATCACGTGGCTTTATTTAAATAAACGTAACTTTTCATTTATTACAACGACCACGCAACTTCCTTTCTTTGATTCATACATACTTATGCTATCCATATGGTTACCTAATGGAATTCAATCATAGAATTAGTTAATTATGTAATTTTTGATTTTTTTCTTTGCCTTGTGAATATTTTTTTAATGATACTATATAATTTTGCATCCATAACATGCTTTCACAGGTTGAAAATCTCTAGACTGTTTTTGCAGGTGGATTCGCCAAAGAATTTGCAGTCTCGAGATTTTACATAGCGATGATTAATTTGTAACGACCAACGAACTTTATGTACATATCAATCATTGAAGTAAATTACAAATGCGACATCTTACTCTAAATGAGCCAATCAATTATTATGTCTTTACATAGCATATTATTTGAAGTTTGAAAAAACGATTGGAAGAGGAGTTATAACTCATCATGAAGCTTTTTGGTTCGACAAATGTTGTAGCCCACTCTTTAGTCCATGTTAAGCCTATATTTTACAGTACGAGTATAAACATATGTATGTTACAGTATTCAAAAATAATGCAATGTAACATTATGTACCTGTCAACATCAAGACTAATCTACTCTTCCAATAGTTGTAAGATACAGATTCTACGACAGTGATCATGTCACTAATTTTAATAATTCTGTTCCTGGCTCAACACATTTTTGGAGAGGAGGATGGACATTGTCCAATATCTACGGATTCATGTAAGTTGTAATCATCGATTAAAATCTCTATTTTTCGTTACAAGTTTAATAAGTACAAGGAGTATATTTTAAGGATGTAAGAAATGTTTTAAAACAAATAAAACATATCACTAACATTAATTTTATCTAAAAACATGATTCAAGGCACGGAATCAAATTATTGGAGTAATTTTGATTGGAAAACCTACATTGAAAAAGATTTAACCGTTGAAAATATTGAGGATCCTCTCGCAAAATTTGGACTTGATGTAGTCAAGAGTTATGAAACAGCCCTTAATAGAACCATTCCAGATTTTCGGTATAATCCCATAAAAAGATAATGATATCACCATTTATAAATTACCTACTTAATTTTGATAGAATTCATGGATGTAATCAATTTTCAACTGATAAAGATTCCTACAAACCCGTAAGCGTTGTAATTACATTCTATTTGGAACCTAGATCAGTGCTCTTAAGAACAATTGTAAGTAGTTATATGTATATGGTAAAAAAAATCAAAAAATCATCATCATTATATCAATTTTACTGCTATAGGTGAGCATCATAGAGAGGACACCCAAAGAACTTTTAAAAGAAATAATCATTGTTGACGATGGTAATGAAGATTCAACAGTTGGTGAAGAACTAAGAGTAATTAAAAAAGTAAATAAATATCAATGTTGGGTAGATCAAAAATAAAAATATTTTATTTTTATATTTGGATAGGTGAAATTGATCCGTAATCAAAAGAGAGAAGGATTAATCCGCTCACGAATTATTGGTGCAAAAGCAACCTCTGATAATGTTGTAATAATATTTCTTGATAGTCACTGTGAAGTTGGTCACGATTGGGTCTTACCACTTCTTAATACAATTTTTGTTTACCCTAGAAGTATTGTATCACCTGTTATTGATAATATTAATTTGTATACTTTTGGATTTGAGCCTGTTTCAACATACTTGAGAGGTGAGTATTATACTTAGAAATGAGAGTTTTAAATGAATGTATTAAATGTTAAAAGGTGGATTCGATTGGTCTTTTGATTTCTTTTGGGAATTTATTGCACCTAAGGATGAATTCCAAAGGAAATTATGGCCACACAATAGTTTTCCAACTCCAGCCATCGCAGGAGGCCTGTTTGCAATTGAAAAAGAATGGTTCTTTGAGTTAGGTACATACGATGAAGGAATGGAAGTAAGATGTTTAATATTTGTTAAGTTCTATTCAGTGTTGCTCTTGAACCATATATAGATATGGGGTGTGGAAAATATTGAACTCTCCGTTCGAGCTTGGACCTGTGGAGGTGGATTAAGGATTGCACCTTGTTCTAGAGTAGGACACATATACAAATTATCACAACCATATGACTATCCCATTGGAAAGAAAAAAACCCTACAATGCAATAAAATTCGATTTGCTAAAGTATGGCTCGACCAATTTGAAATTTTATTCCGATCTACCATTCAAAAATCTTATATTTCAAACGACACAGAATGTGGTGATATATCCTCACGCGTCAAACTTCGAAAGGATCTTGAATGCAAATCCTTTCAGTGGTATTTGGAAAATATATATCCAAATATACCTGTAGGGACATTATCTATTGCTATATGATAATATGTTTCTAAATGCTCACGTATTTTAGGTTCCGAACTTTGGTGACATTGGTTTTGGTTCGATCTTTTCTAGAAGTGACCCCTCTTGGCTGAATTGTGTGGATACAATAGGTATTTTAAATTTTATTTAACAATCGAATAATATAATGATTAACTTGCTTTCTTCATAGCTCCTGGGGATGAAGGTATTCTTGGAGTTCATACATGCATTCGTTCATATTCGCCACAAAATTTTCATTACAACAAGGACAGACAAATTAACAGAAACGATTTTTGTTGGACAATTCAAAATGGAGCAGAGAATGTAGTTGACGTCATTTATAACCATAAATACAAAAAAAACTTATATCAAAATTCAATTTTTTTATGTAGATTAGACCCATTTACTGTGATTCAAAAAATCAATTTCAAAAATGGGTGACTATATATCCCAAAAAGTCTTCAAAAGTTAGAACAGGATATTCTTTCTTCAATAATGCAACGGATAAATGTATAGAAGTCAATTCTAAAAAAGGTAACTGAATATCATTATGAGCACTTGCTCTTCATTCGTTCTCTTTTTTTTTTTTTTTTTTAGAATTGATTGGAGCTGCCTGTGATTTAGAAAATTTAAACCAAAGATTTCTGTTTGAAATGAATTCTCCGTGAGGGCCCGTTAATTGAAATATATCATCATATTTGAAAGCTACCTCTTAAAAAGTATTACAATTTGTATGGAATTTACGGAAAGATTAAATAGTCTTTGTGAAGAATGTAATACTGTTTTTTTGATAAGATAATTATAATTAATACTAGTTATGATTTAAAAATAACAAAAATCGTTGATAATAAACGGAAAAAGATATTATAGATTATGTACACAGATTGACATCTACATAATATACGACAATGTTAAATGCACGTAATAGTAATGTAATTCTTGAAATCGGTTTTACTCCCGTCTTGACCCTTTCAAAATCATGGTCTTGGTGTTGTAATCCAGGCCAAAGTAACTAAAGTAAAAATTTATTTTTCTACAGAAGCAAAAACAGATGTGGGTTAAGTTTTTAACAAGATCACAACGTATTTCTAGTCTATCATTCAAATGCACATTTGTATATGACAATAAAAATAACTTGAGTTGTTAATTTAAATCTGATTAATTAATTATTATTATGAGACATTTCAATAAATTAACTTACACGTAAAGGTATATAATATTTATATTTATATCTACATAAAAATCAAACTATTAATTTTATGATAATTTTTGGAAAGACTAACAATTTATTCAACAATCTTCAACTTTTCTTCTTCATCATCATCGATTTCTTCCTCGATCTCATCATCTAATTGAGCTTTACTCTAGAATGAAAAGAAAAAAGAATTGTCCGTAAGTTGATGGGTAAATTTTAGAAGATCCTGCAGTTGACTAAATATTTTGAACAATAAAAAATTGAAAATGTTTGATAAAAATGACAAATTAATAAAATAGGAGTATTTCTATCATCAAATATTTTATCTTGATATATTATTTAAAAAATTGTCATTATTATTACATCTACACCCATGGAAAACAGACCTTTATTATATCCTCATTCGTTAATTCTGCTTTCTTTTGAATCCATTCTTCACTCTTTTGCCCAAAGCCTTCACTGACTACTTTATACTCATCATGATACTCTTTGTTGGAATGATTATGTGTAAAAGCGGATTTAATGTTAAGTCTTTTCATCCAGTCTCTAAGCGTTCGAGGAGGAATGTTATACTTATTAGAAGATCGATTTATACTTTTTCCTTCCATTATGTCCTTCAATGCTTGTTGCAAACTAACCTCAGTATACTGTTTATATCTTTAATAAAAATAGTAATTAATCAATTTAGACTGATCCGTTAATTAACCGTATACCTTCGCGTATGACCTGATGGTAAATAAATAGGCTCGATCTCTGAGGGCTTACAGTTTGAACTAGGAAATATATGGTTGTTTGACGGAAGGAGAAAACTGGGATATGCTTGATTACGTATTTTAGAAATATTTGACGATATGTTTGTGGGCACCATATCTGACACGGTTTCAAGAGAAGATTTAGAACTTCCAGAAGAAAAATTAGGAGTTGGAATATAATAGTGGGCATTTGAAACACCATAGAGTGTCTTTGTTAACTCTAGACTTGAAGAATTCATGGGATACTCATCAATTGCTGTATTCAATGACTTACGCTTCCTTTTTGACATTTTCATTGCAATATTGAGATCATGAGATGGGTACAACCTACTGTAAGTGCATTCTTTAGTAATAAAACAACGATTTCTAAGTTTAAAAGTTACTTGCAATACTTTGTATAATTTGATGTATCATAAGGACAGCTTCTATTAACATTATTGTTTTCATCATTCGTAGATGATCCCTCATAGAGTCCCTTGATTTTTAAAATTTTTGCGGCGTCAAGAAGCTTCACTAAGCAATCCTGCTCAACAAATACTTCCCCAACATACATAAAGTCGATCAGCAACTTTAAATCATTGTAGTAAATTTGACTCAAAACAATTGTGGGATGGTCAGATGGATTATTTGACAAGATATCTTCTAAATAACTAAATTGTTATCAACAGAAAATATTGATTTCAAGTGAGCTTTTTAATTATCAATTATTATCATTGATACTTACCCACTGCCAGCAGATAAGAGTATTCTATGGCATTTGATACTTTTTTGATCAGCTGTAAACAATGTAACATCTACAAATTGCTCAAGGGTACGAAGGCGTTCAATAAATCCAGAAACATTTCTGTAATGATTGTTCCACTTCAGACAATATTGTTGACTTTTAAATGCATGTACACTCATTATTGGCACCAAATCAAGTTGAAAACTTTTCTTCTTTCAAAGACTAGATTTCCCGAATGGGAGATACAATTTTGGAAATCAATGGCCGGACAAAAATGAACCCAAGAAAAGTAACGCCAAGACTACTTTGACGACGATATGAATCTTTCTTTTCTTCTTCAACAACGAATTTTTTTTTTAGATCAACAGGCGGTCAAGGTAATTGAGATGAGGGAAACTTGTCTATAGGGATTCTTTCTTCCCCCTGTTAACTTCGCCAATCACACGCACGCTTGTTGTATCTACATTTTTATCCTTATTTCTAGTAAGGACAGTAAATAAGACTAAAAAGTAATGAATATTTACCTCATTTGCCCTAGTTTGTATGATGATTTTAATTTATTTACACTAACTAAACAAGAGTTGCATTACAAACAGTTCTTGATTCATAAATCCGCAAAATGACTACGTAAGAATCAAGTAAAAGGATATGAACATGTGAATATTTGTGTATGCATGCATGCATTTAAGGGAAACATAAGTGAAGGATTGCCAATAAAATTTCCAAGAACTCCAATTAAAGAGGGGCTAAGATCAGATAAATTTATTTTTTTCAGATCCTTATTGTTAATTAATTATTGTTTATTGACAATAAGTCGCTTGCATGATTGTATACTTATGTTTGCATTAAATTTTTATATTAAACCTTTACAAAAATACCAGACGTAAAGTGTAAAAAATGAATTTTTGAGAGGTTTTAGGTACTAGATAATCTTGTTTAAATGAACGTTCATCTGATATTTGAGTTCATTTTTTATTAACAAGAAGGAAGGACTCACTTTTGAGATGTCGAATGATTTAGCATCCGATACCATCTCTGGCAGATCATGTGTTCCGTCAGTAAAAAAATTCAACGTGGGTGCATCGACGCTCAGCAATATCATCTAAGTGTGGAAGCAAGTCTCTCGTCATTCAGAAGTGTTCTTTATTGCTTGGGGCCACCTAGGAAAAGCGTTTGCAGAGTTCAAAGAAATCATGAAAATATATGGCGTCTGTGTAATGTTCTTTCTTCATGAAAAGTTCTTTACTTTCAACCGAAGGAACGACTGTTTCGTAGATCTCATCAGTGCTATCACTAAAGTTTTTTAGTGTGATTTCAAATATGTTTTTTTTTTTTTTGGGGGGGGGGGGGGAGTGTCAACACAGATCAGATTTTGTCACCAATGTTCATTGAAGGTGGCTTTCACTTCAATTGCTATTGAAACTATGCTAATTTTCTGAGTGAAGAAAATCGCTGGGGAACCCAGTAGGTACTTCAGCAGGATGCATTTTTCTAGCCAAAAGACTACTGGCTATAGTCATAGTAGGACCTGAACCCCAATATACATAAGAACTTGTTGAGGCCAAGCAGGGGAGATCTGGTAGGGGGCATCAGGAGGGATTTTTTTTATACTTAAAAATAGTATAATTTAGGGGGGGGGGCAATTTGACATATTTCTGCATTTAAAGGGGCAGCAAATTTTATAAATCTGCTGTTTAGAGACAGTAAAGTTTATATATGCCCTTCCTCCTTGTCGAAGTTGAGCCTACACTAGCCAAAAATGTGCTAAGCAGTCAAACACTGTTGTCGAGCTCAAGAAATGTATAGCAAAAGAATGGGTAAATCTAGAACCTGACTAAAACATTAATCTACAAAATATTTTGAGGTTGCCTTGAATAGGTCATCATGGTCTAAGGCTATTGTATTTAATACATTTCCTTCTTAATATTTAAAATACGCTAACAAGGGGACCCTGCGATCTTGACCACTTCAATTTGCATGAAATTTGGTGAGCTGTTAGAAGAGATAGACCCCATGGAGTAGAAATGCGCACTATTCCCAAACAACCGAGAGAAAAAGACTCGAAATTATTGTTATTTTAAGAAATCTTTCAAAAATTACTATTAAATAACACTATAACAAGGTTATTGGCCGTGGACATCAATTCACATTTTTATTGATGTTTAAGCCGTAAAACACAAAAATGACCATTAAACCCTTCAACAAATGTAAATTTGGCCTTTACAGCCTTTTAAAAAAAGTTTTTAGGATATACTTACGATTTAGTCATATTCAGGTCTAAAGGAACCATGTAGATGGAAATTAAAGTTAATTACAATTGATAAAAGTATGATTTAATATTTATCTGGATTGCAATTCATAAAAAAAATGTTGATTTTTATTGATTTTCTCAATCTAATTTTTAATTTTCTTACAAAATTGAAAGAAATATAGAATACAAAGTTACATATAATAATACAATAGTATTCTGGAAGTAAATAAAATAACAATTTGTCGCTTCAGAAAGAATTAAATCCTAACTAACGTTGCCTGTGATCCAAAGGGCCAGTTAAAATAAATTTGCCAATAAAAAAAAGTACAAATTTTAATTCAATTTAACAAAAACTAATTCCCTTACAACTCCTACCTGATCTGCCTAAACTTTGACTAGGAATCTAAAACCGGCACTGGTAGAACCAAGTGTCTTCTTTTTTTTATAATCCAAAATATGATAAAACTAGTCTCTAGATAAGTGTGACTAACCGACCTCTTTCCCCCCGGGATATGCTCTCTTTGTACATCCTGTCTGGGATTTTTTTTTTATAAATTCTCAAAACGTTCAATTTTTTAAACAAGATCCAAAATATATTTTCTATAAAAACAAGAATTGATTATTATTTATTCTTAAATGTATTCATTTTTTAAAATTAACACTGATACTGATGGGACCAAGTATATTTTGGAAAACAAAATATGGTCCCTCTATGTCGGGCGAGGAAGTAAACTCCCCCTAACACACCCTGTCGTCACAGTCCTGGTCCCATATAGTTTGAGGACCAAGAATGACATAAAGTTTTGAATATATTGGAAATTTCACAAATTTCATTGTCCTTGAAGAAATATAAAGAAGGGTCTATTATTAATTTTAATTTCATTATTCCAAACATATTATTGTACATTCATGAGCGTCCGCAGGGGGATAATGGCTGAAGATAAATCCTAAGTTTCCAGCCCCTCAAAAAAACACTTAGTATTACACTCTACTTCTAATAGATATTTCGTGTTTAATTTTCTGGCTTTCAGAAGCATTTCTAATTAAATAGTAACGGTAAAAAAGTAAACTACTTTTTTCTCTAAATTCTTGATATTTTTAGAATTGAGAATATATATTTTAAATAAATATATCACTCATAATTAGCCAATAGTAAATAATTTTGAACCTGTCAATTCAAAATAATAACAGGTGTAAATTTCACAAAAAAGCCACCACTATTATGTACATTTGATAGTTTTATGTTATTAACAATATGATTTTTCCCCCTACAACAAATTATAATTGTCATTACACCTACAAAGCTTAAATTAATTTAGTGTTAAAAAAAGAAATGAAGAAAGTTTATCTGCGAGTTTGTATCATAATTTTATTATTCTCCAAAATTTAACAAAATGAGGATTTATAAAAATCAATAAGCGTAAGATTTCCTTCTAAAATGTTCCTCAATTTTCTCCACTTGCTATCTTGCAAAGACATGACTTCCTCGAGCATGGTATAAAGTTCCTCATTTGACATGATGGTATCTGAATGAAGTTTAATGAATAGACCGAGATATGCTTGGACTGATTCGAAATTGCGATTAGTTTTAAGAGCAGCTATTATCATTTTCAGAAATTGAATCATTAACTGAATTGATCCTCCACCCTCTAAATTTACAGAAAAAAAGAAAGTTAAATCCCGAACTTAAAAAAATAATTTGTATAAAATTACCAGGAGCCAAAGATGTTATTTCAATGTCTATAGCAGAGGGTCCTTTCGTTGTCAGGTCGTCTACCAACTTGACAAGTGCTTCTTCATTCATTTCATGAACCAATTTTTCACCAAACTCAGTGTAATCAATAATAGACACTGACGGTTCCGTTTTGGTCTCATCATCTGCCTTTACTTTGGAAGAAAGATCGAAAGTCGTTGTTAAACCAGATACAGTCGGCAAAAAAAAAGGAGCATCCACAGGTTTCTCGATTTCTCCTTTAGATGGTTTATTTCTTTCTTTTATCAATCGTAAGGATAAAAGATTTTGCCATCTGGAAGTAGGCAAGTTGGCCAAGGTAATCAGATTTTGATTTATTTGAGAAGGCGATTCAAATTCAATGTCCAAGTCGACTTCCATCATTTCTTCATCTTCTCCTTGGTTTTCAGTTTCCTGAATCATATTCGACGACTCCATCATTGAGGGTAAAGAAATGACACGGGGTTCAAAGTCTTTAGATAGTGGCTGAATATTTACATGTTTATATAAGGAAATATTGGACCATAAATAAAGTCCAAGATCGTCAACATGGGCCGTAACTAAGGAAATAATAACAGTAAACATAGTAAAATTACTTTAAAATATATTATTATTATTTATAATACCAAGAAAAGTTCCTTTTGGAGAAAAAGCAAGAGACACAGCAGGTGTGGGTGTAAGAAAATGATCAATGATATTACCAGTCGGAATATCTGCAACTTTAATTGATCCATCTAAACTGGACGAAACTAACATTCTCGAATCAGAACTTATAGCAATATCTGTTATCTGATTTGTGTGGATATCTTCAAATCTTCGGACCAACTCTTTAGAAATGATATCAATAATAACTATAGAAAAATCTTCAAGAGCACAGACTAAGAGATTAGAATCTCTTTGCAGTTCCATCACAGATATATCATTAAACAGAGATTTTTTGGACACAAATTTAAGATTTCTAAAGGTAAAGTAAAATAAATAATTGAAATTAGAATTTGTGATTTTGATGACTAAAGTAAGTCAAATACATACTTAAAGGACCAGAATTTCAACACCCCCTCATCACTCGCAGTAATAAGTCTTTGATTAAGTCCATCTGTGACAAGGCTACGAACACATTGTTTTTCATATGCCTTTATACCACCACGATGCAAAGCACTTTGAAGATTAAACCTATCAACATGTCCTGATTCATAACCAATTAGCACAAAATTTCCACAAACTGAAAGGCACAAGGATGTTGCTTTCGTTGATTTGAGATCAGAATCTTCACGGAATCGCGGATGCAAAAGTTTTTTTTCATTCATTTTTGCGTTATTAAATGACCAAGTCGAAACCATATTCGTGGAGCGATGGACACAAGCTATATTATCCCATTCCTTTTCACGAGTAAGTTCCGTAGTGAAATCTAAAATAAATATTGACAAAGTCAAAAATACTTTCTAAATGTGTTTAAAACTTTAAACTAACCGATAATTGGCTTCATACGAACAGGATTTTCATTCTTTTTATGCTTTTTAGCAATTTTTCTACTATAGGATGCAATACCAAAGTTTCTGTTAAGAACATCCGTTTCAGTGGAAAATGATCTTAGAGACGAATCTTGAGAAGAACTGAGAATAGTTTTTCCTAAAAAAAAAAAAGAGTAAAAATCAATCATTCTTGGCAAAATACATCTAATGATGATTCAATTAAACTATTTTTTAGTGTAAACTCATTCACGAATACAAACCTTGAGCACCATAGAAACGAATTTTAATAGGTGGCTGAGAATGTCCTTCGGAAATTCTCAAGAGCCTACCCCCTCCATCTGTCATATCAAAGATCCACTGTTTCAAAGAATTATCTGGTGAGCTAGTGATCATTAAGGGTTCTCCTTGAAATGTTTTTAATCCAGTAATTGGAGAATTTGGATGAACATCCTTCATAACAGAGCTGAGGGATTTTTTTTCCAAGTCCCAAAGGGCTATATGTCCAAGATTAGAGCTTGAGGTGAGAATAGGGTGTCCATCCGTTCTAAAAGCTAACCCAGTGACCGAGCCCCATTCTTGATTAAACTTGACGACCGTCTCATCATACTTTAAGTTATGTACATAGATTTCACCAGACTCCAGGCCAATTGCAACAACATCCACAGCAGGAGCTTGCTCCAAACATAAGACTGCAGAATTCCACCCTTTAAATTTGTAAATCCTTTTCAAAGTTCTTATATTCCATAATTGTAAGGAGCCTTGACTACTTCCAAATAGGATTTTATTAACATATGTGGCTGGATGAAGAATCGAAGAGATGGCAAATGTATCATGAGGGAACTCAACTTCAGTTTCACATCGTTCTGCCTTAATATCCCATATCCTAAGGTTGGATTGTTTATCGATAGAAATTAAATGTGGTCCAAAGGGTAGAAGGAGATGAACGGGATAATTGTGATGATTTTTATAGATATGCTTAAGTTCCGTTCCTCTTCGCCAGGCATAGATTTCCTTTCCGGCCGCAGCGAATACCAAAAATGAGTCTGGAGAGTAATTAATTTAATTTAATTAATCATTAAAAGAAGGACTTTTTCGCCTTGAACCAAATTTACCTGCAGATGTTGCCGTTATTTCTTCCGGATGAATTTTACTAACAGTTAAAAGACGGAGCTTCGACCCTCCATAGGTATGAAAAACACGTCCAACCACAGTCACAATTAATGTTTCCCGACGACGCTTCACATATCTTACAATCAAAGGAATGTCATTGCATACATTTCCAAGGGATCGATAGCCCCGGAACAAAACACTTCCTTTCTCATCCTCCGTTCCCATGGCTAATTTAAATTTAGTGAACAATATTCCGTTTAGAACATCATTTAACAACAAACAAAGCACGTGTTGTTGTTTATTTTGAAAATAAGCGTACTATGGTGTACATACAATCAAAGAGGTCTTCTCATACCTGGAGTGGAGCAACGCTAAGTCACTCAATCTCCTTTAGGGGGAATCGTATTTTTTGAGGGCAAAATCCATATTCTTATCAATGGAGTTTATATCGAAAATTTTATCCATTAAAATTAGGGATAACTTTTTAGGATTTTTGACATAAACTTTATGCAATTTTTTTTTCTAGACAAATGTTAAAGAGAACATTTATAGAACTTGCATATCCCTTACACTCACTCAAAATAAGTTTTTTTTAATTTAAAAACTTTTATTTTATATTTAAAAAATATCATCTTGATGTAAGAAATATTGATTATATCAAGTGACTTATCCAATATTGTGTGTTACTCATGAATTAATAAAAGGACTGATATTGTATAAAGACAATTTGTTTTGCCATTTGAATGAACCTCTTTTGAATTCTCTTTAGAAGGTTGAGTGGTTTTGCGTAGTTCTACTCCAGAGTTTAGTAAAACTCAGGAACGCAATACCTTACAAAATGACGTCAGGGGAAGGAATATTAAGTGACTTTATATTTCTGTGAATAATTTATTTATTATTGATATTTTTTTAAATAGAATTATATTTTTACTCATCGATCTTGAATATCAATTATGTATCTATTATTAGCCCTGATTACGTTATCAACTTTTTAACTAAAACTTTTGGAAATATTATGCTCTAATATAAATATTCGTTTTTTCCATATAAATGTTGTTTTTACACAATTGTACTATAAATATTTTTTGTATATATGTATTATACATAATATATGCGACGTGCACACAATTACATTGAGATTTTGAAGTGTGTTATATAATTATGTATCATATTATTTGATATTAAAACCGTTTATATTCATTATCAATTAATATTTATTAATTGATGCTATGATTTCATTTTGATCTATTAATAGAACTTATTATTTTTTTTTACATGCTATTTGATACTGATAAATAACATATAACTACATGTTATCATTATTCATTACCATAATCTAAAATTTAGTTATATGGGATTCAAATTTCAATTTAACTTCTTCTTCTTCCTCTTCTCCATCATTCCATTTTAAGTCTTGAATGCATCAATATGAAATAATTACTGATGAAATGAAATACTTAAAAAATAAATTAGTGAATAAGTATGGCTTTCAAAATTTTACGCAAGGAAAGACATTATTGAAAAGGCTTAAAAAAGCTTATTTTTATCCTTCATAGTACTCAAAATCTCTCGCTATAGTCCTATGAAATCATGTTTGTTCGTATTTATTTCAATTATTTTATATTGTTGAAAATATGTCAGCTATTTATTATCATGGCCTATGCATTCAATAAATAAATTTACATGCATAATAGGACAAATTGTTGAAAACATAGTTGGAAGCAAATCAGTAACTCCTTCATGACCACAAATTATCATTATAAACTTACATTTAAAACTAATATGGAATATTATCATACTGTTAGGTTGTGAGCACGATTGAAAGAATTAATTATTATTATTATTATGCATATTTTATATTTCATATTATTTATTAATATTATGTAGGACATATCAAATGCTTAAATAAGGTTCCGTGATATACAGAAACGAAAAGTACTTTCCGACAATATTTACAATTAGCTAACTAGTGTGAATGAAAACATGATTCAATTCCCAATTCAACTGGGCTCAAAAGTGTACAATAATAATAACATAGCACAAATAACTCAAGTGTTTATGTACTTAAAATAATGCAAATGTCTTCCTCCCTCTATTTATATCTGAAATGGTCTAAATTAAACATTTTAAAAACTGAGAGTCTACGCACTGTTCTGCCTCTTCTCAGCAGAATTATACTTAGTATATTATGTATTAGCATTTTTGAGTACATATATGTATATGTACGGCATAGAATCGGCATGAGTCACAGTATTGTTGAAGATAATACGTCCATATCCAATACATATACTTTATCTACATGCTAGACTTTCACTAACAAAAATGAGAGGATAAGAAAGAGAGAAAAATTTGGAAATTTTCCAGAAGTAAACTTTTTAATCAGAAGAGAAGGATAATTATATGTATATATATTAAAGCAAATATCATAATATAGTGAATAGTCTTTTGAAAAGTAAAATAAGTATTAAGAAAACAAAAAATAATGCGTTAATAAGATCCGTTCATATGTATGTATTATGGAACATAATGAATAAGGTCAGGATGGATTTATATATTACACATATATGGTATTATTACTCTACCATGAATAAGGAACTTTATGTAAAAAAAAAAAAAATTACCATAAATTAAGTTTTATCTTCAATTTAATTGACATATCCGAGTAGAAAACGAGCATTTTAGACTAATTCATTAAATGTCCACATTAAAGTTCCAAGAAATTTAAAAAGTTTTTATAGATCCTATATGTATATTGTTTCATTTCTTCGTATTTCATCATGGAGATATTTGATAGTTTACATAAATGAAACTAACTTACACTTTGTAAATAATATTTCTACATTATAACGTAATTTGAGGAAAAGTTTGTCAATGCATATACATATATCGGTGAGAGTACATAGGGGAAACTAGGAAAATATTATGTTGTCAATCTTTTTGTAAGGATATTTTATGAGTACTACATACTTAAATATATTTTATGTCAATTAAAAGTTGATTAAGTTAATAGCTTTTCAAAAGTACGAACAACAAACAGCATCTGAAGCCATTTGATTAAACCCTGTCTCATGTGATTCCTTCAAAAATAAGACATCTTTCATTTAGGATAATATGTGTAATGTGAATTCTCTGTATACAGTCTGTACATGTAATCCAAATTGACTTATTTATACTTAATTGCATTTGGAAGTTTAATAATATCAAGTGAACATTTAATAAAATAAAGGGATTAATCCTTCACATCACGTGAAGGACAGTGTGTCCATGTCTTCCCCCTTATTCTACTATGACAAATTGGAATTAAAAATATTGAAGAAGGAGATTATTTTCACCTAATTTTAGATATATTCTTTTTCTTCTAAATCCTCTCTATATATATATATACACTCTTTTATATGCATGAGGCCATTGAGCTATAATATTTGTTTAAAGAAGTTCATTTGAGAGTAAAATAGCCAATAAATCTTATTCCAAATGAAAAGATACTTCATGGTTAATATAACTTTTTTTTTTTTTTTTTTACAAATTTATGAATCTCTGATCATGATCTTCAATAAACATTGAGTTAAAATTTTTGTAGATATTTTATAATTTCTCTATAAATGTTTTTGTATCTTAATTTGTATTTGTATTTTACATATATTTATATTTATAATGTCTCATTGGCTCATAATATTTTAGTCAATGATTGATATGTTACTATAAAAAAAACTTGACAGCTTCAATTACTTCCTTTAATCTAACGTAAGGACTTATCCAAAGATTTTAGCAAAAAAATCAATTTTTTATTAAAGTAGGTTATGATGCATTTGGGTAATAAAATTTGGGATAATGCTCAGGATTTGGTCAATACTAGCCATTGTTTGAAGTGTTACAAAGGTTAAAAAGAGTAGACACATGGAAATTGTTGATATCCTGGGGATACCATTTTAATTTCTGCTGCCAATTTAACAACAAATGGGGAGAATCACCATATATATAATTTTTTATTTTTTCGAAGGAAAGGTTGAGAGATACCATACAGATTTCTATGCCATATCCACGACGAGCTTTTTGGAAATAACAAAAAATCACTGTATTCTCCCTTCAGCTGATTTTCATCATTTGACTCCACTGATTTAAAGCAACTGACTCTACGTATTATGAACACGTCGAGCTTTTTTGGCCACTCGCAACCTCGACTCACAAAAGGGAAAGGAAAAATTTGGAAAAACAACTGGTAGCTACTCTTCTGTATTTTCCATGTTGTCAACTTTTTAATATTTGGCAGAATTTATTATTTAGATATACTATATATTTATAAATTTTACCAATCATAAACCAATCGTTACTACTCCTAATATATTCAAAATTCAAAAAAAGGGCGTGCAATTCTTGGTTTAATATATTTTGTATGCATCAACATCAGAAATAATAATAATACCCTTTTAGAGTTCATAATACGTAGGGTCAGCTGCTTTAAATCAAAGGAGTCAAATGATGAAAATCAGCTGAAGGGAGAATACATAGTGTTTTTGTTTATCCCAAAAAGCTCGTCGTGGAACTCAAAAAGGGTATTAATATTATTATTTCTGATTTTGATGCATAAAAAATATATTAATTCAAGGATTGCGCGCCCTTTTTTGAATTTGAACATATTACAAGTAGTAATGATTGGTTTGTGATTGGTAAAGTTTATAAATATATAGTATATCTATATACTTGTTGGCAACAAGGAAAATACAGAAGGGTAGTAGCTACCAGTTGTTTTTCCAAATTTTTCTTTACCCATTTTGAGAGTTGAGGTTGCGAGTGAACAAAAAAGCTCGACTTGAGCTAGCTAGCAAGATCCAAAACTATAAAACAAAGTGACAAAATCCTCTGATCCATTTTTTTCCAAATTCATTTGCCTATGAAACTACTTTTTTGTCCACTCTATTACTCTGAAACGCAACTTCAATTAATTTAATCTGTTACTTCAATGTGAGTTATACTAAAGGAACACAAATATGAATATCGATATTTTCGACAATTGGCCTTCCACAGCGTGGTGCATCTTTGACATCAAAATTACCGGAACGAAATCCACGAAACCAAAATTGTGCATGGTTAGTTGATACTGTATAAGGACCATAAACACTATTCACATTTTTAGCTGCCTGACTTCCATTTTCGCCTTTATCGAAGAAAAATTGTAGAATATAGCGTAATCCCAAACCTGCTCTGGAAGTTTCTTTAGTACGAAACCTCATCTTTCTAACGCCATCTAGCTAATATAATTGCACTTATACAACACGAGATACAGATCACTAAAGCCAACAGTTGCAAAAATAATGGATTTCTTTTTACTAGACCTAATATATAAATTTAAATATTTCAAAAACGACACCTTGAAGAGAAAAAATCGTCTTGTAGCCAAGGAAATCTATCCATGCTATCAGGGCTGTATTGCTTCTTTATTTAATAGTTTTGGCTATATCTTTTTGCTTATTCAAATTTTTGGCTGTTGTGACGATATATTGGAGTCGTTAAATTTTAAAAACTTATGGTCAAAAATAGTTCATACATATAAGATATAATGAACAGCAATTAATCCAACATTTGACGAGGATGAACACCAATCTATGTATGTAGACATTTTATCTATTTTCATTGGACTTTGCATGCCATCATTTATATGTATGTATGTTCCTTCTGATGTTTCTTAAAAGTAAATAAAATTTATTGAAAATCGATCGACTTTTGAACTTTAAAAGAAATAAATTCAATGCCTTGATTTAATTGATTAATTATGTTATGATAGAAATATTGATTTGAATTAAGGATGCAAAGCATTACATAATGTGATTATGAACCCATAATTGCATACTTAGATCAAACATAAAAATAACTTGATCAATTAAATTGCATGGATGACTTCAATACGGAACTACACGGATTTTAGAGTTCAATACTCAGCTAGAACGTCTATTCTTCGTTGTTTTATCCCAGTCACAGTTGTTTTGCTCCGTATATATTATTTGTTGTCGAGTTAAATTTAAAAAAAAATGGATCACAACTGATTCATGTCAGTACAAAATGCACACATAGGTACAATGTACACATATGTATGTGTATACATTTGGATTTAATAACTGCTTGAGTTTATACTTAGAGACTGTATGTTGCATGTAGCATGAATAATATTATTTATAAATGATACCTTACCCACAAAACAAGAATTTAATGCATTATTTGTAATTTAAAGAGAGGGAATAGCAACTTACACATCCTTAATGTTTTAAAAAAGAATACTTCTTTGCATTGAAATCCTTTGGTAACTTTTAAATTGTTTACATGGTGTTTAATATTGTCATAAAATAACCATCAACACTTTTACATAGGCGACATTAGTAGTATACCACATATTATTTCTTTACAAATTGTAAAAATATGTAAGCGTCATCTCGTGGCCATGCTTACAACTAATATTATTGTAAGTAACTTTTTTGTAAGGCACAAAAGCCAATATATATACTCCTATATATATATATATATATATATATATATATATATATATATATACATGTGAAGTCAACAAGAAACCAATTTTATCTGAAATATTTCAAAAATGAGTGTGAACTGTTATCATATTCTTGAAGAGATTCTCTTTCGTTTGTACTGATAGTATATTTCGATTAATTAAATAAAAACTCCAATAATCATTGCAACTGTATTATAGGGAAAAAATACCAGCCACAATCAAAAATACAAAACATCTGGTGTTTCTGACTATTGTATTCATGATGAGCATGATAGCGGATATAGTTGATTCTTAATAGTTCTACAACAGATGATGAACTGGTTTTAGCCAACTGCAACTAAATAATTATCTGGGGCTATGAAAAAGATGGACGTTCTTTCAGGGACCATATCGGCTCCATATGCAGTCGTAACATTTATCCGATGGCTCTATTGGATAGACAACAATCCTTGCTTTTTCGAATAAAAGTGATATTGTAAGAAAAACCGTGCGCAATAGGTCTTAAAATGACTTCGAAATAGTTGGCAGTTATATTTATGAAGTAAAAAAACTTAAAAGTGAACTTTCTCCTTTCCAATATTTGAAAACAAACTTGCTTTCTTGTTGACTTGCCTTATATATATATATATATATAAAGATAAATTATTTAAAATAAGATGTCAATGATCAAATAAATATGACCCATTTTTTTGCACACTGAATATTAACAATGACTCTCAAGGAGAGATCTTGTCAACAGGTTTAGCTTTACCTTTAATATATACATGCTTTATATAGTCATCTTATATAAAAAGATAGATATATGAATGTATAATTAATAGTTATTATCAGACTGATAGGTATCCATATATATGTAGCGTAACATGCTATCATAATATAAACTTTACATAATATTTGAGCTCACACTACTTGTATTAAAATTATAGACATGATGTTCCCTGCATGGAAGAGATCCCTCCTTATAAAATCTTGTTTAGTTAATGATAAATTGTCCATCAATTTGTGTATCTCTATTTATAATATGAGTAAAATCGAGCTTAGGTCAACTACAACCAAAGATTTAATTGAAAAAAGAAAAGAGAATTAATCAGAGGATTTGATATGGAACTCGCAAAGTTATGTATGTTACATATATATGTATATAAATAAATGTATTGAAGTCTGTTTTTCAAAACTCTGACGAAAAAAAAGATTTTTTTAAAGGATATATAAAGCTTCAATGAATTTCTTTGTACGTACGTATTCATAGAGGGGTTTGTATATATGTATATATATATATATATATATATATATATATATATATATATATATATATATATATATATATATTACATATTCTAATACTGGCTTCACTATAATTTGAATTCCCTGAGTGAGGGAGACTCAAGAGACCTAAGACTATGATTATTATTATTATTATTCCTTTTCTTTTCTTGAGTATAATAATAGTTGTAGTAAAAGTTATACATAGATTTAAATATGACTAAGGGAACTTATAGGACATCTGCTACATACCATAAAAGAATTTATTGAATCCGTAGAATACAAATATTTCTTATAATATTTACATATTATAAATTTAATTGTACAATTTAAAATAAATACATTTATTTTGTACTACAAACAGTTTTGAGGAATAATCAACAATCAGGCCTTGCATGGTTATTGGGCCATGTGACACTAATTTCTATACCATTAATGAACTCCTCTCCTGCCTATGAACTTTAAATCTCATCATAATTTCCATTACATCATCTATTGCTTTTATTCAAAAAGAGAAGAAAAAAAATACCCATAGTTGGGTCATTCACAGATTAGCAGGATATACTGACATGTCTATGGTCCTTAGGTCAGCAGATAAGTTATGGAGATATCAGTGTGCTATAGTTTATAGTCAAACCTACGGCCTGCGGGCCGAAACCGGCCCGCAAAGAGGGCCTGCATGATAATTTGAAAGTGGAAAAAATACATAAAAGACATGGATTAAATTTTTTAATTAAAATTAAGTCATGAATATTCCGCTAGGAGCGCATGACAGTTTTTCTTTAAAAGTCTCATGTAAAGTTCATTATTATAATTTTCGATACCAGTTACATAAAATAAAATTTGAGAAAACCAAGTCTTTAAAATATTTTTACGTTTCGTTCAAAAAAAAAAAGATCAACTTTAAAAAAAAAATGAGCATATTAAAAGAAGATAAATACCTTCTTTTTTTTGTAACATAGCAAAATATGTATACTAGACATTTTAAGAATGACTTCAAAGACTTTATTTACATCTACGTCATAAGCCTATCTTTAAATACATCCATTCTAAGAAAGTATAGTAAATGCATGTAGAATACAATTGTAAATATAAGCATAGACACTTTCATGACGTCATGTATGTATATAATATATTTATATAAAAAACCCATGCATTCATGCATTGTACATGGTAGATATAAAGTTATTATAAGTAGGAATCGCTATCTGAAAGTAATTTCAACTGCGTATTATAATTTATACTCTATGTTGCCCCATGAAGGGGGCTATGGTGAGACAACAACCATATGTTGCTTTCCAAACAATTTTCTTTCCTTTTTATTTTCTTATAAAAGCATTTGCTGACGTCATAACTACGTAGGCAAAGGGCCCCCCTTCTCTCTCTCTCTTTCTTTCTCTCTTCTAACACGCAATGAATGAATGAAAAAAATGGGGGGGGGGGTATTTAAAGAGAGAAAAAAAAAGAATGAATGAATGAATGGGGTACTACTCTCTATTTTCTTTCCCCGAGTCTAAAAATAGAAGCTAGTTATAACTCGAATTTATTCCTTAAATAAATCATTGAATTTTTTTTTTATAATACAACAACTTCAAATGAAATTCATCAAAGGGTTGAGAGTTGAAAATATTTTAGCAATATATTTATATAATAATAATGTACATATATTGTTTTTGTTTGATTGTATGTATCATCATCATAAAGAGAGTATGTATTTAGCTAATGTAAGGATGTGCATAATATCATCTGGTTTTACACTTCGCCTTTTGTGGTTTTGTATTTTGCAAAATCACCATGAATACAATGCAAATAAAGGTTCTCGCATGTAGTATTTTAAGCGTGGTATAAAGGAGTTGTGAGTCCCATTTACATGTTTTTTCATCAGGTTTGTGCATCTCTCATGAATGATTGAATCTGCATTTACATAATATAATTCCATGCTCAAGTACATATGTGTCTCAAAAAATGAATATAATTATGCAAGAGGGATGTTTTTAAAAATTTATAAGAAGCATATTATTTCAAAGCTGTAGTTCATTTTTTTTTTTTTTGTGGACAAAGGTTATAACGGATTATATACATATATATTGCTTCAATAAAATAACATGTGACTGAATGACAAATTAATTTAAAATTAGGCCCTTTTGCCTTAAGGGACAAGGAATACAACCTTAGGTACTATAAGATAAATGAGGAACGAGAATTCAGGATCCTTTGTACATTCTTAAAAAAATAAAAAATAAATCGTAAAACAAGTTTTGTCTTTGATTAATGTTGGTTATTCATTAGATTCATGTTTAGCCTTTTTGTACACTCAAAACCAAAAAGAAAAGGAAAATTAAAAAAAAAAACATACTCTGAGCTACCCTTCTATATTTTTCTTGTTGCCAAGTTTTTGATTTTGGCCAGAGTTATTATATATTAATAAATTATACCAATCTATAGTGAGTACTAACATAATATTTAAAAATTCAAAATGGTAATATCCTTTTTGAGTTCATAATACGTAGAGTCTGCTGCTTTAAATCAATAGAGTCAGCTGATGAAAAATAGCTGAAGGGAACATACATAGTATTTTTGTATAGGTTTGTACCTATGTTGAGAGTGTTAAGAAACATACTGAACGTATATAATTAATTCTAATTATTATTATTGTACATACATATTTCTGTCAATGAGTTGGATCGGTCTTAAGATTCTTTAACGGTCCCTCTTCTCAATGGGGTAAAAAGACGAGTTCAACATTGAAATGTTGTTGATTAATTATTATGTGTCATTGACAATGGTGTCGAGTCAGGTATTGTAAATTCCAGGAACGTAGTTCAAATACTCAAATAAGGCTTAACTCAATTTAAATAATAATAATTAAAATGTTTTCGGGAGATCAGAGTACCTTGTCACATTCAATTGACGCCACTGACCATTGATTCGACGGACCAGTCATTTTCCTAACGAGAGTTTAGTGTGTGGTGATCTGGAGCTTGTTCCAAGAGGGAAGCAACATTTAAATTTTGTGTTTTCCATTTCCAATTACGTACTCATTAATTTTCCGATTTTGACAATTCACTTTCATATTTTTGGGAGAGGTCGTCATCTTTTCCGTATTCGCCAAGATACCAAGGACAGAAATCCCATTTCACAAATGAAGGGGGGGGGGGATAATATTTTTGTAGTTGAAATTTTAGGGAGTAATTCTTTTGGGGGACTATTGATCCTTGTTCTTTTCTACGTCATATGTCATAAAAGATAAATTTAGATCTTTTAATTATTATCAAAGAGAAATGCAAGAGATAAAAAGAAAAGACTGGTAGGAAATTTCAAACTAGAATTAGTTGTTGCTTTTTTATCTTGATCTAAATAAACGTAGACTAGATTACGTCTAATAAGATTTAATTTAATAGTAATGATTCATATTTTGTCAATTTATTGCTTATTTATTAGCTTGAATACTGTATTTAATACTGATATTGTATACCGATTTGACACATTTCATGAAGTTCCCTCCCCATCAATTCTTTTCCTTTTATTAGTTTTCTTTATACATGATATATAGCTTTTAACTTTTTATTTTGTATTAGTGTAAAAATATGTATCTGTTTCAACCGTAAATTATTGACAATCAATATCCTGCACCCAATCGATAGTTATGGTTTGTTGCAATATATATATATATATCAAATTATGAGAAAAGAGTATTTAAAAAAAAAGTCAAATGCATTAACCTTTCTACCAAGAGGGAGAGTTGATACATTTCAAGATAAGAGCAAAGATAAATGTTTATATAATTATACCTTTGCATAATATATATTTATCATTTTACTTTCCTTCATAAAAAGGGCCTTTTTTCATTTTTGGATTTTGCTTCTATTTCTGTTCCTTTAGTGTGGCAAGTTCATTGTATTTATATACAATAAAGACAAAAAAATATTTTAACTGTTTTAATCATCTTAATTTTTTTTTTGATTGGATAAGAGGAAGAGTAGACCTATATCGACTCTCCCATCTCAACTATATCAAGTATCCCTTCATTGATCTTTTGATTACAAAGGTATGTCTTACTTTATGATTTAAAGTATTTTTTTTTTAGTTTTTTCAATGTGTTTTTATATAGAATAAAAAGTGTCTATGAAAACCTAATCTTTTAATCAAAATAAAAATTCTTAATCATTAATAAAATATTAAAATGGAGTATAATATTCATTGATAAAAGCTGCTGATAAAAGCTCCCCCCCGTATCAACTCTCCCTCCCTCCCTTCTTCTAAATACTACTTTTAAATACTAAAATTCATAATGTACTTCCTCTGCATATCTCTCAGTCCCCTTTGGATTATGCCGTTGATGGGACTGTCTGAACGTGACCTCTCTATTATGAAATTGTTTGTAATATTTACCTTACTGGATGTGAAAGGGATTTCTTCGCCGACAAGTATAATTATATTGTGCCTTTTTCGGTTGTAGCACGACCCTTTGTGCCTCACTCTGGTCCTCGTTCAAGGTCAAAGAGCTGCAAGTAATAATTTTAATTTATTTTCCTATGCTTATTAAACAAAAATAATTTTTTATTTTATATACTAATTCAGGGAAGAATGATGACCCTCAGCCTTTCTTACAAACTACGCCCATGTCATGGGTAGTAAATATAAATGTGTTTAAAGCCCAGGCTGAAGATGACGTATGATAACATAAAAATATGGTAACCCTGAGAGACTTCACGTCAACTGATATGTAGGTGAATCTTAAATAAGGAAGAGAATAAAACAACAACAACATTGTGATGCAACTTTATCTCAGAACAGCATTTATTTTAACACATTTGAGCACATCACGACGAGAATAAAATAAAGTATTCATTCCTTATAAAATGTTTATTTTGTGGCATTTTTTTTTATAGCAAAGGATATGACTAAGGCATTTATTCAACTCATATGTAGTGTCAAAACATTTATTTATTAGATGTGTCCTCTATGAGAATTAAGAAAGAATGACAAAAGCTTTAAACTGACTGTAGATGTAAAATTTGTCGAGATAGAGTTGGGTTTGATGAAAGGAAAAGCATCAGTTGGTAGCCTGTCTAATGGTTTCCACGTCTACTAAATAATTTTATTTTATAGGGACAATGGAACGTCCTTTAATTGCATCCGATAAATTTCCAATCTTAAGTTTTGAGTTTGTCCTTAAAATGTTCAAAAATGTGCCCCTCCGTCCACTCTAAAATTCCTCGTTCCTTCAATTTTATTATGTAAATTTCATGTGGCATGATTTTAGCCCATTTCGGACATCATTGGTCTAGTGCAGTGTTTCTCAACCGGGGTTCCGCGGAACCCTAGGGTTCCGCAGACGGTCTTTAAGGGTTCCGCGAGAAAAATGAGATTATATAAGCTATTACACTTTTCAGTCTTTTTCTACAAAGTCTTTTTTGCGCAAGGGTTCCGTGAGACATGGGATATATTTTGAGGGTTCCGAAAGGGAAAAAAGGTTGAGAAACGCTGGTCTAGTGCATTGTCACATGTCCATTTACTTTTATCCCCTAGTTTTTGTCGTTTCTCATAATAATTAATATCATAATAATTATTATTATTGTTATTTAATCCTTTTCTATATTATGCACTTTGTATATAATTTTGGCTATAAACAGATGGGTTAGGAAATGTATGTTGCAGATGAAGAATTAATACAACTCTAATGAATATCCTCCACAACTCTCTTACACTCGGTCTTTTGATTCCTCATAAGGTTGGTGCCTAACGCCTCACTTAGACATAACAATTGGGATCCTACTGTCCCTTGAGAGTATAAAAAGAGGTACTTTTTGAAAAAATGAACAGAAGGCAGAGATTTTAAAAACTGAATACCCTCTCTGGGATGTAAAAACCCGGGCTATTGATAATATTTTACCCACATGTGGAATCTATAACGATTGGATAAATTATCGAAGATCCACTCAAGTAATGGGCGAGCTATCCCAACGGAAAAATGACGAGAAGAAAGTGGGACAAGTGGATGTTGGAGCATGAAGCTCATTCAACTTGGTTACTGGTGGTAATGCTATTTCTACGGTATGAAGAGACGGAATTGTCCGTCAATCAGTTAGGGCCTCAGCTCTAATTTGGCTCTTTTTATGTCCTTACTAATTGAGTTTTATATTGTATAGCTTTCTTTGAGTAAATTAGTTTTACATTGCACTTTATTACATCATATACTATTTTTAACAAGGAGTGGGATACATAATAAATATTGTTCTCGAAAAAGTGGAAAAGGAGATCACGAGGAATGTAAAAAATATGCAAATGGGGTGTGTAAAATAAAAAGAAAGAAAAGAAAATCAATCTGGCCACTCTGACAATTTAATGAATGTTGAGAGGGAAGCAGCTTCGGCTGTCATGACGTTTTACTTAGCTACAAGCTGCTATTCTCCTTTATATATACAAATGAAGACATCAATAATAAATAATAATATTATGTATGTATACCATAGATGAGAGGCAGAAAATTAACTGAATTAATGTCAGGAAATTATATATTTTTAACTAATAACAATTATACGAGGACTTGAGGCCTTTTTTGTTTACATTTAATTTGCTTTATTAACCTTAATGCATGTATTCCTTCATGTGAGATCGATCTTTACTATCAGGTAGATGTTCTCCCCTCAGTATTAAAGGAAAAATTATAACAGCTTTGGAAAACAAAAAGACCTGTTTGAAGAGCCAACTCCACAAAGTCTCGCACTCGGCATTTTGCATATTATTTACATTCCTAGAGATCACCCTCTTACTAATGTCAAAAACAATATAGTAACCATGGGAGTTTAAAAAATATAAGGGTAAACAGGCAGTCTCATACAGAAATAACTATGAGCAAGGTGTTTTCTTATTTAATTACAAATAAATTGCAGGTTACCAACTGACAAGATTTTGAAATGATCAACACTTGCCAGGATTCTCTCTTTTATGACATCTCTACCTCTAACACTATTTTTAATGAATTAATTAAAGAAACTTTGAATTGAGCCACTACTCAGATTCTGTATTTTTTTAATAATTATAATTAATTAAATATTATTACTCTAGTAAAGTTGGGCTCCTTGTCATTTAATAACAATTAGTACTGACTACCACTAGATAATTTATTTTTAGTTTTGATAATATAATTAATTCTATTTATCACACTTCACAGAGTTTCATTAGAATTTTCCATAAATAGAATTTATAGATGATACTATTTGGGTCATTTTCGAGGAAAATAGTGTTAGATTATTATTATTATTATGCTATCATTACACATTATACAAAACATCATGATGTTAAAAAAATAGAAAGTTTTATAAAAACTAGAGAAAGTCACTGATGTGTGTCCAAAATTTATTTATTGCATAGACAATACTAAAATGTTCTTATTAGTACCTTCTATTTTTGAAAGGATGGAATATCTGGCTTTATTTATAAAAATATAGAAAGCACATAAAATTATGTCCCTAGTATGGTTAAAAAAAATCAGAGCCTTTATCCCGTATGCCACCTGATTTATTAATAAATTTTAATCATGAACTGAAAAGTAGAGAAGTATTAGAAATTGATACAAAAGGATATGGTTTTTTTTTTTTTTAAATCATTTTGTTGTTAATGAAGGAGATAATAGGTGATACGATATGACAATGCTGCATTGTCATAATTTCATTACGATATGGGTACACACATAAATGCTCAATGCAAAACCTAATAAATAAACATTGATTAATTGAAAATGCTTTCGTGAAACGTGGATAAAGAAGGGATAGACAAAAAAAAAACTTGTTTAATTTCTTCAATGCAACGTTGGTTAAGTGTCATATTTTGAAAACAAATGAAAAACTTGGATTCAAATGGACGCATGCAAAGTTTTTTTTGTATAGTTTCAATTTTGTATATACTTTGTCCTACAAAATTAAATTAGCCAACAAAAAACTTGTTGAGTACCTAGTTGCAATCACTTGATTTCAAATCCTTTTAGAATGCTAAATCCAAATATGGCCTTAGTTTTTGTATACAAGCACTAGTTCTTTGTAGGTATTTGCGGGTGTTTTTTTTTTTTTTTAAATTGTAAATTTTTCCAAGAAACCTATTTGAATCTTAACTTCCACCTTGAAGAAACAAAATAAATTGAAGGATGTTTAGTTTTTTTTTTTTCTTCTTCACAATGACTGAATATAATTTTAAAATGATATATGTACATAGGTATATTATTCCTCAGCCTTATTTTGAGCTTTTTTTTTAAAAAAGGCATAAAATGAACACATTCCTTTGTATGCTTATGACTTTTTTATTTTGAAATGAAATTATGCGTGTGATAGCTTGAACTAAGATAGGTATAAGAATAAATCTTTTAGTTGAAAGTAATTTTGTAGAGAAATTATGTTTACATTTACATACATAACACAAAAGTACAACGACGGCCCCACATTATAAACAAATATATTTTGAAACGATACGAACTAACTTCATCACAACTCACACTTTCTGTGATCAAATAGATAAATTAGGCTTTAAAATTACTCCAGTCTGTATGAAATCATTGCATCAATACTAGATTAAAACAATACAATAGGACGTGATCAAGATTTTTTTATTTGAATTCCAAACTTCCCTCACAACATCGGTATTCACTCAAATTTTGTCAAGTTCATACTGAAAAAGTCTTACAACGTCATCAAAAAGCCAATCAAGTCACAAAGTGAAGAAATGTTGTCATAGATTAAAAGAAAGTGAAGGAAAATGATATTTTCACCATCTATGTCATGATATAACACTTGAACTGCTCAAATGTCTGGAAGTGATTGAGAAGAAGAAGGGATACATCAAACTGAGGGGAATGTTAGGAGAATCCATCATTCACAATAGCAAGTTCCTTAAATACAAAAGCACTCCTATTGTAAAATGTGACAATTTGAGGGTCCTCAATACAGATTCATTATGTGAAACCGTGTCCTTTTAATGTCTTTATCCAAAATATATGTAATATCTATTTTGAAGTAATTACTTTAATTTATAAAATGTGATAGTTATTATAGTTTAAGTTACACATGAGAGCCAACTCTTCGTAGGGCAGTAGATTTATAGAAGTCCATAGATACAATGTCGAAACCTTTGATGAACTAATAATTTCCCGGAATTCTCGTCGTAACTCCAATCATTTTCAACTCTATTATCGACGATCAAGTAGTTTAATTTCATTTCATCCAACATTTTATAGAAATAATTGTTATTAACTATAATGTTATACAAACAGATCATATGAGATCCTCATTATCAGGTAAGTGTTTTTCTCTAAGGAATTAAGTAAAAAAGATAACAGGCTTGGAAAGTAAAAAATGCTGCTCAAAACGCCAACTACTAAACTGCATAGGATTTACAACTCCCAGGGATGGGACTTTTGGAGAGCTCGATGAGAATGTAGGAGCGAGGAACTTATAGTACTATTGAAATAATACCATAGACAGCTGATGAAGTTCAATAGCAATAAAATATTTTTGAAACCGGGTCAGCTGTCGAGAAAAAAAAAAGCTAGCTAACCAAAAAAACATATTTGATTGCACTTGTCCATTGAAATTATTGTTATAATTTTAATTAAGACATAACTTTCAGATTTCATGACTTTTAACAGTCATTGTTGGTAATTAATTATATTTGATACCACATTAATTACACGTAAATCTTATTGTATGCACAATTACTAGGGTCAAAATACCCAGTTGTGTGGTGTATAATAGTATCTATGGAAATAAAAGTTATAGAATATGAAAACGTGGATGGCATTGATACTTTTGGAGCATTGTTATTCTTTATCAAATACATTGGAACTTTTGAGCAAATTCAACAAAAGGGCAAGGCTTTACAAAATAACACTCAAAGAACACAATTTGAAGGTCTTAAAAGATGAAAAAAAGGCATTCTACCAGAACAATTGCAGACTTCATCGGCATATAAATACTGTCAAGGATTTATGTGCTCATTAAAAACAAAAAAAAAAACACCTTATTTCTGGATTAGGCGAAGAAATGTTGTTGAAAATTAATAAATAAAATCTTTTGTGAGAAATGTCAAGAATCTTTATTCTTCTACCATATGATAAGAAATCCCATGTTGATTATGTTGACGATGTATTTGATTCATTTCCTGAATCAAATCATGTATTTTTACTCATGAAGGCAATCTCAAAATGTTATCCAGGGATAAAGTTATATCATTTGGGAAAATGAGAAGGATCAAGGTGCTGCAGTTCATAGCATACACATGGATCTTGTTCAATTCAAAAATCAGTAATTTGAATAATGCCTCCCATCATTAAAGTTTCGAAAGAGTAAATTCTATTTACATGTAATTATAATTACAATAGAGTATATCTCATTGAATAATCTGCTGATATCTTTCCCTTCACTCTAAATTTCTCAAAAGAGATTCATCATCAACAATCTTTTTAGAGGATCCTAGAGAACAGTTTTTGCTTCTTATTAATCAGATCAGCTTTAAAATAACACTATTTTGTAGTATTCTACACGGCGGCCTCCAAGTTGGTTATTTTAGATCGAATACATCAACCTATAGTATTAAACCTGACTCTTTAACAGAAGTGTACTCAAGTTCATCTTTTTCGTGTTTTCCGACGAGTCCAGGCTCTTCTTCTTTTTTTTTTTTTGAAGTTCGAGTCTATAAAAATATAACGAGTCCAGGAATCGAGTACGTACACAGCTCTGTACCTTAACGTCTTCCCCTGATTACAGTACTGCCAAAAATGATTCAAATTACCCAAATATAGGTACAATATTGCATTTAAAACTTTATTCTTTTGGTCAACAAGCTTTTTTTTTTTCAACAGCTGATCCCAGCTTCACTTTTTTCTTTAAATAAGCTCTCTATGTATTTTATCTCTATGAATAATACCTAGGAATGTAAATAATATGCAAATGGGGTATGTAAAATATAAAAAAAAGAAAAGAAAATCAACCTGGTAACTCTGACAATTTGATGAATGTTGAGAGGGAAGCAGCTTGAGCTGTTATGTCGTTTTATTGAGCTACAAGCTGCCATTCTCCTTTAAATAAACAAATAAAGACATCAATAATAAATAATAACATTATGTACATATACCATAGATGAGAGGAAGAAAATTAACTCAAATTAATGTCAGGAAATTATATATTTTTAACTAATAATAATTATACGAGGACTTGAGCCCTTTTTGTTTACATTTTATTTACTTTATTAACCTTAATGCATGTATTCTTCCTTCATTTGAGATCTTTACTATCAGGTAAATGTTCTCCCCTCAGTAGTAATCAAGGAAAAATGATAACAGCTTTGGAAAACAAAAAGTACTGTTCGAAGAGCCAACTCCACAAAATCTCGCATACGGCATTTTGCATATTATTTACATTCCTAATAATACCCTTGCTTTTAATACCCTTGATACATTACTGGCCTATAGAGGAGAAACTTCACCATTTAACAATACTAATTAAGGAAGAGGATCATAATTATATTTATATAATAAATTATTTTATATTTTTAGTAAAATCTACAACTAATGTTTATGAGAATCCTTTAATTGTTCCTTAACTGGTCTATGGACAAATCTTCCCCCACAATTTAAATAAAGAGCAAGAGTACCAAACGTTTTTCCTTTTCTATTCTCAAAATTGTATTTTTTTTTTTTTGAACAAAAGTTTCATCCCTAGCTATGTATGGTTTTGCCATACTAGAGTACTATAGAACAAGCTAGGACATCTTGATGTCTACTCTTTACATTCATTATGTACATATTTTGTACGATACAAGTTCATTGAGACCACAATAATAATAATAATAATAATACTTTTGTTTTTCCATCAAGTAAGGGTTAAATACCACTTTTATTAAATATATATCAATTGCATTGCTGTACATTTAAATTGTTACACTAGCTGCAGAGAAGAAGATAATTCTTCAGACACTTAGTATAAGCTGGGTATATTGTCCACCTTTATGATCTTAGGAATCCTCTTGTATGAATACATGTGCATCTACCTACTCGTATTTTTTTGTATGTAGAATATCAATGTAAACTAAACTCGCATATAAGTATACATATATAACTTACTATTATTGCCCTATGGAAATAGCCAATAAAATGTGTATAAAACAATTTTTTTTTAATTTGAAAATAATTAAATAATAATATTCTTCAATATTATGGTTATGATAATTTGTTAAACATGACTTATTTAACCACATTAGTACATGATGCTATTTTGATATTGAATTTTTTTAAACTTTAAATTTTTTGTTGTTTGCCAAGGATTACAAACACAATGGAATTAAGTCGTCATCGTAGTAGCATAGAGAGTCTAAAAAGATATTCTAATTAATTTTATTGCAGAGGAGAAAATAAATTTTTATATAGATTATAAAATTATCCCCCCCCTCAGCTAAAAATATGCATACAGTTATGTAAAAAAGTACATATAATAAGTACAGGGTACGCCCTAGTAGTTACTAGCTTACGTGTTATGTCTTATTCTATTACTGTTCCCACTTGGTAACTACTCACTGAAGAAACGCCTTTTTTCCATGGGACATTTGAAGTTGGGATTCCAAATCCTCAACAGAGATGGGAATAACAGCGTTAAAAGTAACAGTATAACTTATTTGATAACTTTCCCTTCCATTATAACGCTGTTATGCAAAAAATGCCAGTTAATGCCTCTTCCATACGTCTCATCTCTTATTATCTAACTTGTTTCATGGACTCATGATCATGTTTTGCACTGTGAATAATGAAAGTTTTAGTTTTGATGAGGGTTAAATTATAGTATAAAGATTCAAATACAAATTTAATTTTTCTATTTTTACGATTATATCATATAATAACATTTAATAAAGTAACGAACCTGTAATTTTTACGAGTAACTAATTACACTTACTTTTGAGTAACGGCGTTACTATTTGGCTAAGTAATTAGAAACGAGTAATTTATATCTTTTTCCATGTGCCCAACACTGATTCTCAGAGTAGATTTTGAATTTGAATTGTGAAATTAAGAAAATATTGGGCCTCCAGCAAAAAATTGAACCATTGACCCTTATGCCCGCTCTCAAAATTGTAAATTTATTAATGTACGTGTCGTTAAATAGAACCCTCAATTTTTGTCTGAAAGATTTAAGTAATTATTTTAATGATACAATGTTTTCCTTAGGTACCCAATTCATGCCTAATTTGTAAGAAAAAGATGAAGAACTCTACCTAGTTCTACATAAAACGAGTCAGGCTTATACTAACAACAAAATATATGTACATACTATATCAATATTATGTATCCAAGTAGATAATATGTGCGCAAAAAGCCACAGGGTAGAAGAAAATCTCTCTGGTCACTACCCTCATCATTGCGTAAAATAAAATCCTAGCACCAAGTTGAAATATCCACCCTCTTATAGACATTAAATATTTTAATGGCTCTTGTGAATATCGTGAAAAGTACAGAGAAGAAAAAAAATTTATGCAAAGCCAAGGTATGATTAGGAATGTAAATAATATGCAAATGGGGTGTGTAAAATAAAAAGAAAGAGAAAATCAACATGGTAACCCTGACTATTGAATGAATGTTGAGAGGGAAGCAGCTTGAGCTGTCATGACGTTTGACTGAGCTACAAGCTGCTATTCTCCTTTGTATATATGTACAAATGAAGACATCAATAATAAATAATAACATTATGTTTACCATAGATGAGAGGCAGGAAATTAACTCAAATTAATGTCAGAAAATTATGTACAAAAACCTTTTCTCCACAATTTGATTTATTAGAATGTTTTTCGGAGAACAAAGATCAGTGGCTGCCATAGCCAATGGACGCCACTATTCTAAATGTATATACATATAATTATTTGTAATTTCTATGTGTCCTAGAAACATTTTGATAATAACTATTTGATATATTTTACGTGTTAGTAAATATAAATAATTTGGGTTAAAAAAACAATATGTCTTTCCCACATTGAAGTAAAAAAAAAAAAGAAACGTAGAAAAAGTCAAGTTTCAAAAGATGGCTAGTTAATGCATCAAGTGTTTGAAATACTCACAAAAAACTATGTCAAAGGATTCGTTATTCTACATATTACTAAATTTGACATAAATATTTATTAATAAATTATAAAGTCTCAATCAACCAATAACCTATATCCTGAATTAAAAAAAAAGTGTTTCAATACTTCTACAAATTATAAGAAGAAAATATAAATTTTCATAAAATGTATTTTTCTATTCATATATTTAATATATTGGGCGTATAAATATTTCTACCTGACACAATTATTTTTATAGCCACAAATAATAATGATTCTAATATTCCATCATGGGTTAAAATCTATGTAATTTGTTAATAGAGCCAATTCATTTCAATAATTCTAGTTAAAAGTAATGATTTTGCATATTTTTATGTGGTAATTCTGTTTCATAAGTTTGAGGATACTTACAAACAAGATACTTGGGCTTTTTTTATCCGCTCGCAACCTCGACTCTCTAAAGGGAAAGGAAATTTAAAATATATGTATATTTTTTTTTTGTTACCAAATATTAATTTTGTTCAAAGTTAGTACTATTTGAATATATTATTCATTAATAAATTTTATCAATTTAAATAATAATAATTAACTAGGTAATTAGTTTCTAACATAATATTTAAACTTCAAATAAAAAAAAGGGTGTACAGTCCTGTACTTAATATATAAAGCAAATAATGATACCCTTTTTGAATTCATACTTCAACATCTGTGTCAAGTCAACAAGAAAGCATGTTTGTTTTCAAATATTGAAACGGAGAAAGTCCACTTTTAAGTAGTTTTTTTACTTCATAAATATAACTGCCAACTATTTCGAAGTCATTTTAAGACCTATTGCGCACGGTTTTTGTTACAATATCACTTTTAGTCAAGAAAGCAGGGATTGTTGTCTATCCAATAGAGCAATCGAATAAATGTTACGACTGTACATGGAGCCGATATGGTCCCTGAAAGAACGTCCATCTTTTTCATAGCCCCAGATAATTATTTAGTTGCAGTTGGCTAAAACCAGTTCATAATCTGTTGTAGAACTATTAAGAATAAACTGTATCCGCTATCATACTCATCATGAATACAATAGTCAGAAACACCAGATGTTTTGTATTTTTGATTGTGGCTGGTATTTTTTCCCTATAATACAGTTGCAATTATTGGAGTCATTATTTAATATATCGAAATACATATACTATTAATACAAACGAAAGAGAATTTCTTTAAGAATATGAGTGCAGTTCCAACTCATTTTTGAAATATTTCAGATAAACTTGATTTCTTATTCACTTGACACTTATGAAGAAATAATATTGTATCTTGTTTTATTCTAAAAACTTGTCTTGGAATATAGGGGTACAAATAAAGTCCTCTGTAAAGAACACACACAATTATGTTCAGTGTACTTACATAAAAAAAACAACATTTATCAAGTAATTATATTTGAAAGGATAGGTTAGCCTTTACAATTTATTATATTTGTAACACTGTTTGACATACTATGTAGATTGTAGAGAGGCTTTCCTCTCTATCCTGTTTAAATTATTTTCAGGACTGCTTCAATTCTTTTTTCAGTCTCGATGAGTGAAGAATAATTTTGAAATCATTTGATGTATTCAGAGTCTAATCTACCATGAGTACATCTCAACAATTATATAATAAGAAACTTTTTCAGTTGTACTATGTAATTAAGAATAATTAACCTTTAAGACATTAAAGGATTACTCCTTCTACAGTGAGACCTTGGCTTATGAGTTTAATCCATTTCAAGAGGATCCTTGTAGTACAAAGTTCTCATAATCTACTTCAATAATTTCCATAAGAATCAATGACAAATGGGATAATCCGTAACAAAATATTCCAAAATATTTACGTATAAGTACATTTAAAAATCCTACTCAATTATATTTTATGCTCAATTTACTTACCTTAGTTAAAAACAAACAAACAACTAACTATCACTAATATAATCATTTTCACTATATACTTTCTACTTTCAGAATCTGCGATCTTTTTTTTTTTTTTTTTTTTTGACACAGTTTTAACAAATAACTTTTCCAAAAACACTTGTTTCTGTCTACATTTTAGAATTGAATGAAAATATGACATTAAGAGGTCCTTAAACAAATTCATTATTTGCAAAGAAACTTCTATACTAGACTCGACAATTTTTTTTACAAATTTGAAGTAACGGGTTCCTCCCCATGTAGCCCCTTCTCTACAGACTCTTACACTGAGAGTAGGTATACAGATGGAACTATCCTTTAGTTTATCATCTTTTTCGAACAGATTGCTTATAATATGTGAAACTATATTCAAACGTATTCTACAATAAATATTTGTTTCCTAACCATGTTTTAAAAAAATAGAAATATTATAATCATTACGGGTATATAATTATGTATTCACTTTTGAAATGTTTAACATTAAAAACACAATGCCCATCTTCTTTTAACATACCTAGTAAGTACAACTTAAAGAATGTCATTTATGTAGATTTATATTTAAAAAAAATACATATTTGAAAGGTTTAATGAATATCTGAGAGTGAGATTGAAATTTTAACGGAGTAAGTTTTAATTTTTTAAGCTAAGCTGCCAACAAGAGCAAAAAAAAAAAAAAAAAATTAAAAATAAGAGTCACACCTCAGACTCAACAAAAGTTTTCAGCTTTTATCCAAAATGTATTCAAAGGTCTTCATATCAAATTTATGTTTAATTTAAGGTCATAATTCGTAACTCAATTTTAGTTCTATTTTGTCTATAAAATCAGATATTTTCCTTGTCTTTGCTAATACATTTGAATATAATAAATATATTTTTGTCTCATCTGTGAAGTTATGAAGTCCATCCTTGTGGATATTCTCTTTGGTTATTATGGATAAAATATTGTTGCTAAGACCCCTTTATTTGAGATCAAAGCTTTTAGAGATCGTGACCAAGGGAGAAAAAAAAAGTTTTTTTTTTTATAAAATTAAATAATTTTGACAGCGTGACAGAACTTTGAAGAATCAAAATCGGTCCTCGTCTCAAAACTAATTTTGAGAGGCACATCGATGTTATGGGCGCAGTGGGGAGAGAAATGCATGAAAGGATGAAAATAATTGTTACCTATATTATATGTGAATTTGATAAATTTTCTATGTAGATATTTTTTGAATTAGTGTACATGACAAAATGAAAAAAAAGTAGTATTCTCCAGAGAATTTACATTAGTATTCCTCTTAATCAAAGTCGTTTATGGAGAGAGTCAAAAGTTATTTCTGAGGAGGAGTTTATCGTGGCCGAACTTTGTTCGGATCCTGACTTGACTTTCAATACATATGTACACGTCATGTAGTTACTTTTTTTTTATAAATTTAGGATGTATGTACATATATGTATAATGCTATGTAATTGGATCATCATCCATGACGGTGATCCTCAGACTGTTGTTATTGACTGCACTTCTGTGTCTTCTATTAACTTTTATTTCCAATATGTGGGTACAAATATATATATATATATATATATATATATACACGTATGTATGTCAGTATGCTGTTGTCTCTTCTATTCTCCACACTCACCTCCTTTGTATATTTGTCTATATAATAATATGTAGATATACACAGAGTATGTTGTACATAAAAAATATGCAAACATGCTATATGATAAATGCATACAATAATAATAATAATATAACAATGTACTTGTATAACATATGTAAGTCGCCCTCTAGAGCAACTCCTCTTGTGAATATAGTATACATATTATAACATACATACATAAAAGAGTCTCCTTCTGGACCAAATACACAAAAAAACAAACTAGGGCGTTGTCTCTTTTTTATTTCTTTTTTCACAAAATTTACTTTTATTTTTGACTTCAAACCGGATCTTGGTGGAGTCAATAGTGTGTATGAATAGAAATATGGAGCATGTTGATGATGCTCAGAGCATCATCATTCCATGTTCTCATCGTAACAGCTGAAATCCTTCTCCTCGCTTCTACTTAAGTTGCTCTACCATGAGTCTTTGATTTCTAGCCAATTTTGTTCGAAATTCGATAAAAATTATTTACACGTCATTTAGATGGAGGATTTCTCCTTTGTTAAGGATTCTGTTCTTGCATTTGACATCTCGCTTGAAAGCTATGGAGCTCAGCTTTTGAATGCATTCCTTATTATTCCATTTCATGTTATATTTAAGGAGTTATTTAAGTAAAAACGTTTTGGCCGACTTTTGGTCCTACTGCCCCGTCTATGCCCCCAGGAATCCTTTTAGGTCAAAACAAAGACTGAAATTGAATCTGCATTAATAATATTCGCGGATCATTATTTTTTAATGCACAAAATGAGTATAACTTTAATTATACCCCTTAGGATTTTTGAAAGTTCAAATTTGTTGACCAGTGTAATGAATAAGGTTAAGTGTTGTATCTGTTCTCTCAACGTCAGCTAACATCTTTGTATCTTTATTGAATTTTGTAACCTTTTCTCCCAAAGGAAATATATAAAAAGGCCTAAAATGAATTTGGTTAAAAGTTTGTTAATTCTTATCAACTGGCATTAGAAATAGTATTATTTTACTAATAAGTAGGAATGTAAATAATATGCAAATCGGGCTTGTAATAAAAAAAAAGAAAGAGAAAATCAACCTAGTAACTCTGACAATTTGATGAATGTTGAGAGGGAAGCAGCTTGAGCTGTCATGACGTTTTACTGAGCTACAAGCTGCTATTCTCCATTATATATACAACAATAAATAATAACATAGGTGAGAGGAAGAAAATTAACTGAAATTCATGTCAGGAAATTATATATTTTTAACTAATAATAATTATACGAGGACTTGAGCCCTTTTTGTTGGACATTTTATTTGCTTTATTAAAGTTAATTACATGAGTTCCTTCATGCGACATCTTTACTATCAGGTAGATGTTCTCTCCTCAGTAATATTGGAAAAATGATAACAGCATTGAAAAACAAAAAGACCTATTTGAAGAGCCAACTCCACTTTTTTATTACAAGCCCGATTAGCATATTATTTACATTCCTACTAATAAGAAATTGTACACAGCTTAACAAGAGATAATTTGGGTTATATCAATATGTGTTCAGAGCACTGCTAAGCGATATGAGTAATAGAAAAATCAAGAATTGACAACTATATACTATGTAATTTGTTATGCTAATGTCGTGAGTAAACAAGTTAATTTAATTATTATTATTAATTATGATTCGCTGGCCATACTTTGATTTCCTAAAAAGTATGGCACTTGGACAGATTCGTGGTAGTTTTAAGGGGGGAGGGGAGAGAGTTAATTTTTTGAATTAATATATTGAATTTCGAAATCAATAAATTTTGGATCTTTATCCTTTTATTGAAAAAAAAAGTCACACATTGGATGAACTTATAAAAATTTACAGAGACGCAATATTAACAGGAGATCGATTGTAATTGTATTGTAATGACTATATAAATATTATTTTGTGTCTTATAAGGAAATTAACAAATTGAAGAAGAAATGGGCTTGCTGTTTCCTATGAGACCTGAAATAAATGATTTATTCTTCAAAACTGAATGATAAGAATATTACTTATTTGTTGCATGAATTATTGAATTTACAATGTAGAGACGAGTGATGGCGTACATTTAATTACACTAAATATCTTATCTTCTTAATATGTCTCCTTGTTTGAGGAGTAAAGCTTAAATGCAAACATTAAATTTCGATTGAGTGAATGATCAACATTTCTTGTACTATAATCTTGTATCATGATGCAATACACTCTCAACATATAATCATTGATCTTATTGTTAAGCATACATATTATTGTGCAGTGAATATGTGTGAGTTCTAATATTTGTAAATCAATAATATTTGAGTATTCATTGACTCAAATTATAATTTGTGGCTGTGTATTATTATGAAGTGTGATAGTCAATAAATGCTTGTTGAAAATCAAAGACTGATTAACTACCTAATTATTTAGTATTTTCATGACATCCTATCAAATAAAATGAATCCACATAATTCAATTAATTAATTATAATTAAATTTTATAATCCCTTTATTAATTTTTCTACTAACAAATCGTTCCCTTCTTACCTGACTACCGTCTTCGCATACAAAATACCTAGGCATGGATTATGTATAACTATTCATATATGTGATTTGAAAAAGCCCTGAGCTTTAAAAAAAAATAATTCCCTTCAGCTGTTAATATTAATTATACATATGTGCTACGTGTCGAGGTCACATTATTGATTGTTGTGCTGTGTAGACGTGTTTCTTGTCTTAGTATTTAATAATTCAATATAAGTGAAATTACGAAATCTTCGATTATAATGGATCCGCCGGATGGCGAACAAACGGTCAGGGATCGTCTTGTGAGACAGAAAAGGCCGGAGGTCGTTTCTCAGCTTGGGATTCGGGAGAAAACCAGCGGGGGTCATTCAAAGAAAAGCAACGGAACAATTGAAAAATTGTTGCCAACAGAACCCATCACTGATTCATCACAAAACAACAATAGGGATGTTTCGGATTCTGGAATTAAATATAATATTACTGAAGAAGTAATGAATAAAAAACCTATTATGAACTTTGACACAGCACGTAAGGAAGGAGAGAAGAATGAAGACGCAGTTGCAGGTAGAATAAATAAGAACAAAATAAGACCTGCTTATAATGAAATCACAGGAGCGGGAATCAAAGAAAACAATCCTTTCACACTGAAGGGACAAATACCTTCAGAGAAAGATGAATTAAATAATGAGAAGGGTTGGTTTATGATTCATCTCTTTTTAAAACGGGTAGATGGCGCTATCATAAGCAGTAAAGATATGTCTTTTGGTAACGCTGCAACTCTATGGACAAAAGTTTTAGGACTTCAACCTAAGGACTTAGATTCTATATCCTTACGTCTTCCGCACAGACCTCTTTTTACATCTGTAAGAAGAATTATGAAGGAGGAAGTCGTTTCTAAAATTAAATTGCCTTGTGTTATCAATTTAATTGATAAAGAAGGTGAAGAATTTGCCGTTAATGTTGAGTCTAGACAACTTATGAAGGAAATGAATGTTCCTCTATCTTTTGATGTCAGAGTGCCAGAAATCAAAGGAGTTATATCGCCCGACACTGTGTGTCATTGCTTAGGGCTTTTCACAAAAGTAGAGTCTATTGCCAGACTACAGAAAGGGCCTGATGAAAAATTGCGAACACATCATAATACAAATATATGTGATTGGCCTGCAGAAACTCTCAACAGAGTAAGTAAACAGACACCTCATGTTATTGTTAGAGTGTTAGGTAATTCAAACAATCTACCAAGCTACATACCACTTGATCAAGAGATTCGGCCACTATATTTTTCTAGAAGAACGAAACAGTGTGGGAGATGCTATCATTTTGGACACTTAACGAGTGAATGTAAAAACAAATCAAAGTCACCATCTGAATATCGTAGATGGCTTGTGAGAAGAATGGGGAGGAGGGATGGAGAAGGTAATCCAATTCCCATAACGGTAGACAATGACTGTAATGAAAACACAAGACAATCATCCTCATCTGAATGTCTTAGACATAATGCAGGATCTGAAGATGTCCAAATAATGGCAAACAGTTCCTATGGCACTACAACAACGAATGATGGAGTGATTGAAATGGATGAAACAACAGAAAATGAAGAGATCGAGGAGATGGGAGAGATGAGATTGGGGGAAGAAAAAGAAGAATGTTTACCAACGCCAATGGAAGAAGATAGTTCAAAACGACTTCCGAAGAAGAATATGGACAAGAAACAGTCTAAACGTAAGACAAGCCTGTCACCTACGGGACAGGAATATTACGAGAATAAGAAGACTAAAGGGCCCTTGGGGTCTTCCTTAAAGGTCTAGTTTTTCAAAACATCAAACAACTGTGATGCCCTCCCTCCGTGTATTCCAAATTAATCTACATCATGCTAGAGCCGCAGAGGCTGAATTGCGTATGCAGGATCTTAATTATGATGTTGCTCTAATTCAGGAACCTCTTTTAAGATCAGAATCGAATTTTATCTTCTCTAGCAGTCCAACCAAACTTACGGTGGGAAGGCCAGGTGGAAGAGCATGCATACGAATCGACAAGAGAGTTCCCTTTTGGAGTGTTGAAGAATTCACTGGAAGGGATATCACCACCATTTTTGTTCAACAAACTTGCAACGTCCATCACAAGCGAGTTGTCCGCCCTAAAAACTTGAATGTTTATTACTGTTCGGCCTACTTTGATATAACTCTTGATGTGAAAGCACAGGATAAGTTTCTCGCATTAATTAAATACTGCAGACAACGGCAATTACCGTTGGTGATTGGATGTGACTCCAATGCCCATAGTCCTCTTTGGGGATCTCCCAGTTCATGTGGACGTGGTGAGGCTCTTGAGGAGATTATTGAGGAGTTTAACTTAACCATACAAAATATTGGAGACACACCCACTTTTAGAACTGGACGTGGGTCGAGTCATATTGACATCACCATTACCAATAGCATATTTAACCAACATATGCAGGTTACTAATTGGAGAGTAGATATTGATTGCTCACATAGCGATCACTCATACCTGAAATACTCTACTGGTGGCTATGAACCAGTCGTGGAAAATTATCGAAATCTTATAAAAGTTGACTGGCAGAGATTCGAATATTTAACATCTGAAAAACTTAAAATCCTACCTGATCCCTTACAGAATAGCCTGGAGATATCTTCCCGAGCTTGGACTGGGGCTGTTCAAGAAGTGCTGGATTTGGTTGCTCCTCTTAAACCAGCTAGAAGATCTAGACCAGTTCCTTGGTGGAATGAGAGACTTGAATCCCTTAGAACTCATATACATAATATTTTACGTCGAGTTCGCCGAGGCAAAGGTGGCCAATGTCTTCGAGATGCTCTCAAGAAGAAAAATAAAGAATATTCCGGTCTTTTGAGAATGTCGAAACAGATTAGTTGGCGTGAATATTGTAGTCGATATGATAGTATTGGCGATGTCTCTAAAGTGATTCGATCAGCAAGTCCGAGGTCAAATGTCACACCAGGGCTTATCTGTGATGTTAATGGTACGATGTCTGATACCCCTGAAGCATCAATCGAAAACCTCTTAACCCATCATTTCCCCGGGAGTGAGCTCGATCCTGACCCGAATCTAATAAAAGATGCATTTTCGTTGGGTTTGCATGATGGGGCTGATGATATGGATGGAATTATAACGATGGAAAAATTGAAAACCTCGTTGCTCTCCTTTCAAAGCTTTAAAGTTTCTGGCCCTGACGGAATCTCCCCTTGTGTACTACAACATCTTCCAATGGGAATGATTGAATATCTTCGTTATCTATTTGTACGCTCTGTCCGAATGAATGAAATCCCTATTGTTTGGAGGGAGATGAAGGTGATATTTGTCCCCAAACCAGGAAAGGAATCATATTCCCGCCCAGGATCTTTTCGTCCGATAACATTGTCGAGTTTTGTTCTGAAAACGCTTGAGCGACTTCTTCAATGGCATCTCCAAGAACAACTACCTCTCTATTTGTATTCGCAACATGCTTTTACAATTGGTAGATCCACAGATTCAGCTCTTGCAGAGGCGACTGGCTTTCTTGAAGAAGCAGTTTACGGAAAGAAGTATGCTCTTGCTGTCAGTCTCGACTGCAGTGGAGCTTTTGATAATATTTCCTTTTCTGGTGCTTTAACTGGTCTCCAAGCTCAAGGAGTGGACCTCACTATCTGTGGTTGGTATGACAATATTCTGAAAGGAAGAATTGTTAGCACCAATCTACAAGGCATTACTAAAACTGTCCGTCCAACCAGAGGGAGTCCGCAAGGGGGAGTACTATCTCCCATTGTCTGGAATATCACCATCAATGATCTCCTCGTCAAGTTCAAGGACAGTGAAGTTAAAGTTGTTGGCTATGCAGATGATGTTCTCCTCATCGTTGTTGGAGTTAATCTCCAAAGTATGGCTGATAAGATGAACGAAGCTCTTCAGTTGGTTGATCAATGGGGGTTTGCAAAGGGTCTAACTTTTAACCCCTTGAAAACAGTGGCTACTGTGTTCACCAGAAAAACAAAGCATTCTCACTCTCCTTGGCCAAACCTTTCTATGGGGAGTCACACAATTCAATATTCTAAAGATATGAAATATCTTGGAGTTAAACTGGACTCACAACTTAGATTCAACGTCCATCTGAGAGAAAAGTCGGCCAAAGCCAAGAAGCTTCTTCATGCAATGAAAGGACTTATTGGGCAAACATGGGGTCTCGGTCCACGCCAAACACTTTGGGCTTATCTTTGTGTCGTAAAACCTGCTTTGACGTATGGTGCTCTAATTTGGGCGCACAACATAACTTCAGGGCAGAAGACTCTACTGGATAAAATTCAGAGGCTGGGATTGATTAGCCTATGCCATCCAATGCGTTCAACACCAACACGAGGTCTAGAAGTATTCTTTGGAATCATTCCTCTTTTTCTTGAGGCACAACGTCTCGCAACGATGGCTCGTCTGCGTATTGCTAACACCTTCGATGAGGGCATTAAGAAATGGTGTCATCTCAAAACAAAGAGTAGGCCATTTAGTTTGGCTCAGGACACTATAATATCAGGTTTGTTTCCCGACCTACAAAAGGATGCCATTAACCGAAAGAAAATGTGGAAATGTCACTTTTTGGATAAAGAGCTCGAAAATCAGGCCCATGTATTTACTGATGGGTCAAAAAGCCACAGAGGCGTTGGTTCCGGATTTATCATCACAAAAGGTGACCAAATAGTGGAAGAGGCCTCTTTAACCCTCACTCCTCGAAACACCGTTTTCCAAGCAGAGATGGTGGCTATTAAAGAGGCTCTGTCTTGGATCCACGACAATCGTGAGAAGTGGGAGTACAATGGATTTTGCATTTGGTCAGACTCCAAAGCAGCGATCGGAGCCTTGCGATCTGTTGAAACAAGGAGTTCCCTTGTACAAGACACAAAGGCTTTACTTGGGTCACTTGCTGTCGAAATCCCTCTCTCACTCTGCTGGGTTAAGGGGCATAGCGAGGTGACAGGTAATGAGGTAGCTGATATGCTAGCAAGAGCTGGAGCTATAAATAGTCGTCCTACACGGATAGTTGGTACTCCTTATGCCTTTCTTAGGGAGCAGGTGTCTGCGTATTACGCAGATAAATGGCAGACACTTTGGACAAGGCTGGAATATTGCCGTCAAAGCCGCGAAGTAATGCCAAGAATTGAACTACACAGATGGAAACATCTCCTGGATTTTTCCAAAGATAAACTTAGCTCTATGGTGCAGTTTTCTACAGGGCATTGCTTACTACGTCGCCACTACCACCTTATGCACCCCCAAATTAACTCACTGTGTCGAGGGTGCGGACAACAAGATGAAGAACCTCTTCATCTACTATATGAATGCCCAAAATTCATTATTGAGCGGGCACAGCTTTTGGACTATCAACAGCCCTTTCAGGGGCATTCCATCTCCAAACTCTCCAGTTTCTTGATGAATACTGACATTGGAGGTTGGCTGAAGAATGCACCATCCCTAGACCACGTTCAGGACGGATTGCAATAGGTTAACCAATCGGCCAACTATTGCGAGGGCACCTCAAGTTTAAGTTATTTTTACATGTGCCCGTACTGATTATATGTCTATGTTTGTGTATATACATTTAACATATATATATCATGTGTAGCAATAAACGTTTTAAAAAAAAAAAAAAAAAAAAAAAAATGTGCTACGTGTCTAACCACATACATACAGAACTACGTATTTAAGCATTGTTGTCTTTAAAAACAAACACCCATGTTCGTACTCAAATAATGGTCAAAATCAGGTGTCTTTTATGAAAAAGGCAGACGTAATCTTCAAGGAGTCACTATTTGATCCTTTAGACTTCATCAATATCATACGTCATATTCATGATTATCATGACGTATTAAATGACGGATGAAGGGGTTTTTATTATCAATATTGTTCCTCAGTGAATGGCACTTGATTTTTGATAATAATAAATGGTACAAATTCATAAGTTATTTGAATAAATAATAATTATTTTAGGTTATCCGTAAGTTAATATTATTATTATTATTATTTAACTTAAAAAAAACGAATCCCTTAATAAGAGATACTGAAATTCACATTAACGACCATAAATATATTACTATAATATGAATTTATTGAACAAATTTAGCTCATTTCCATTATAAATGCCTCCGATAAACCATAGTACATTATATGTCTGTTCGTATCCTTGTTTTTACATATATGTTATATGATATTGTAATTTGGATTATTATTGAAAATGAATACATAATATGTAGATCTTCTTGAAAAAAATAAATGAAAGATTATTATTATTATCCTACATTTATTTATGTTCCATGATCAGTTCGAGCTAATTCATAAATTTAAATTAGCTCTTGAAATATAGATATAGAACAATTGATGAATAATATTATATAAATTATGCGTCTTGATTGTTAGAGCATTCGTAAAATACATTGTTGTCATATCTCTCTACATATATTTTATCAATGTCAAATGTTAAACTCCTTATCGTTTCATTATTATTAGTTCTAATTGATAGTTTATAAAGATAAATTAATATTTGTATTTGAAGAAGATCCTGGAGTCCTCATTTAAAGGATTCATCCATCTAATTTCTTGTTCATATATATTAGGAACTCACAAATTGGCATCAATATATATTTTTGTAGCAAAATAACATATACATTTATACAACATAGGCATGTATGAGATATAATAATAATAATTAATTAATTAACTAATTTGATCTCTCAAAATTACTTTTCATTCCTTCAGAATAGTTATAACTATAGGAAGTGAACTTGCTCCAGTGGACTTTGAAATGGAAAATGAAACTAGGTCATTTTATCTATTTAATTATGAATAAGCGTTAGGTATTTATTGCTAGATCCTTCATATCTAAATGAGCTCATTTTTTCCTAATCTTTTATAAAAATAGTCAAATATTTTATTCATGGATAGAAATATTTAACTTTAGCATAAATGCCTCTCAAAAATTGTCAAATTACGGGCGTAATCCAAAACTAACCAACAGAGAACTTGCTTTTAAAAAGAAACCTCCTTTGATAGAAAATGTTACTATTCAAGATGTTTAGTCAAAAACTGAATAATTTTCACATTAATATCTAATAAAACAAAAGTTTTGCCTTTCTAAAGTGCTCAAAGTCACAATTCACAAAATTGAGGTTTTAACAGCTAAACACTAATACACACCTAAATAGGTCTCTGTTTTTTAATAGCACAGCTAAATGAGTATTAAAATAATATGCAAGATAATTAAATAATCAAGTTCTCTTTTATCTAAATATGAAAATAAATAAAAAACACATAGAAGAATATTTAATCCAGAATGGCAGAGTACAAATGCTTGATAAGGATAAAATGTATCCATCTTTATGGTAAATATAATCAAGAGGATAAGATTCATCGAAGAGATTAAGACGTCCTTTCAGTCATTTACATGTTGTCATATAAATAATGACATGTTAATATTATAAATATAATGCCTATACGTACATATTTTAATTTAAAAAACAACATATGTATGTAATTATATATTCATTTACTCATAATCTAAGCAAATGACATATTTATACATTTTTCCCTGCAATTTACAGCAAGGTATTTACTAGACGAAATATTACACCTTAAAATATTTTAAATACCTAAATATAATTAAAATATGCATGGAAATCCCTTTTGTTTGTTGTGTGTTTAGACTCAACTTTATTCATAGATAGAATCAACTTAAAAATTTGAATATAACTCTGTATTTCAATATGTGTACATAACAACTAGTTTTCAATCTGCGTAATATCTGGGATTTCGAATACAACATTTCCTAAGCGATATTTATAATATGTGTTAAGTCAACTAGAAACCAAGTTTATATGAAATATTTCAAAAATGAGTGTGAACTGCACTCATAATATTCTTGGAGAAATTCTCTTTCTTTTGTATTAATAGGTTATTTCGATATATTAAATAATGACTCCAATAATAATTGCAACTGTATTATAGGAAAAAACACACTGTCACTAAATAAATCTCTGGGACTATGAAAAAGATAGACGCCCTTTCAGTGACATTATTGGCTCAACGTGCAGTCGACACATTTATCCGATGTCTCTATTGGATAGACAACAATCCTTGATTTCTTAATTAAAAGTAACATTTTAGCAAAAACCGTGCGATGTAGGTCTAAAAATGACTCCGAAATATTTGACCGTTATATCTATGAAGTAAAAAAACTACTTAAAAGTGGATGATTTTATCCCTTTCAATATTTGAAAACAAACTTGCTTTCTTGTTGACTTGACACATATATAAAAAATAAAAAATAAAAAATCAGATTCTGGAGTTCCCCAAACATTTTCTAATCAATGAAATGCGCTGTTTTAATTAAAAAAAAAAAAACTCTGTATTGAGACTATAGACTGAGGCAGTGTGTCTCAAACCCTAGATTCTGTTTAATAGCTTGGTGTGGGTAAAAAAATGCTATGTATCTAGAAATAATATTCTTTAAAATTTGTTTCATGGGCAATAACATTGAATAAAATTTTTTTAACTTTTAGTAAAATTTCACTTTCGTACCACCTTGAGGTAAAATAAGCTTAAGAAGAAACATTGCAAAATGGGCTCTGAATGGGTGAGCCAGGAATCATTTTTATGTGCTCTCAATGACAACTTAAATAAAACTATACATACACTATATTGGTGATGTTGGACTTTTGATATCTTCAATATATAATATATAATATTTTCTGGACCTTATACATCTTTACTGGGGAAAACCCGCTACAAACTATTTAAACTAAATAGATTAACCTTTGTAGGTATACATATAATAAATGAACTGTTTATCTAGAAAAAAATTGTGGAAGAACAGGTAGAAACTCCTTTCATGAAATACATTATAAAAAACGAAACAAAGGGAGCTAAATAACTAACTAACTACATGATCTCACATTTAATCTGGATTTTGTATCAAGTTAATTATATACATGGTTTTAGCATACAACATAAACAAAATAATAATATGTTATTTCGTAATACACAAATAGATTTTGTTGATCGAACATCATTAAATCATACATCAATATCTTATCAGTGCTCTAATAAATATTCTTCGTGACAAAGTGAATTCTTTATTTCTTTATATTATAAAAAGATAAAGAAAATACGAGACAGTTCCACATCATTCCGCAACCTTTTCATTGACAATAGGTTATATATGTATTATCATGCACAATGATTTATAAAATATTTTATTTTTATGGGTATTTCCTCCTAAGGTTTGTTCTATGCTTTGAAAACTTTCATTATCTTAGAGAAGGACAAAAGACCTTCAAAAAGGAATATCAAATTAGGTATGTAGATACTTTTTATTTCTTTTATCCTTGTTCAATGATCAAAATTGATAATAATAAGGATGTTACACAATAGAATCCTGTGCCTCTGAAATCTCTATCTATACCTAAATTAAAACAGTGAATTTTTGAATGGGTATTTATTATTGAATTCAATATGAATACTTCATAGGTGCTTCAACCCACTTTATTTGTATAGTTTTTTTTTTTTTAATTGCTACTATGTCTATACTTAAATATTGGAAAATAATCAAACATACATTTTATCCAGGTAAATTAAGATCTTTGATTATAATAATGGATATTTTGTTCCTGAATCTGTTTACTTATTCGTCATTTTAATTTATAGCTACTAAATTCAGCCTTTTAGCTATAATTGAATGCTCTCATCCCTGATTTTCTAATTCCTCAAATATTAACTACATTTAATATGGAACAAGCTTCACTTTGGAGCAGTAGCAGCTGAATTAAAGTGAGAAAATCCTACTTTCTCCTTGAATACATCCTCTTTTTACCCTGTTTGAGGAGGTGTTTTTTTTTTTTTTAATAAATCCATACAATGTCCGGTTTTTTTTGTGGGACAAAGAGTTGAAAATAAACTTTTGTTCATGCAAATATATCCGCGTCTGATCTGGCCAGGTCTCTTTATTTTTGGAAATCATTTCTTGGGTCCAAATAAGGAATAAATGAAAGAGACTCAACTTCCAAATGTTGTTTACCAACTTATGTAAAAGGATCCTTTATGCAAATGCCCTTCTTTGGAATATTTGAGTGCATTTTAATTCAGTAAGAGGATGATTCTTTCTTCGTTATCCTTCCCAAGTTAGAATTCAAACGTTCATTTACTTCCTCCATTTCAAATCATTTATAGACCCAGACATGACTCCTCGGAAATGATTATATAATTAAAAAGGTTATATCATTTAAACGGAATGGCTTGTGTGTGTGTGTATTAGAATACTTTGAGCCTACACAGTAAGTATGGAGAGATACTAACATCATAGGTAGAGAGGAGAGACGAGTTGTAGTTTTGACTCTCATTTTTGAGTATGTAACCTCTATCCATATTTTCAAGGAGGGAGGATAAAAAAAAAAAAAAAAAAAAAAAAGAGAGAAGGAAATTACGGAATTTCACTGGAATTGTTGAGTCGAGGTCAAGGAATTCAATGCTGTATAAATAAATAGATTTTTGGAGATGTAACGTGTATGTATATTGAAGTAGTATACAATAAATATATATATGCTTCTGTAATTTTATGCTATTGGTGAGAGAAATGAGGGCTGCCTCGTCATGACTCATTTGAAGGCGAGCGTGCATACTCCGTGTATTATTATATGAATGATGTTAGATGTATCATTGATATATGTACACATATACATTGTAATGGAAAAAATTCTTTTCTTAGATAATAAATTGTCTTATAAGAATTAAATACATACATAATTATACTTCTGAATATTATGTTCTATATTTATTTCATTTGATCCGTATCTAGGATGTGAATCCTTCACCTTCATTGAGGAAAAGATACACATAAATCATAGTTAATATATATATATATAACATAAATTACCTAGCAAAAAACAAAACTTTAAAATATTCCAAAAGTTCGGTAAAACACGGAATTGAAATTAAAATCTGGGGAGGAAAAATTACTACTAGAGAAACTCCTTAATTCAAAACTATTATACAATATATATATATATATATATATATATATATATATACATATGTTCAAACATTCAAATTCAAATTTCTAAGACTTTTTAAAAAGTTAGGGATTAGCGGAATGAAAATGCAATTCTATTGATTTCTTTTCCTACTTTCTAGGCATGATAAAGAAAGCATTTGTCGAATATGTATGTATTTTTTTGTCTAAAGGACATTGAGCTATATCTATATATGAATGTATGTACAGACAAAACGTATTGGCCTTGATGATTCTTCTTTATATATATATATTTACATGTAATTAACTCAATTTGTGAGTAAATAAATCAACAGACGGGTAGTAAAAGAAAAAGGAATCTTGGAGAAATGGAATGACAGGATTTCTATATAGGAATCATGAGAGAAAAATTGAACTGATACACTACATATGAAGGTATATACATACATACATACATACAGACTATCTCTAAAGAGAGAGAGAGAAAAAAAAAGGACCCATATATATATGGTAGTAAGTACGTCACTTACTCTATTCAATTCTTGGATGAACTAATTTCTATTTAATAGTATCCAGGAATACACAAATTTACACTGTACAGAGTCGTATCTTTACTGATTCTCTCAACCTCTCTCCCCCTCCTCAAAAAAGAAAAAGAAACGATGCAAAATCAGTTGGTAGTAAGTCTTTATTTATAAGTAGATAATGGTTCATAGCTTCACAAATGCGCTCATTCGAGTTCAATTAAACAGCATTTAAAGCTGTATAAAATTTGATAGCTACCTGACAAGAAACTTAGTGTACATTTTCATATTAATGGAACAACACCGTAGGTACTACCTTGATGTACGGATTGGTATGGAATCATTTCTACTATTAAATGAGGAACAGGCCCATAGTGGACTTAAAGTTTGTCTCATTACCAACGGATTTTGGACCTTTTTGTCTGTTTCTCTTTGGAGAGAAAATGTAACATCGTGTACAGAGCTATAATAAATTTAATTCACGTTCAGAGAATTAATAATATATATATTAACATATTAAGGATGCGCTCATAGACAAATCGAGAGCTAACCAAGAAAAAAAAATGCATAGGAGGTGAAACCATTGTAACAATGAATATAGGCATGATGTCAAATCATTTGAAATGTGCAGAACTACATACATACATACATACTACAATATCAGCTGTATTTTGCATTCTCCTCTTCTTTGAAGAACAACGTCATTTGATTGAAAGGAGAAGGAAAAATAAAAAAAAAGGATTTCTTCTCTCTTTTTTCTTTATCGGTGTTTATGACTTTTTTTTTTCCATAATTTTCAAGGATTTGTATATTGGATCATGTTACAGACTGAGAATATTCGATGGAGTAGGAGTAGAAGACTTCCATCTTACTACATATATATTTTTCGTCTTGTAACACTGTATGAGCAAAATGATGTTATCAATTCTACCATATGCTAAGCAAAGCAGCAAAACATGTACCCACTCGTCCCAGTTCATATCATTTTGTTCAATTGGAAATTCTAGAATTAGAGAGAAATAATATACATACATACATACAAATGCAAGTAGACGTCATTAGGAGGCGTCGGGAAGAAGACAGAAGCGCGCCCTCAGAGCGTTATACTTTTTTTTTTTTCTTCTTCTTCTTCTTATTATTATTATTTGAGAAGAATATCAAAAGTATGTATTTTCGTCATTCAGTTACGACTGTGGGTGACTCGCGTGTGGTTGTCGTTCTGATAGATAAATTGTCCCTCTTATTGGAATTGTATAATCGTAAGATAGTAAAGAAGCAGCATTATTATCATATCATCATCATCTCCTTCAGTTTTTAGTAAGAGTGATATTTGTTTGGATGTGCTAAATTAGTTTTATTGATCCGAGTGCATTCGAATACGCGGACTGACAGACAGAAAAGTGAAGATAAACGGAATGACCCAGGAAAATATCCATCTGGTAAGTTACTTCTTATATATATATGTATGTAAGAAAATAAAGGGAAGAGGAGCAGTGAGTGCTTCAAGAGGAGAAGGAGGAGGAGGGGGGGGGAAGGAAGGAGAAAAAAAAGGGAAAATAAAAAAAAAAGGGACTAAAAACGAAATGGAGTGTGTCCTAAAGTATTGTGGAGATGAGGCGACGGAGAGGAGGAGAGTGTGAGGGAGGGAGGGAAGGAGGGAAGGAAGGAAAAGAAGGAAGGAAGGAAGGAAACGCGAGTTGGAAGGGAGAATGAGGGAGGGAGGGAGGGAGGAAGGAAGGACTAAAAAGGAATGGAACAAGGAAAATCCCAAATACTGTAGAGTTAAAAGTACACATTTAATAAATAAATATGGCGAAGAGTGAAAAAGTGAGAGAGAGAGAGGGGGGGGGGAATAGGAGAGAGCGAGCGAGAGAGAGAGACAGGGGGAAAAAGAGAGTGGGGAAATGGATGGGAGAGAGAGAGAGGAGGATTTGATCTGTTCATAATGTTATGCCTCTGTGAATGTTGATTTGATGAGTGTCTGTTTTTGTTCAGGAAGAAGAGAACTCCCGAAGTGAATCGACGATGCGGACTTCCCTTACGAACTGTTCATCTTCTCTCCTTCTTAATGACGACAACTTGCCGCAGATTGAGATTCCCAATGAGTCTGATCAGCGTTTCAGCGTCCTTTCGTTTGAGCAAGTGAAGCGACTGAGTGATTTAATGCGGAGTGTGATCCCCATTCACGGCCGCGGGAACTTTCCTACCATCGATGTGAAATTGTGTGATCTCGTGACCAAAGTGCGATGGAAGTTGGAAACCGACTATAACATACCCGTCAAAGATATTCGTTTGAATGGATCTCGAGCCTCATCCGTCCTCGTGGACGAACTTATATCCTATAACGACTTGGATCTCATATTTTCCGTGGATCTGCCCAACAATAAGGCCTATGATCGTGTTAAAATGGCTGTTCTTGATACACTCATTGAACTTTTACCTGAGGGAGTATCTCGGAAAAGAATGTCTTCTTGCTCCATGAAAGAGGCCTACGTCTCCAAAATGGTCAAAGTCAACGACTCGGATCGATGGTCTCTCATTACCTTGGGGAACAGCCGTAGCAAAACTGTGGAGCTCAAATTCGTGGATTCCATGAAAAGACAATATGAGTTTTCCGTGGATTCCTTTCATATACTCTTAGATACACTCTTTTTGTTCTATCAGTGTGCTCCATCGATGGAAATCAGTGAAAATTTCTATCCCACCGTTGTGGGAGAAAGCAAGTACAATGACTTCTCCGAGGCATTGGTGCATCTCTGTAAGAAGCTCATTGCAACCAGGAATCCGGAGGAAATCAGGGGTGGAGGTTTGCTCAAATATTGCTCCTTACTGGTTCGTAACTACGAGCCTGTGCGACCCGATGAAGTCAAGTCCATGGAACGATACATGTGCTCTCGATTCTTCATCGATTTTCCGGATATTAGTCAGCAGCAAGGTAAATTGGAAAATTACTTGTGGAATCATTTTGCAAGCACTGAAGACCCACAAATCAAATACGACTACCTCATGATTTTGTACGAGGTAGTCAACGAGAGTACAGTTTGCCTAATGAATCATGAAAGGAGACTCACTCTTTCCCTCATTGAAGACTTGGCCATGTCCATTTATAACAACTCTCAGATTGATTATTCTGACAACAGTGATACTTGCTCGACTACATCTTCTTCCTCCAATTGTAGTCTAAAACAACTCTCGATTCCTCCTCCACCTCCAACGTCGTCTCCTTCACCTACGCAGCTTCAGCCTTCGACCAATGGAACCACCATGATTCCCACTTATGAAATTGTAACTTCCGTTCAACCTACGGTTTATTATTCATCCAACAATGGATACTATTTTGTAAGTTCAGCTTCCCCTCCTTTACAGTCCACAGGCCCCTGCATGGCTTGTTCCTGTAATCAATGGGCCAACACCATCACCGTTACCAATGGTCAGCAACAAAGTAGTAATCCAGTATGCTCTTAGAGTAAACAACCTATTATCTTGATGAGGACACTTATGGTTGTGCAAAATTAAAGATAACAAATACTGTAGTTATATAATTAAATGAATCAACGAAATTCATTTCGTTTAAAAAAAAAATCAAGAATTCATTGGATAATGATATTTGGTGTAATCATGATCAGAAAAGAAAAAAAGAAAGAAATAACAAAAAACACAAAAAAAATGTAGTAGTCCTCTTTAGATTTACTTTATCAGAAGTACGTGAATTTCTACGTGAATATCGCAAGCTATTAACCATAGTTGATTCTAGAGGCTGAGAAATTGAGCATTGGCAATTAAATTCACCCACTTTGTTATCCCCATTTGCTTCTCATTTTCTCTTATACTTGTCTCTACTTGTCTCTAAATGTGTGTCCCCTCTATCCTAGGACTCGCCTCACTCTTAATCGTAAGTTTGCAAGAGTTTTTATTTTTTTATAATTTCTGAGTCAAAGGACTGTGTAAAGATGTAGTTACAATTTTAAAGCCCTGTATATTCAAGCCTTTTAACTTCATCACATGTTCAAAACGAACTCGCCGCGTACAACTACATAATATTTTTAAAGAAAAGAAATTGAACAATCTTTCAAATAACAGCTAAATATATGTATATTTATGCTTCAGTTCGCGCGTAGTTCCTTTTTTTGCCTTGTAACTTGAGACTTAAACTTTATAAGGAAATTGTAAACTTTTTAGGCTCTACCTTTCTTTCTGATAAATAAATCTAGGTTAAAAATATGTTAACTGAATTTTATATGTCATGTTATAAGCTACATTATACTATTACTACCTTTTAATTGTTTATTATGTAAATTTTTGATGAATTACTTTGGTTTATGATGATGTGTCATTGTTGTATTTTTTTATTACAGATATTTCATTCCAAAATTTTACAGAAGGAGAAAAGAGGAAATTATTCTCCTAATAATTTTTACTTTTCTATGCGTAAAAAAATAATTTTTAAAAGTTTTCCTTGACGAAAAAGTTGTTATAAATTCTAAACCCAAAATATTTACCCTCATAAGCATAGAAAAGTTATTTTAAAAAGTTGATAAACTGTGATAAGACTTCTTGGGTCCAGTTGGTTTGATAGCGAAAAAAAACAAACAAAAAAACATAACGTGAATTTTATAATAATTTCTTCTTCTGTAATAGCAAATAATAAAGTAAATGTGTGTGAAATCAAAAAGAAAAAAAATAGCATAATCAATAATATCAAATCTTGAAAATGAGTTTACTTATTCTTCTGTGTCCCTTAATTAATGTTCTTAATATATATATATATATATATATATATACATACATAAAAAGTAGTTTTCTGCTTACTAACTAAGGGTATGCCTATTTTGTCTGTTCAGTTGGAAGCATTGAGGATCATTAATAATTTAAGAGGACATCACTCAAAATATGTTTAAGTTGTGTGAATGGCATTTCTGTTTAATTGATCTCAAAAAAAGATATCAATTTTTACATATTTTTCTTATGCTAGATTATTTACAATTAAATGCTATCCTCCACTCATAAAAAAATAGACATACTCCTTTCTTCCAAAAATAATTTTTTTCTTCCATTTTCGGGGTGCAAAGGATATATATATATATATATATATATTGAAACATGGTTCTTCTTGATTCAAATCTCATCAATTTCTTTTTTTGATCGTCATTTCTTTATAACCTAGCAGTTTGAAGGCTATAGAAGAAGGAAAAAAAAACCAACAAATTAATCATTCAAGTGACTAATGCAATTTTTTTTCTTTTTGAATAAAAAAAAAATCAAATAATCTAATGGACTTTATTTTCATCCTGTGGTTTATTCGAGATATTTCGAGATTATTATTATTATTATTATCATTATTTTATGCTTTAAGGAAAATAAAAAGAAGAAGAATGAATGAATGAATTAGTAGAAGGCAAATTATTACATTATTTTTGAATGATTTGGCATTTTCAGTGTGTATTACTCACACTAGTATTTTATTGTTTAGTAGCTAAACTCTCCGAGAAAGCCTTTTTAAAAAAAATAAAAATAAAATAAAAAACCTTATTGACACACAAAATATTTTTAAAATTCACACTCAAATAAATAACTCATCTTTTTTGTATGTTTTTTTTTTTTTTTTTTTATTACGGATATTTTAAATAAATAAATAAATAAATAATAATAATCAGGCAGGAGGAGGAGGAGGAGGAAGTTTGATGATGATTACCTTATGCAATTTGAAGGAAATTTATTTGCCCATTCATTGCTTCGGATAGAATAATAATAATAAAAAAATATATACAATGTCAGAGTTTTATTTTTCACTCTCAATGTCGTCTACTACAACACCTAGAACCTATTTTAAAAAAACACTTGAAAGACACACACACACACGCATTCATGTGTGTATATATATATATATGTATAAATGCATATAATATATTCGTATATTTATCTCGCTTTGTTTGTACCTGGCTCTATCTTATTGTTTTCTGAAGTAATTATTATTATTGGAAGGAGGGAGAAGGAGGAGAGAAGCAGAAAAGTTTCCTTCCTTCCTCTCCTTTCTACACTCATTAACATAGTAGGGTGATATCACTTTTTTTTTTTTTTTTTTTCTAATAAAAAAATATTATTTTTTTTTTTTCCTTTCAATGCATTCAGTGATGATGTCCCATCTATGATCTTTATATTATTATAAATATGATTGTAATCCAAATTTGCCTCAGCTCTCATACCTAAGTATATATTATTTAAAAATGTCTTACTTTGTCCCATGCTCTATGATTATTTCATGTGTAAGTACCTCTCGATTAATTATTATTCTTATTATTATTCTTATAATTGTTGTTGGAAAAAAAATATAAAAAAAAACAAAATTGATTCAATTGCTCACATGAGTGTACATCGAATTGTGTAATTCATTCCCATGCTTCTCACACAATTGATGGAAATTCTAAGACAGACAAAATTACATATCGGATATACTCTTACGTGATATTGAATTATTTCTATATTGACTTTATTATTTTAAATATTATTTTTGTATATACTAAATAAAAAAAATATTATAAATAAGGCCATATTTTCAATTGCTTTGAAGTCGATGCAAATGTTTTTAATTTTTTTTTTTTTTTTTTAATGCATACCATTATAAAGAGATTTTCTTTAGAAGAAAAAATTAAAGAAGTCTGATTTTTCTCCCCTTCTTCATATTCGGAAAACTGTTTACGTGGCATTTTAAGATACTTTTTTTTTTTTTAATTATTATTATTTTTATCATCATTAATCTGTAAGAAATCCTGGGCTCCTCCTCCCCTTCTCTCTGTATATCCCCCTCACACTTAATTGTCATATTTATGTATAAGGTCTTGTATCTCAATAATAATGATATACATATATGTATATATATATATATATATATATATATTTGTTCATTGCTTTTTCACTTTCAACTCCTTTGCAAACAAAATGTATTTATTTTGCTTGTATTGAATGAATATTTTTTCTCCTCATCCATTCCTGAAAAAGGAGTGCGGAAGGACTCAAATATACACCATTCATACATACCTACATACTCCATGAATATTGTCAATGAAATATATATGTATAGGGTTGTGCCTGCCTGCCTGCCTGTGTGTGTGTGTGTAACACGATGTCCCCGATGTTGTTTCTCCCCTTTACCCCCCTTTACTTACATATTATTCTATAAGGAGTCTTGATTCAGCAACATCATCCATACGCGCATCTCTAAGGTTTCTTTCAATTCCAACCTATCAATATTATATTTCCATTTTTTTAACTATGAAAAACTGCATAATATCTCTTGGTTGATTTGTTATATATTGTATATATATATATATATATATACAATATATATTTTAAGATACTGATAAAACTCCTCTTGTCTCTGTCTCCGTGCCCAGGAATTTCATATATTATTATTATGTTTTAAGAGTTAAATTATTTTTAAAACACTATATTTATAAAATCCACATATTAAAATTATATATACATACTTATATTTAAAAAAAAAAAGATTATAAAAAAGTTAAAATTTTGAATATTATATACAAACAAAAATAAATATAAAAAAATATAAAAAAAATCTCAAAAAGTATAAAATAAAAAAAAATATATTTAATCCAGGGTTGTCTTGGTGTCTTTATTATTTCTACTTTTCGTCTTATCTAAAAGGGCATTCACACACAATGTCAATTAGGTGTGAATCATGGCTAAATTTAGGCGCATTTCTTAAATAATATGTATTATTTGCAACTAACTTATAAATGTTTTCCCTTTTTATTAAGTTAGCAATGTTAAGAGGGGGGGGGGGAGACTTGATTTTTGGGACTCGTTCTTTCATCAGGAGCAAATACCTTAAGAACGCGACTTTCTTAAATTTGAGCCGGGGTGAAAGTGAGTTTCAATACGAATGAATAGTGATTAGAATCACAAACCACTTCTCATTATGACACTTGCCTTCTATGCAAACGGAAGAGAAGAGGCTATCTTGAGGATTTGGTCTTAACTTTATAAATACAGGGCATGAAATGTCTCTGGTTGTTAATACACGCATGAGTAAGCCTCTGGAAAGCAATTGGAGTGGGTCACACCTCTAAGCCGCCTGTATGGAGATTGAATGTTATATGTAGGAATGTAAATCATATGCAATTCGGGCGTGTGATTAAAAAGTGGAGTTGGCCCTTCAAACAGGTCTTTTTGTTTTTCGAAGCTGTTATCATTTTTCCTTTATTGCTCAGGGGAGAACATCTACCTGATAGTAAAGATGTCGCATGAAGGAACAATACATGCATTAAGGTTAATAAACCAAATAAAATGTAAACAAAAAGGGCTCAAGTCCTCGCATTATAATTATTATTAGTTAAAAATATATAATTTCCTGACATTAATTTCAGTTAATTTTCTTCCTCTCATCTGTTATTATTTATTGTTGTATATATAATGGAGAATAGCAGCTTGTAGCTCAGTAAAACGTCATGACAGCTCAAGCTGTTTCCCCCCTCGACATTCATTAAATTGTCAGGGTTGCCAGGTTGATTTTCTCTTTCTTTTTTTATAACACGCCCGAATTGCGTATGATTTACATTCCTAGTTATATGTACTTTACATGGGAGTCGTAAAAGGGGAGCTTGGTCATCTGGGGTATGTGCTTTTGTTTTTTTTTAAAAAAAAAGGATTTAAAAGGAAAGACACGACTTTTTTTTTTTTTTTTTTTAATGTGTAGGAAGTTTCCACGTGTTTGTCTTCCTTTTTTCCCTTTTTCTTCTTATGAGAGGAGTAGCAGCGAAAGTAAGTAAGTAATGTATAAAAATCTATAGCACTGTATATATATATATATATATATATATATATACATGTACACTTTACTCGTGTTTGTAGAAAGTAATCAGCTGTTTTGTCAGTTCTCCGTATCATTATGGCTTTTACTTTTATTCTAATGTTATATGTATATATATACATACATATACATAGCTTCCTCTCCTTGATAAAATAATGAAACAAAATAAATCTGTGCCTACTCCCCTCTCCTTCGTTTATTTTAGTATCAAGCATGAAAATATTTCATTTTTTTTTTTTTTACTCATGTACATACAACTAATGCATATACATACACAATATAACATCATATTGAACTAAAAAAAAACAAAAACAAGTCAGGATTTCCATGTATCTTTTAAAGAAAAGGAAATGTATTTATTTCTTTACAATATAGTTTTAAATAATATGTATTATTTTTGCCCTTTTCTTTCTTTCTTTCTTTCTTGAATAAGAATATTATATTATCATGATTCATTCATATGATGCATGCATATTCTACCTCTGCCTATTAGTAGAAACATATATATATATATATATATATACCCTATTTGGTGAAGGACGCAATTCTCTTCTTCATTTTGCTTCACTACTCAAACGCTGTTGTTGGTTTATTTATTGTACATAGGAGACATGCATTTAGAATGATTCTATCTGTATGTGTCATGGATGCATAATATGTTATGTACATATATATATATATATATATATATATAAAACTCTATTGGCTTCTAATTAGTTATTATCGATTAAAAAATCATTTAGAATTGAGAGTGAATAATTAAAGGACTTCAATCAATAATTAATTATAGCATGGGAGTCGTGAAGGAGGAAGGAAAAGGATGAAGGGAAGGAAGTCCCTTCAAAATTCAAACTACATACATACATACATACAGTAGAACCCCGGGCTAGATGATTCAGAGATCGGGACACAGTCCTGTTGAGAAAACTTTGTGCCTGAGACCAAAAGGAAACTTATCGTGACTTTAGTGACTATGGGCGCTTCAGTCTCATGCTGCTAGTTCTTATTATTGATTCAGAAATCAAGGCGGCTCCTTTCGGAACAAATGAGCGACGATTTTCGGGTTAGTGTAGGGGGGGGGGTACATGTTAAATGATTCACGTTCATTTTATGATGCCTGCATTTCCGTATCTTTACATTGTTCAAGGATATGAAATGATTTCTATAATCAAAGTCGGTCTTTTTATCTTTTAAGGCAATCTCAAGGTGGAATCCGGAAGTTGTTCTATATATATCTTTCTAAATGGACGGAAAGGATATTGATGGGGAATCTCCTTTACCTTCATAGAACTCCCATATTCTCTAAGTTGTTTATTTTCTTTAATATGTTGATGGAACAAAAGTTACAATTTACTTTTGTTTAAGGTGGGAGGGAATCGCCAGATAATAATGTCAAATGAAGTAAAAACGAAAGAAAACGGAATCAATCATGTTCTGTATGTTCAACGCACTCATGCTTACATCAGGCATATTTATATATATATATATAGAAACAGAGAAAATATGTTACCTATATCATTTTCTTTCTTTCTTTCTCGATTATAACATTGTTTATTACACATCACATATGTTGCTTTCATATTGAGAATAAAAAACGAGCATCCTCTTTTCAAAAGCCTATATTATAAAGTGTATTTTTTAATAGTTGATTTGATTTGATTTATACATAATTACTTCTATTATAATTCAAATATGTCCTCAAATATAATTCCCTCCCGTCTTTACAATAAATCTTTATATTCAAAGGCTAACAAACAAACAAAAAATGTACATACGCATCTAAATTGTAAAAAAATCAAAAATCAAATTTAAAGTTAATTTTTAGATTCCTATGTCTGATGTTACGTTGTTTTCACTTTAAAACTTACATAGGGCCCCCCCCAAAAAAATTTATTGATAGGGAAAGCTTGTTATCAAATAGCATAATTTAAAGGCAGGCAAATCTTAACAATCCATGATATTTAAGCATACTTTAATGTGTTATGCATGATAAATATGACATTTGAGGAAATATAGTGCTAAATGTAGTTGTTTTTGTGCCAATGCCTTTCTCCTCAATAGCGTGCAGTTATTATTTCTTTTCCCTTGAACTGAATAAGAGTGCCCTAAATTATTTGACAATGTATCCATTTATTATTTGTGTAAAATAATAATAATAATAAAAAAACAACAACACACACTGAACTAACTCATGAAATGGCATACATAATGTAATTAAATAGCTATATTTATAAATGATAGTGAAACAAATTTAATATCATTCTAAAATGAGAATACATCAATGATATATGTTAATTGTATACATAAATATAATTACTTAGATTTAGTGTTATCTAAAAGCTATTTTGAAGAGGGGGAAATTTAATGGATTTATCTATAATGATTAGTGATGATTACTATAACAACTTCCTATGTGTATTTGCAGATGTATGTATATTTTAAATTTGTAGATGGAAATATTATTCAATGCATCACTAGTAGCTTTCTAGAACAGATGTAGAACATACCTTGTATGTATGTATGTATGTATGTACAAACTTCTCTTCTTAGTCTTCTTTTAAAAAAATAACCTTCCTCTGACCAGAATTACATATTTCTGACGTGTCACTATGCTAAATTACTAAATGACTCTCAGGCATTGGAACAAATTAAAAAAAAAGAAAAGAAAAGAAAAAAAGACAAATAATAGACTTTAGAAAACTAAATCAAGAAAGTAGATACTTACTCATTCACACATTTTATTTATTATTGACGTGAAGGAATATTCCATTTTGACAAATTTCCAACTACAAAAAAAAAAAAAAAAAAAGTTAAATCAGCCTCCTTCACACTCTCTCTTAGTATCTATCTGAATACAACAACAACGAAAAAATCTAAATAACTTCATTAATTAATATTATGAGTTTTATGTGTAAATGTTTCTTCTACCTAACTACCTACCTATGAATATGTATATAGGTGACTAACTCTCAACCCTCTCTCCTTGTAAGAAAAAGAGGGACATTTTAAACCTTGAGTACTAAAAGAAAATGGCGGTATATACAGTCATAACTGTATGAGAGAATGTTTAAAGACGTATGTATGTGTATTATCATCATGTTTACAACTCAAAATACTTGAGCCTTTGAGCGTTTTGAGTATGCTAATGTATAGGAATGTAAATCATATGCAATTCGGGCTTGTAATAAAAAAAGAAAGAGAAAATCAACTTGGTAACTCTGACAATTTGATGAATGTTGAGAGGGAAGCAGCTTGAGGTGTCATGACGTTTTACTAAGCTACAAGCTGCTATTCTCCATTATATATACAACAATAAATAATAACATAGATGAGAGGCAGACAATTAACTGAAATTAATGTCAGGAAATTATATATTTTGAACTAATAATGATTATACGAGGACTTGAGCCCTTTTTGCTTACATTTTATTTGCTTTATTAAACTTAATGCATCTATTCCTTCATGCAACATCTTTAGTATCAGGTAGATGTTCTCCACTCAGTAATAAAGGAAAAATGATAACAGCTTTGGAAAACAAAAAGACTTGTTTGAAGAGCCAACTCCACTTTTTTATCACACGCCCGAATTGCATATGATTTACATTCCTACTAATGTAATTGTTCCTATATCTGTGATTGTGAAATTTTTTTTTGTGCCTGTTCTAGGATGTTTATTGTTCTACCCATGTACTACTACATCTGTAGTAGAACCGCCTTGATTTAATTTCATATTTAATAAATTAATAAGTTTATATTATGATGATTTTGTATGATTCCCTTAATATCATTCAGTTATACTATAAAATAGATTGCTTATTTTAAATAATTATTTAAAATCTGTTCATATTGATATGAAAGAATGGATCCATGGGAAGCATGGGTCTTGCTTACTTAATTTGCTGCTTACTAAGTTTAGTAACTTTACGCCATCTTGCGGCTATGAATAAATTGTTAATTTGCCTATGTCCAGGATTTGGAGATCTAAAATACGACCGATCAAAATTTTAATTGATTTTCATTTGGTACTAATGATTCTATATTGTTTTTATTTTCTTTCATTCCTCTATCTGATATAGATATATGTAAACTTAGTATGGTGATAAAAAACATACGAGTGTTGAAACATTGCATTGCAATAGGGAATAGTTTTGTTTTTTTTATGCTGCGACAACTGACAAGAAAGAAGCCAAAACGAAAATATTACGTACATTAAAAAAATACAAGACAAGGACATTACTATGAAAACTCTACAGCAGAGAAGAACATAGTACAGTAAGTCAAGAAATAATTATTTCAAATACAAAACATGAGAAATATCAACAACTTTAACAAGCTTTACACTACCTGTTGAAAGAATTTTGATCGTTGTATCTCATTGGAAGTTGAAGTCAAGATTCCTATAGAAAAAAGTAATGCTGTGACCCAGGGAGGCAACGAAGCTTCTTTCAGTGTTATGTTATGTTTATATGATGTCATCTCAGAAATGGTTTTCACGCTCACCCGGAATCTCTCTTTTTTCTCAACTTTAGTCATAATTACAAACAAAAAAAGAAAATAAAGAAAAAGTCAAAGAAGGGAGAGTGGATATATGCATTCTTAGGAATGTAAAAAGTATACAAATGGGGTGTGTAAAATAATAAAAAAAGAGAAAATCAACCTGGTAACTCTGACAATTTGATGAATGTTGATAGGGAAGCAGCTTGAGCCGTCATCAAACGTTTTAATGAGCTACAAGCTGCTTTTCTCCTTTATATACATATACAAATGAAGACATCAATAATAAACAATAACATTATGTATATTGTATACCATAGATGAGAGGCAGAAAATTATCTGAAATTAATGTCAGGAAATTATATATTTTTAACTAATAATAATTATACGAGGACTTGAGCCCTTTTTTGTTTACATTTTATTTGCTTTATTAACCTTAATTACATGAGTTCCTTCATGCGAGATCTTTACCATCAGGTAAATGTTCTCCACTCAGTAATAAAGGAAAAATGATAACAGCTTTGGAAAACAAAAAGACCTATTCGAAGTGCCAACTCCATAAAATCTCGCACGCGGTATTTTACATATTTTTTTACATTCCTAGACATTCACTCCCTTTTATGCAATAAAATTTTTATTCTAAAGATGATTATATTACAATTTGAATATATTTAGGGCCTCTAGTTCTTTTTCATTCGTCAGCTGTCCCGGTTTCCATTTTCCTTTAGATAAGCTCTCCATGTTCTTTACCTCAATGAAACGTACATAGACGAGTGAGAGTAAATATTAAATGGGAAACAATGGAAAGATATATTTGTAGACAGTTCTATTTAGAGCAGGAATTGTTTGCCTTTTACATATCAGACACATAGAGGCTAGTAGGATTTATCCTATTGTTAAACCCTCCTAGTGCAATAGAAAATCCCTTCTTTATGGTATGTCAATTTTTGCAGAAGTAGACATATGTAGAGATTAACTCAGTACCTTCTGGATTTATGATGGGTGAAAAATACTTTTTTTTTTGTATTAAACGATTTAGTTTTTTACAACAAGCAATCATTGGGTACTTGATACTTATACTGCTGACGTCTTTATCCTACTTAAAATGTGACTTGTTTGGTAGGAATCCTAATTTTATTACACACATGCTCAGATGCGCCATACCTACCGTGTCTCTCAGAAAATATATCTATAGGAATTTAGCTTGTACATGAAAATGGTTGAAAGAACGGTTTAGAGACATAAGTATATAATGTGTCTCCTTATCAAGCAATAATGCAAAAGAAAGTTATGATTTGATATTTCTAAATTTCCTCTCATCTCTATTTTTCATGGCCAAAAGTTTTTTTTTTTTTTTTTTTTTTTTAATTGATGACCTTCAAGGTATGACCAAGCAATAAGTCTTGCCAAATGTTTGAAATATCAATGTCCCATGGATGTTAAATAATAATCAATATATAATTTTGAAGGAAAAAAATATCAATAAAATTCAAAATAATACATAACCAAGATTGTTGTTAACAGTCTCTAGTGGGATTAATTTTAAGTATTTATATGTACTCGACCATAATTTTAAGTTCTTTACTATTTAGACTCTTATAGCAATAGAATATTAACTCAAAAATGACATACATATGAACGTATATCAGAGGAACTCTGGCCACAAGCATCGATTTTACCCAACGACCTGACGGCATAAAGGTGCGTAGATGACTCCTTCATGATTGAAATACATGCATAAACTTACTTACTCCATATTTTGTAGGAACAGGCATATCTGCTGCCAACTTTTAGGAAACAATACTTCCCTCCATTGATGTTATACAGGCCTTCAATCAGACAAAATATGGACTTCTCGGCGGTCTTCATATGAAATCTACTTGTTATTATAATAACATAAGTACATTGTTACTTTTCAATATTTTTCCTTAGATAATAATGATAATAATAATTTGTGAATGATTTATCATTTATTAAGTTTAATTTTTTATTCATTATGTTTATAATAATTACTGAATATATCCATATTTTGGGATGTTGGAGTTCCACTTTCGAGCCGCCAGTTCCCTACTTTTATCTCTACATATCATTTGGCATTATTCTGAAATATTGTACAACTTAATTGGATTGTTTTAGTGTCTTATATATATATATATATATATATATGTTATTTGAAGGTAGGATGAATATAACATAAAAGAGTTGATTTATGAAATTTGTCGCGTAGGGAAATATTTTTTACTCTGGCTGTTTGATTGTAGTGATTGCTTCACTTTATTATTTAATAATTATTCTTGTAATTCATTCGTACATAAGTTATGCTTTTTAAGGGAGACCCAATTAATCAAAATTATGCCTTTTTTGTGTAGAATAAAAAAAAAAAATTTTTTTTTTTTTTATTATTGAAACAGCAAATTAATAATAATAAGAAACACATAAATATTATTTTTTACGACTTACAAACATCATCTTAGATTTCAAACTTCTTTATTTAAGGATTTATTTCCTTTATTTTGTTTCTAACTTTGGATTTGAAAATGTAAACAATACTCCATCACAAAGATAGGTTTAAAAGTCATATAACACAGTTATGGTTCATAATATTATTACATATATGTATTATATAGAAAGATAAAATTAACTTCTTTGATGTATCAGACAGACATGTAGGTACACTATAATTTATAACTATATGTCTAGGGGGCCCCAATCCAAGGACAATCCCTCTTCATTCATCCCCAGAATTCAACTACCTGTTTTGTTCTTTATTCTCGTCCTACAATAACTTTTAAAAGTTGGGAATCAGAAAATAAACTTTTTCAATTACTGTTAAATCATTTTCATTATCCTCTGTAACCTTTTAGAGTTCAATTTATTGAAAAAGAAGAAAAGTACAATAACAAAACAAAAAAAAGAAAGAAAAACAGTATTAAAAATCGTGGATTGAAGTAAACAATTTACTTCAACTGTCAATTCATTCATTGAGAACTTGTATGAATAGAAATTAATAAAAGGTGGCATTCAAAAAAGTTATTCTCAAGGCAACTCAGTAGCGTCTCTGACTACGGATATTGTGTTCTTTCAATATATATTTTCAGTAGGGGATTTGGTGCCAGCATACAACTAGGGTGGACCGCAGAAGATATTGCATAAGGAAGGGGGGGGGGGAGGATTTTGTAAAAATGACGTCAGATATTAATCACGCAACTTTTGAGCATTATTGTTTTTCAAAAAGTCTTGAGCCAATGAATGACTCTTGCTCTTATTACTTGTATGTCACAACGAGCTTTTTGGGATGAAAAAGCTGTTTTTCATCAATTGACTCTTTTGATTTAAATCAGCTCACTCTACGTGTTATGAACTCAAAAATGGTATTATTATTATATGATTTTGATGTATAAAAATATATTAAATTGCGCGCCCTTTTTTTAAATTTGTGAATATTATATAAGTATCAACGATTGACTTTTATATGGGTAAAACTTATAAATGTATACTATATTTAAATAATAACTCTACCCAATATAAAAAAATTGGCTGCAAGGAAAATACAGAAGGGTTGCTACCAGGTGTTTTCCGAATTTTTCCTTTCCCCTTTTGAGAGTCGAGGTTGGGAGTGAACAAAAAAGCTCGTCCTGTGTATAGAATTATGCATCCTGATTGATTTCACTACAACTAAATGATAAATATGAATGTAAATAATATGCAAAATGCCACGTGCAAGATTTTGTGGAGTCGGCTCTTCGAACAGTCATTTTTGTTTTCACAAGCTGTTATCATTTTTCCTTTGCTACTGAGGGGAGAACGTCTACCTCATAGTAAAGATCTCGCATGAAGGAATACATGCATTAAGGTTAATAAAGCAAATAAAATGTAAACAAAAAGGACTCAAGTCCTCGCATTATAATTATTATTAGTTAAAAATATACATATAATTTCCTGACATTAATTTCAGTTAATTTTCTTCCTCTCATCTATGTTATTATTGATTGTTGCTTATATAAAGGAGAATAACAGCTTGTAGCTCAGTAAAACGTCATGACAGCTCAAGCTGCTTCCCTCTCAACATTCATCAAATTGTCAAAGTTACCAGGTTTATTTTCTCTTTCACACCCCATTTCCATACTTTTTACATTCCTAATGATGAATTCCTTTTACGCCCATGAGCTGGGTATCTATACCTCTTTATCTGATTATACATTTTTTAAACTGTTCAAAATATATACGTATTAATTACAACACTTGTTATCTATTTTCTTCAAAATATGAATGAATCTGTTTCTTTTCCCGTTTCTTGAATCTGTAACTTGATAATAGGATACACAAACATGTCGAGAGAGAATCCATTGCTATGAGCTTGTCACTACATATAATAGTTATCAACTATTAATTAATGAATTATCAAATCGAAGTATATTGTTAAAAGAATCTATATCATCTCAATTTAATATGAACATGATTTTATTTTCCTTAATCAAGGACATTGTTACAAATGTTCAGTCCTAATATTCTAAATATGAATAAATAAGATACTTAAAAGATCAGCTGAGGAAATCGATAGAAGCATACATTATATTTTATATTAATAGAATTATGTTTAATAATATGTAAAAGTAAAACATGCACCAACTCCTTCGTCCAAACTCTCTGTGCTTCCTTTTTTGATTTAGTAATATTAATCCTTATTTTATTTTTTGTGTGTTTTGTGGACTAATAAATATTACATAATTAATTTTTGTATTGTAATTAAACATCATCAATAACCCACGTTTTCCAGACAAAATATTTTATTTTCTTCTTTTTTGACAAATTAATTTAATCAAACCTTGTTTTTAGGGTCAGACGTCTCTTTTTCTCTCAATCCGTTCGTGTATGTAGTTACACTTCATAAATATGATTGTTTGCTTCAAAACTCACATCCTCGTAAATCTTTCATAGAATTTTTATATTTGCTGACTAAGAGAGACTTGGAAGTTAATTAAAATGCATAAAGGCTGCTTATTTAGTCGTCGTCGTCGTCTTTCCTTCTTTTTAGTTATTATTTTTGTTCCTTACGTTGTTCATTTGCTTAGAGTGAATCTTGTTTTAGACAGAAACTTACTACATTTCTTACTACATCTCCCTACAGGCAGCTCTGGCCCCTTCCTCTTGCACACACTTGTACGAAAAACAAATGTATGTATGACATTACTACTTATATTTATTATATGTACATATATTATGTACATACATACATGTTGAATGTTTGTCCTTAGGAAAAGTTCTTTATGACTACTCTCTTCTTGAAGGTTCTTCACCATTATTTTATTATTTTCCCTTCTAATTCTTCCTTAAAGTGATGTTTTCCATAACTTACGTAAGTGTTTGTATTGATTTATTCATTTAATTTCCAAAGAATACTTATCTATCTATCTATATTAGAGAAGCACAGATGTATTCATGTATTTACCTTTGGGATTCAAAATAGGCCTCCTTTCAAGGGATTATATCATTCATTGTTTTATGGTGACTCCCAAGCAATTCATCCTTACATCTGTGACAATATTCGAATAATAACACTTTGACTATAAATTGTTTAACGCCTATATTATGAATGTAGATTTATACAATGCTAATTAGGTATATACATAAACTCTAATAATAATAATCAATCAGATCGTGAAGGAATGATAAACATCTCATGTTAAATTCAAAAAAGATGAAAACAGGAGTATTTTGTATATTTGTAGCTTTTGAGCCTCAAAATCCTTTGGATTTTTGATATAGCCATAGATTTGTACGTATGTTAGAACTCTATTTGACATTACAAGTGTTAGTAATATTTTTTTTGCCTTCTTCTCGATGAATACACGCGAACGGCTTGTTCACTCTAAATAATAATATCAAAGTTATGAACTGCTATGGTCCTGCTCGATTTGAGCCGAATGATGTATTGATGAATACATATATTAAGATGAACAAATGATGGAAAGGCTCATTGAAAGTCTGAATAAACGTTTCGTTTATTACATTCACATCCAAAATATATGATTGTAGTCAATAATTCCTCATGGATGGGCATTCAAAAATGTATAGAGAATTTTAATAACTTAAATCAATAGATTTGATCTATTTTCGCTTCTAACATTACTTACCCAATGAATTTAATAGAAATAGAGACATTTATATTCTTTAGGTTCACTTTTATACATGTTGTGATCGACATAAAAAATTACAGGAATACTGAACTCAGAATAAGTGAGAGCTTACTGTGTTCACATATGTATTTATTTTCTATTTGTGCTCCTCCTAGAATTTGGAGTGTTCCTCTTTGAATATAGGCCTGGTTTAGGGACTGCGGATGGATACACCAATTGTGGATCAACAAAGAAACCCTGGATTATCCAGTCGCAATGTGAGTTTATACATAAACTAAGTATTACAAACTTTTATTTGTGATGTTCATAAGGATACGAGAAATCAGTTGCATAGCACAAATACTTACATAAGTAGCTCTTTTGTCTCTAAAGAGTGCTTCTTCTGATTGGTTACACGGTATCCTTTTCATTTTACTAACGAATTAGATATTTTATAAGGAATTGTAATTTCTAGCAGCACCTTATAATTTGAAATACTTAAGTACATCTATCTATCAATAAATATGCATACACTTAGAGTATAGAGAGGATTTACAATTACCCAGTTTTTCTAAGTGATACTTTATGAATAATAAAACAGGTATCCATCTATGTACTTACATTAGAGTGAGATATGTTTTAAATGGATCAGAACTACTTAAGGTACTTACTTACCTGTAGTCCTATTTATTAAATCTTAACAAATGATTATGAATCATTTTGAGGAGCAAACACCACTTGTGTGTAAAAAAAAGGAACAACAAAAAACATGCTATTCTTGTGAAGATTTTGTGTTTAAAATAAAGGTATTTAGGAAAAAGTTTGCCTTTTTATATATGTACATACATATCAAAGTTCAACTCTTCCACACAAAAAAATCACATAAATGTTGTTTAGTTGAAGACACTTGTAGAGAAAGCAAAGGAAAGGTGTTTATCAAAATTGAGAATATTCAACTTATTCAGGGACTATTATAGCATCAGTTCAATTTCAATAAGGATTTTTTTTTTTTGTAACTAAAGTACTGCTTTTTATTTTTTATATTGTATCGATTAAGTTAGTCGATTATAAGTGGTTTTATATTAATCGGTCATTGATCGAAGTTGCTGGCTGATATTTGCCAATATTATTTTCCCTAAAAACAAGATCCATTAAAAAAAAATAATATAAAGTAGAAAGGAAATTAACCATGAGGAAAATTAATAATTGACCGAAGTGTACATATTTGGTCATTTGTAGGGATATTTTTACGAGTATCGAGAAAGGTCAACTTGAAGAAAAAAAATTGGCTGCTTGATCATGTTACGTGTTTTTTAACCCCAAAAAATAAACAAAAAATACTATATCTGTCGAGTTCTACTTGTGATTATTGTATTATATATTATTTTGACTCTCACATCAATATTTGAGGGGAAGGATGGAGGCTAGCTCATACAATTTATTAGAAAACAACACTCTTTTTGGATGGAACTAAGGACCCTCAACGTAACATTGATTTAAACTATTGCGTAATAATAGTTTAATTAATGTATTCTTAATATTCGGGGATGATGCAGTTCGCCCCACGGTCGATCGATCCCCTACACAATTTGTACAATTGTATGTATGTTTTTTATGAATATAATCATGTACGAGTATTATTAGAAACAATTATTTAAATTGATTAATATTCTGTGTCCAAGCAATGAATAAAACAGTTGACTAAATAGAAGTAGTCAGTATAACTTAACAATAGAGATAAATAAATACATATAATTGACTTGAGTTTCTTTCTCGTATTAACAGATGTACAAAGGTATCCATTTACCGAAAAACATATTTCTATGAAAATGTAAAATGATTGAGTATATGTACGGTAATTCAAAGTAAAAAAAAAAATGAAAAAAATCATTCAAATAAATTTAGAAATGATGCTCAAAATCATATAAATGTATCAAAGGTCTAGAAACAAACATACGTACTCAAAAATTAAATAGGTATAACCTGATGAGATGCTATTGAAGCATCAACATTTGAATTTGAGGATTCGATTAATAGTAATGCAATGCAACAGTAGTTATATTATTCATAATGTCTTTGTAAAGAGTTGCTTTTGATAAAATAAACAATAGTTATCAGGGCCCTAAGATTCCAAGGAGCATCCTGATGATGAGTGTTGATAAAATGTTTAAAAAGGTAAAACCTGTTATCAAAATGATTAAGTGTAAATTTTTTATTTTTGAAGATGTATTACAATTTTAAATGAAGAGTCGGACTCATATTTCTTATAAAAGCCCTCAGTGCAATAATATCACAAAGAGAATGAATGACCAAAAACCAATATTAGTATTATAGTCGAAATATGTATTCTTTGTAGATGATACCAAATGCAAACAAAAATGAGCCTTTTCAATGACGATTTCACTTGTACTTCTTGAGATCCTTGATATATCAAAAAGGGCTACTGTTCTGATTTCATGAGAGACGTACAAATTACAAATTGTACACCAAATATGTTCATTACTTCCTGAATAGTCTTTAGAGTTAATCATTTCCGAATAGGCTAATTCCGAGGGAGTTTAATAGGCGTACATACTAATAACATTATATAGAATCGTAATTCTACTAATTTATACGCTCTTGACACTTGAGGCGTAATAAATCAGGTGCTTTTTTCTGTATTGGAACTATATAGTCCACAATATTTATTTGTGGATGTAACTTTAGATCTTGATTTGATTTGGCGTATATCCCTGATCAAATAAATTATATATAATAGATGCATTGATGATTCTAGCATTTAATTTTAAAATCCCAGCTCTTCAGGCTTGGCTCATCAAATTATGGGCTTTAGTGTACAACTATATGACCAATATTTTGATATACAATATGTTCTTATGGAAATGCATAGTGCATCATATAAAGTGCCCCAAAGACGCTCTAACGCTTGGAACAGAAAAAAAAGTAGCCCTTGGCCTTTCAATGTTCCAAAGGGATCACATCCACTTAGAGTCTATACGTCTCATACAGACATAGAGATGAAACTCTATCTATTATTATATATTAAATTGCTTTATAAAAATAAAAATATATTTTATAGACTCCATAAAAAAGTTATCAAACTCAGAGGAATGGTTTTATAGGAAAATTATGGTTCATTTTTTTAATGCCACTATTTGATTACATACAAAAAGAGGTACATAAATCATGTTAGAAATATATATATATATATATATATATATCGGAGTTTTTGCTATTTGGAATTTACATTTGATGCTATTTTAAAGTACTTTTGATTCATACAGGGAATTCGAAGGAATAATGGGTAGCAGTTTTTGATAGTAAATTTTCAAATATCATATATATATATATATGAATTATGTTAATTTTCCAAGTATTTACTTGTAATCTACAACCTACTTTTAAAACACATCTGTCACCAATAATAATAATAATAAATATTTTACATTGAATATGCAAAATTATTTCGTATCCTAGGAATATGATAATGGGCTCACGATTTTGATACATTTGAATCATTGACACAAGGTTCCTTTGTTATGAAATCATTTGTGAAATGAAGCGCCTAACCCATTACCGTTTTGAATATCAAACCTGTTTCCACCCTACCTCTTCCAGATGGTAAATATATATATTGTGTATATGTAGGTAAACACATATTTACTAATCATTACCTCGTCTAGCTACTGTCTGGTCAGTTAAAAAAAAATAATGAAAAATATGAGCACTGCTTTGTCCCAAGTTGTACACATTTTCTTTTTTTTCTTTCTTTTTTTAATAGAGTACTTACACACAAGTATAATTGAATGAAAAAGAAGGAAAAAATAATTATGAATGATGAATAATTTGAAAATTATACATTATCCTTCTACACCTAGTAATTTTCATTGTTTGGATCTCTTTGTAACTTTCCTCCAAAAAGAGACATACAAAAGGCCCAAAATCAGTTGATAGCCAGTTCTTTCCAACTATGGAGCTCTTCTCCATTTAACTCAAGGGAATTTTTTATAACTTAACAACAGCTAATTTGTGTACATCCCCACGTCGAGCTTTTTTGTTCACTCGCAACCTCGACTGACAAAAGGGAAAGGAAAAATTTGGAAAAACAACTGGTAGCTACTACCCTTCTGTATTTTCCTTGTTGCCAACTTGTTAATATTATGCAGAATTTATTATTTAGATATACTATATATTTATAAATTCTACCAATCACAAACCAATGGGTTAATACTTGTTATATATTCAAAATTCAAAAAAGGGCACGCAATCCTTGATTTAATATATTTTTTATTTAATATCAAAATCATAAATAATAGGAATACCCTTTATGAGTTCATAACACGTAGACTCATCTGCTTTAAATCAAAAGAGTCAAATGATGAAAATCTGCTGAAGGGAGGAGAATACAGTGGGTTTTTGTTACTCCCAAAAAGCTCGTCGTGTCCATCAACATTCAAAACACAAATAAGAAGGAAAGAAATATAAAATCGACAGCTGACAAAAGGATATTCCTATAATCATGGGAGTTGCTGATGTTTTGAAGAAATGTACAGTTAAGGAGGATACATTTTTGTGTCCTAGTTATCGAGTAACCATATGTATAACAATTGACGATGTCTTTAAACAAAACACTTACTTTGGCCTACAAAATATGACTTTATTTACATATATATATATATATATATATATGCACATGTGTGTACATATTTTACCGGATCTATACATTGAGAATCCTTTACAAAAAGAGATGAATGATGAATTGCTTCAATTCTAATTGTATCAATCGTTATTATTATTATTATTATATGTACTAAACATGTATTCAAAATAACATGTAAAAGTAACATATGTGGGATATCATAGGAAATCTCTCAATATCTGCTTTTTGCTCCAAAAGGTATGTAACCATCGGTTTTAAACTTGTATGTAGGTACTTATATTGAATAATAAATATATGTATATGTAAATTATAATATTGCTCATACTTGCGAATAAATTGATTCCTCATGTTTTCATCATTTATCAACTACCTTGCACGGACAATTCGCAAAAGGTTCCCTGATCAAAAAATACTACTAAAGAGCTATTGATACGATTCTTACTCTTTTAGTTTTATTCATTTATTCAGGGGCAAATATACATTTGTTTCTTGTCAATTCATCTGTTAATTCTGTGTAAAGTAATATTTTAACTATACATACATATTCATCATAACGCAGTAGCATGGAGTTTGAATTAACTCAAGCAGGTACGAGGGTGGATAAAATACAATTGTTCTTGGCCTTTTGAAGTAGTTATGAGTCTTATCATTGTCTTATTTACTCTCTAGACCAGCGTTTCTCAACCTTTTTTCCCTTTCGGAACCCTCAAAATATATCCCATGTCTCACGGAACCCTTGCGCAAAAAATGATTAAACCCATACTTTCTCATCTTATTTTCATCGTAGTTCACGTGGTAAATATTCTATTATTTTTGAATAATTAGGTTAAGGTCACTATAAAAAAAGTCAAAATTCTGGTGACAAAATTTTACCACACTGTAAAAAAAGACTGAAAAGTGTAATAGCTTATATAATCTCATTTTTCTCGCGGAACCCTTAAAGACCGTCTGCGGAACCCTAGGGTTCCGCGGAACCCCGGTTGAGAAACGCTGCTCTAGACTATATTATATGTAGATATATTGAACTACAATCCTGATCAGGCTCCATATTTTGTTCTCAAATCCAAAAGCATAGTATGAAGGATTTATTATATCCATAACATCCTCTTCTCAAGTTACATTCTCATGTTTCACATTATAATAAGATCTATGGTCTTTTCGGCAAATTGTTCTAGAATCCATCCGTAGTTATTTAACTTTTGTTTAGACAAGCATACGTTTACAAATCCAATTTACAAATCCAATCCATGGTACGTTCATAAAGATCATATTACCTCTTTGATATACATAGTGTTTGTATTTACAATATGATATGAAAATGTGAAAGCACATTTGAAATTTACAGATTTAAATGAATATTTCTAAAAGGCAAATAATTTCTGAATGAAAATATGAGTGTAGGCCTATATTATACAAAGAGTACTTATTGTAAATTTAAGTCTTGTTATAGTTGAGACACAACTCAATAAAATATAACATAATAACTATTTTCATAATTTCCTTTTTGAATCTACAAAGATATTCATAGTCAAGTTTAATGTTGGACAAAGTTTAATATCACATTTCCAGAATAAAATGAAATAAAATAAAAAGATATTTTTAAAATATATTTTATTTTGAAGGACGTAAAGAATTTGACTCAAATTTTTTTTTAATATAAATTTTGTGCCTAGCTGTATTTTTTGGGGTGTTTAATGGAACAAAATATCTTAATTTTCATATATATATATTTAATTAAATATTTCAGTGCTCTCAATATTCATCACCGTATATAATCAAATCACGAATACTTTCTTATCTAACAATTTGTCGTCAACACAGATTAGAACAACGCACTTTAATGTATCTATATAGTGCTTATCTACATAGAAAAAAAACTAACTGTTTACCATATAATATATATATATATATATATATATATTATAATTAATACTTTTTGCAACAACAGCTAATAGAGAATCTTATTATTATTATTTCAAGGTTAAATGATAAATATAAAAAGCAGGTTTGTGGAATCGGTATGGTCAGAGTGCAAAGTATATTTAACCACTTGGATATGTATAATTAATATATGTATATATGTAGAAAAAAAGAACGACAGAGCGATAAGAGCGCTCAAACTTTTAGAAATGGATCTGGTTGTAAATATGTAGGAAAGTTGGTGTATAGAGATAAGAGGTTATATTGGATTCAAATTCAAATATCAAATAAGCTATACAATGATTCATAAACATGGAATATCTAGAGACAGATAAGGGGGACCCATGCAGTCTGTATCTCGAAGCCTTTTAACATTGACATTGAGATGACAGAAACGGATATATATGTAATTCATTAAATTCTGTCATTTGTGACTATGATTCAAGAACCTTTATTTGATATGTGTAAATATACACTCATTGTCTAATATTACATATTAGAGAGAGACATATGTATCTATGTATGTTCGATGGAAGTCCTAAGAGTGCGATATGAAAAGTAAGTAGCACCATTCAAGCATATGGTTGTACATTCTTATGATGAAAAGAATTTATGCTTGCATTTTGAATAGACGTGTTCACATTGGTATGTATACATATAAACTATATATGTATGTACTAAACATTTACAAATGTGTGACATTCTAAAATGACAAGTGGATTCTATTCAATTATATGTATTACAACAACCAATAAGAAGCTTTCACATACATCTTACCAGATGATTTCATAATTTATTAATGATATTCAAATTCTACTAAAAAATAAATTATACTTACAAATAAAATTCAAAATAAATAATGAATTAATCTCTTGAAATAATCTCTTTCTCATCCCATTTTATAGATATTTCATTTATAATATTTGAAGTTTCTAAGAGTTCTAAAACATTATATGAATTCGAGTCTATTTGTATATATGTATATATATATTTACATATCATGTTTGTATATCATCCACAGTGCGAATAAAAAAAATTCTATGATCTCAAAGCCACGACAGGGAATGACGTGGAATATATTTGTATAAAGATACATAATAATCAGCCTTGACCAAAAAAAACAAAAAAAAACAATTACTTACAGAATCTTTATTATTGCTTATCTGCAATGGATTTGTATTATATTCTTATTAATCATTTACTGTTATGACATATTTGTAGACTGGTTAAAGCATACTACATGCAAACAGTTACAGAGAAAGAACGTTAAGGATTACCTATGACTCATGGCTCTAATGAAAAAAATAATAATATTTTACACCCACGGGTCATGATAATTATATATAGTAAACAGATGAATTTTGACTGGGAATAATAAAAAAAAAAATCAACGAAATTACAAACTTAAATAAAATAGATTTAGGATTATATGAATCCATATCAATCAAATGACACTGACGTCCTTTTGATTCCTCGTCAAATTTATTGAATATGATTTGCTATGAATTAACTAGACTGAATTTATCAATCATTTGTAAACTTTTGATGATTTTTTACTGGCACATAAACATGGTTCTAATTCCAGACTTGACATCAATAATTTTATACAAAGTGTTGAATTGTAAAAAAAAAAAAAAAATTCAACTTAAAGGTCATTTGACACATTGATGAATCCCACCGTTCTCTATAACTTAAAAAATGAATATTGTAAATAAATATTTCTGGAAAATGGAATATATCCATATATTATGTACTTGCAAATGCACAAATTCTTATGGATATTTGGTTTTTATATGATGAGGTAATACTGAAAGAACTGATTCATGTGAATAGTTTATGAACTTACACATTACAATTTATACTTGTTTAGAACAAAGATGAATTGTGGTTTTGTTCTCTTTTGCTAATGTTTGGCCTTAGTTTTTTTTTCTTTTTCAAAGATAGTTAATCTATTAATCTAATTGATAAACTGCTGAATAATTGTGGTAAAAAAGGATTAATTAAAAGTATGTACATACATATATTAGTAAAATTGAAAAGCTTTTAAGGCTTGTAGAGGGCCTCAATTTGTATGTATACATCTACGACTATCAAATTGACTTATCAAGCATTAAAACTGTGTCCATTAGGAACTATAAGTAAGTATTCCTTACATTTATGTCTACACAACTTTTAAAATGGAAGACTTAATGAGGATAATGAGTATTTCACAAGTGTCTTTGATCAATAGAATTTGTAATAGAATGCTTTTAAAAGGTTAAAACTATCGCGAGCTTGACCAATAACAATAATTTAAGTGTTTAAAAAATGTTCCCCTTCAGATTATCCTTTTAGATTTACTTAAGAGTAAACACTTTTAAGTCCAAACATGATCACTGCGTAATTTTTCCCATCACTAGTGCAAAGCAGATGAATCATCTGCCCATAGTAATTATTTCCCTTTGATAACAATTTTTAAGTTGTGAATTCAGATCTATTTTATTGATGGCCGGTGTGGGCAGGCATATAATTTTATACCAGTTTTTTGATTTTAAAAGTCAATGGCAGATAAGACGGATTATATTTATGAGGGTAAAAAAAATTAATATCAATTAAGGGTTTAAGAACTCTCTGTCTACCCACGCTTGAGTTCTCAATGACTCGTAAATTAAAAACGTTTCATCTTCTATTTTTGGAAAAAGAAGGGCGGTGATTTCATTTTTTTTTATTTAGAAAAATTCAAATTTGATTTTTAGGGAAATATGCGTAAAATAGGGGTACTCATCAGGAACTTTGATCGATTACTGAATATTCTAAAACTGCTTAAAACATGCCAATTTAATTGGCTCAGTGATTTATATATATAAATAGAGAGAGAAAGAGAAAGAGAGATTTAAAACAAAAAGAACTACATAGATACGTATTTGAGTATAACGTTTATAAATTAGGATATGAAGATTCAGAGTCCAGCATTTCAGGTCCAGAACAATTTTAATCTAACGTAATGATTTATTAATTAAATTTCAAAATATGCAAAATGCATACACTTAAATATATATTAACTTATTTTTATATGTATATTCAACAATATTGACATGATGGTAATGTTTAAGCCAATCATTTTATACTTTATGTACTGACATAAGTATGAGGTATGCGGAACAAAACAAGCATTAATTGTACATTATGCAAAATTTGATGGAAAATGTCTCTTCCTTGAGGACATTGTAAAAAAAAATGATCGTTTAAAATAAGAAACTTGATTCATAGCATGACTCATGAACGCTACAAAATACTACTACAAGGATTGCATATATGTATGTATATGCCTTTTTCAATGTCTTCTCAACCCACGCACGGATGAGTGATGATACACTTTGCTTACTTTCAATATTTTGAAAAGGTAAAGATATCAGTCAAACCCTACATTTGTGCTATAGATTAATTTGCAGTGCTATTTATTTTGTACAAATATGGCGACTTAGATAATTAATATAGCTGATATTTTCTAAACCATTCGTGCTCTAATCACATTTAATGAAACGATTTATTAAAGGTATTATTATTATATTTAAACTCAAACATTATCAAATTCATAGATACATATTTTACATTCGGCTCCTCCTTGCACTTATAATATTATAATTAGGAATGTGAATAATATGCAAAATGCCGCGTGCGAGATTTTGTGGAGTTGGCACTTTCAACAGTCCTTTTTATTTTCCAATTTTCTTTTTATCATTTTTCCTTTATTACTGAGGGGAAAACATCTACTTGATAGTGAAGATCTCGCATTAAGGAAGAATACATGCATTAAGGTTAATAAAGCAAATAAAATGTAGCCAAAAAAGGCTCAAGTCCTCGTATAATTATTATCAGTTAAAAATATACATATAATTTCCTGACATTAATTTCAGTTAATTTTCTGCCTCTCATCTATGTTATTATTTATTGTTGTATATATAATGGAGAATAGCAGCTTGGTGCTCAGTAAAACGTCATGACAGCTCAAGCTGCTGCTTCCCTCTCAACATTCATCAAATTGTCAGAGTTATTACTAGGAATGTAAATCATATGCAATTCGGGCGTGTGATAAAAAAGTGGAGTTGGCCCTTCAAACAGGTCTTTTTGTTTTCGCAAGCTGTAATCATTTTACTTTTATTACTGAGGGGAGAACATCTACCTGATAGTAAAGATCTCACATGAAGGAATACATGCATTAAGGTCAATAAAGTAAATAAAATGTAAACAAAAAGTGCTCAAGTCCTCGTATAATTATTATTAGTTAAAAATATATAATTTCCTGACATGGATTTCAGTTAATTTTCTGCCTCTCATATATGGTATACATACATAATGTTAATATTTACTATTGATGTCTTCATTTGTATATATAAAGGAGAATAGCAGCTTGGTGCTCAGTAAAACGTCATGACAGCTCAAGCTGCTGCTTCCCTCTCAACATTCATCAAATTGTCAGAGTTATTACTAGGAATGTAAATCATATGCAATTCGGGCGTGTGATAAAAAAGTGGAGTTGGCCCTTCAAACAGGTCTTTTTGTTTTCCCAAGCTGTTATCATTTTACTTTTATTACTGAGGGGAGAACATCTACCTGATAGTAAAGATCTCACATGAAGGAATACATGCATTAAGGTCAATAAAGTAAATAAAATGTAAACAAAAAGTGCTCAAGTCCTCGTATAATTATTATTAGTTAAAAATATATAATTTCCTGACATGGATTTCAGTTAATTTTCTTCCTCTCATCTATGTTATTATTTATTGTTGTATATGTAAAGGAGAATAGCAGCTTGTAGCTCAGTAAAACGTCATGACAGCTCAAGCTGCTTCCCCCCTCAACATTCATTAAATTGTCAGGGTTGCCAGGTTGATTTTCTCTTTCTTTTTTTATTACAAGCCCGAATTGCATATTATTTACATTCCTAGTTATTACCATGTTGATTTTCTCTTTCTTTTTTTCTTACAAGCCCGATTTGCATGTTATTTACATTCCTAATTATAATTGTGAGTGTGTTGCCATCCTTTATAATTCTCTTATGAAAAGTTTGAGAGGATTCAAATCACTGATTTGTGTCTCAAGACTCCTACCGGCTAATGAATTTGAATAGACTAAGTAGTAGCCAACATGTTGTAAAACCCATGTTCAACTCGTATCTACTCATATTATACAGTTATTATTAGTAGTAGTAGTATGTCGTATAATATATGTATATGTAATACAGGGAAAAAAAGTGTTTACTCTCACTGAAGGCCAGATGATATTATGTGAGCATGAAATGGTATGTATGCTTTTATTTATTTACGTAATTCATGTTTGTAGCTTCGTTCAAAATTTTATTATAATTATGAAGAAGTTCCGCTTTATAAAGGAATTGAATAATCAATTCCAAGAATTTTGTAGTTATAATAATGCCCATAGGCACACAAATATGAATTATTATAGTCTGTATTATCAGAGTATACATATACATACTACCTTTGTTGTTGAAGAATCTCCTTCACACGCCCAATTCAAACGAATAACGAAGAAGATTCCTCTGGCTTTTTTAAAAAAATATTTAGATAAAATATGTACATTAATATAATATAATTGTACGCATTTATTTAAGGCACATAATAGCACATACTTACTAGTGATGTACCTCTCTCAAATGGTCTTGATCACGAGACGGGCCTCGACATCAACTTTTGAAGGTCGTTGTCTCCCCCCCTTCAATGTTTTAGTACTAATACTTATATATATATATATATATATATACATGTACATTTGTGTCAAGTCAACAAGAAAGTATGTTTGTTTTCAAATATTAAAAAGGTGAAAATCCACTTTTAAGTAGTTTTTTTTACTTCATAAATGTATATCCGCCAAATATTTCAGTCATTTACAGACCTATTGCGGCCGGTTTTTGTTAAAACATCACTTTACATCGAAAAACCAAGGATTGTTGTCTATCTAATAGAGTAATCGGATAAATGTGTCGACTGCATATGGAGCCTGACAGAACGTTCATCTTTTTTATGGCCCCAGAGATTCATTTAGTTGCAGTTGTTATAAATCCAGTTCGATCTGTTTAAGAACTATTAAGAACTCCTTACGTTATAGTAGCTACATAGTCAGACATACCAGATGTTTACAACGGCACATGGAGCCGATATGGTTTCTGAAAGAATGTCCATCTTTTTTATAGCCTTTAGATGTAGTTGGCTAAAACCAGTTCATCATTTGTTTAAGAACTATTAAGAATAAACTACATCCGCTATCATACTCACCATGAATCATAGTAATAGTAAATACTATATAGTCAGAAATACCAGATGTTTTTGATTCTTGATTGTGGCCGGGTTTTTTCCCCTCTAATTAATTATTGGAGTCATTATTTAATTAATCGAAATAATGATAATAAATAAAAAGAATGTCTTTAAGAATATGATTGCAGTTCATACTCATTTTTGATATATTTAAGATAAACTTGGCTTCTTGTTGACTTGACACATATATGATTGAGAAACAAATTTAGCTTTATACATAATATAAGTAAGAGCCAACATTTTAAAGTATTAAATAGATATTATACCGAAGAATTTCATGATGCTTACTTATGTACTACTCCAGCCTACCTAAAAAATAAAACAAAAACCATTTGAAACTACTTATTCAAAATTCTTAAAAAATAAAAAAAATATAACTCCATATCTCCAGATCTATCTCAAAAGAATGACTCTTGTTTTTGTGTTTTTGTTTCTTTAAAAAATAACAAACAAAAACAAACAAACAGACAAAACGAGTTACTATCAAATAACTTATGTTTATTACATTTGCCATATGAGAGTTACGGTATCTTCATTTGATTATTTCACGCATCAATGAGTATATTACGTTCATTAAATCAATGGCTCTTTAATAAATTATATTGTACCATCAAATTTTGATTTATGTATAACAAAGAAGTTCGACTTATGTACTTAAATGAGTTTTTGTTCATAGGGGCCCTCAAAAGTTAAAATGCCTCTTTTTGGATTTCTGTTTGATTGTAGTTTCAAGAGCCCATCACTCGAGATCTAATGAACAAGGGCAAATGAAAAAATTTGTTCTTGTTTTCTTTTTAAGAAAAACAAATTTGCTTTTATCTTGGTCTCAATGTGTTAAGACTGCCTTTGAGGAGTTGAGGCCTTCAAAAATTGATGTTCAGACCTAAATTACTATATAATCAAATATTTAAAATTATACATAAATTCAAATTGTGCAACGCATGTTGTGACGGATAAATAAAATATGTAATAGTCATTGATCATTAATTGTTCTCTAATTTGTTTCTAAAGGAAATTGCTCAATTTGTATTAAGGGATATAAAATATTTGCGGTTGTGTTTATTTTACCTGAATCTATTGATAAGACTTTTTTGTCTTTGAAGTTTTTGATATGTCTATCAATCACGTACATACATGGATAAGTTAATACAAAAAAGGGAACAAAACAAAAGTGGCCCTTAAAGAGATTTTTGTATGTTGTAAGAATTCGTCAAAGAGCATTTTTCTTCCCTTATATACATTCATTTACTTTAAGTCACTATTAAATCTGGTAAAGCGTTTCACGTGACGTCATCAATGTGAAATTCGGCCTTCCAATTACACAGCCAAAATTTATAAGAATAAAAACCTATATGGGGATATTCATTATTCATTATTAATTTGATTTGATTCAAATATCACTGATATTGTTTTACTAAGAAGGGAATTTTTTTTTAGAGAAACAAAAAGATCCCACTGTGTAGATTCTCCTTATGGAAAGTCTGTAGATATTTGATATGCAATAATTAAAGAAATGTATCAAAGCTTTACTTTTCAAATACACTCTATGAAAAAATAAACAAGTGTCAACCTTCAAATGGTTTGTTAACTTTTGAAACCTACTACCCTCAAGTGTGTCAATGTTTGTCCCTAATTCTAATAATAAATTCTTCGTGAATGACTATATACATAGTTAATATATTGATTATTTAGATTATTTATAACATTTCGTCTACCGCAAAGTTGATATCTCATTGTCATTCATTTTTTTATATAGTTTCACTTAAAAAAATATTGACAAATAAGATTTCTATAAAACAAAACTTTCACTAGACAAAATATTATTATGGAAGTAATGCATTTTTTAATATATATATATATTTATATCTACACATAATAAACTTAAATAAATAAACTGCTTGTTTGTCTGATTTAATCTTAAATACTTCCACCTAGTTTTTAATAAGAATATTGCTCAAATATCTACACACGTACTTAAATCCAAAACTTAAATTCAAGACTATGAAGAAAATTTCATTTATTAAAAGTCTATGAATAATTTTTTACACATAACGTCAGACAATTATATTCATCTCCCTGTATGCTTAAATTAATTAACTGACTTTGTGATGGCATTGTAGATGAGCAAATACAATTAAATGGTGATGTAATTGTTATTTTTAAATTAAATGTACCTTAATAGCAATTTAGTCTTTAAATTAAACAAAATAAAATGGGCGTATATTTTAGTACAATTGATAAAACAAAATATTTAAAAAAAGGATTATATGGTAAATTTAATAAGATAGATTTGTGTTTAAATTATACAAAAATATGTATTTTTAGTAATTTTTTGTGTGTGCTATTCAACACATGATGACATAATTTGACTTGTAATTTATTTATGAGATCTAATTCTTTGTTATATCAAACTATAATATTATAACAATTTTTTTTACAAACTTTTATCTTTTTTAGTATTTATTTTATGTTTGAATAGTTTTTAATATTTGAATGACGTAATTAGAGTCTTTCGATTATAATTATAGTATATACATATAATCAGTTGTTTGTTACTTCAATCCATTATCAGCATGCATGTAAAAAATTACATACTACGTTCTTAGATTATATAAATTTATTTTAAACGATTCTTCTTCTATAATAAACCAATTTAACTTGATGTTAGATAATTTTATTATTTTAGTATGGGGGACAGATTGGATAAACTCACTCCACCTTTAATGAGCCGTGCGAGTAAACTCTCACAAACAATGACAATTGAAACACTTGCTGCAACTGATCCCTTTGCATCGAACCCTTCTCAAATATTTCTTGAATGAGTGACTTTTAAATTTTGATAAAGTGCATCAAGGTATAGTAAAAGAATAAATAAATTCAAAGATATTAATCAGAGTCAATAACAATAGCAAATTGACTAGATTATTACCAAAATATTGTTCCTTGAAAAAACTTTGAAACTTTGAAGAGGTTCATTTCAAGTATCTCAAAGAAAAATGTCTACTTTTTTGAGTATATAACAATTTTCATAATATCATACAATCGTGTTGTAAATTTAAATTGGTATCTTATATGATGTTCAATAAAAGGAACAAAAACTGACAAACTGTCTTCCTTACTTCAAAATTTGAGCCGAGTCTCAAATAAAAAATATGACTTAATTTTTGATAATATGTACTTAATATCAATAGACATAATATCATTTTAGATAATGCCATTTCAATGTTAGAGTATGTCATTTCCTCCAATGCGTGTTTAATTATATGTATATATATATATATATATATATATAAATTTTAATTTTGACTAATGATTATTTTTGGATGTTAATTTCATTGCAATGTTTTGTTGACATTTTTATTTTTCTATTCTTTATTTATATTTTTACTAATACTTTCAAAATATTTTCCTCCATCACTGCTTTTTTTAGACATCTTTGTAGCTTTAAATACATTTTCATGAGATTTAATAGATTCTTAGATGGGACTATACATATACATATATGTATATTCATTTCATAGATGTATGTTTTGATCTCGATTAATTGGAATGCAGTGTTCAAATATCGTTCTTGTAGATATTTCTTTAGTTGAGGATTTTCTGCTTCCATTTTGTTGTCTGCTCAAATAAATACAGCACATACATTGTCTCATTCCGTTTCTTCAACCTTTGATGTAGGTACATACCGTAATCACGGTCTTGAAGATGATTATGAAGCAGGAATTTGCAATGTCCAATCTGTTTTGTCACGTGCAGTGTTTTTATATCCATGAAAATTATAATTTTGTGACATTTTCTCTAAATCACTTAGAATATATTGAATGGAATGGAAAGTTTGATTCAAAATAGATATATAATGAAGCTGAATTATTTATTATATGTATATTTACAAAAAAATAACAAAACCTTTTAACAATAAATAAAATGGCATAAATAATATTAAATGATTATAAATACATATAAATATGATTATTAAATATTATCTTAGTATTTAATAGTATAGCTCTATGCTTTTAAATAACGATATATGTATGAACATAAATTACATTAAATATTCTATATATGTTTAAAAACCAATCTATTTATGAACTATGTATGTATGTAATATTAAAAAAATGATTTAATATTATTTATGTGAAAATAATTAAGTGAACGATTGTCTAGACTTGTCACATACATAGTTATAATATATATGTATGTACCCTCGTAATTTCATATTAATATACTATGTAGTTCTGTCTCCCTTCGTCGCTTACACTATAAGCAAAATACTATTGAGCTTATAACTCCCTACTTTTCTATTTTTAGAGTCGTTTTTTGGTCTTGTATATGTGTACAGCAGGCAGAAGCAGGAGTAGGTCTTGTATCTACTACTCATACAAGACATAAACAAGAGAAACAAGTTTCTGTTTTTGATGTGTGTGTGTGTGCATATGTTGTGCTAACATATAGTTGTCGGAATCACACATCTCCTAGCTCTTTGCATTTTCCTCCTTAATATCTAAATACATACATAGGTTTGATTTGATTATCATAGTTATTGTGCTAAATACAGACATCCAAATATATGTTCATAGTACATATGTATAATTATAAACTTATGCGTAAAATTTTGCAAAATCCCACCTCACCAACAGATGTACAAATGTACCACTGTAACATTTTAATTAAAACGAACACACTCACTCATGATTTATCTCTTTATATTATACATACTAATATTTATTTTTAATGAATTTGCAAATTTATGTGCTCCTAACTCTGAACTGACTTTTATACCATGGATTATTGGTTCCTTTGTACAAACTCACTCCAAAATAATAATAATAACAGCTACACAATATGTTATTTCAAAGAATAAAAGTGTTACAATTTATAGTGTTAGAGTTGATAACAACTTTTAAAAAACAAAAAAAACAAATACATACGTGCTATATAATTATTAATATAGCTTGCCAATTGAGCCAATTTTGCTGAGAGGCCTCTTGATTCGTATCTCTATGTACAGTAGTGATATGTACATCATATGATTTAAAAAAAAAATCAAGTAATATATTGATTGGAGACTTTTCTCTCTATACAAGTGAGAAATTGAAATTGCTGTGTGAGGGCGGTAGGAAACTTGGTAGCTATATTTTGGTCATTTACTGCTAAGACAAACTGATTTTTTTTTTTTTGCAACACTGATTATCATCACCCCTTCTGAAAAGTGAAGCAGTTTAATTTAAGGATACACTTTGTTTAATATCTTGAACGGCTCATTTCTACGTTTTGCATCAAGAATGAGAGGGTTACATAAATACATAAATGAGATAATTATAATTATCAAATGGACCTTTGCGGTCATGATGTGTAATTGTTATACATATTATTATCATTTTCGCTTATAAGCTAAATTATATAATTATTTTATTTTCCATGTCGTGGGTGGCATTCATTTATTGAAAGTGAATTTAAACTTTATTCCTCTCTACTTAAGGACCAAAACATTGGTTAAGGATGAGGAACTTGAAGATAGAAAAACTGGTTTATATTTTCATAATTATTAATAAGAATAATAATTATAAAAATTAAACATTTTTTGCACTTAATACATGGCAAAAATTAGATTTATATACTATTGTGGAAGAGTTTAAATATTCTCGTTCAAAAGCTTGGATTTTGAATCAAACATTATTTTAATATGCGTATTTAAAAAAAAAAAATAGGAACAAACATATCAGTGGTGAGTAATGCAATGAAATATCTATGTACATACCTACATAAGTAGATATATTTTTTGTGCATAAGATCCATGTATTTCAATCATTATTTAAATTGAATTCCCGTTCTCCCAGACAAACGTTAGATCATAAACGTTTGATGAAGCAAAAAATTGCACTTTATAAAGGATTGTACGTCGTAACTCTAAATTTAGGACTCTTTGTTTAGTAAAAAGTTTGATTAAGTCGACTTAAACTCTTTTATTAATCATTCTAGAGTTATTATAATTATAGATAGTCAAAACAGCTTTTAATTAGAGTATTTTTCTCCATGAATACATAGTAACACACACACACAAAAAAAAACAGTTTAATTTCGAAAAGTTAAACTAAACGTTTGTTCCACATATTCTGCGAGTCTGCTTCTTTTTTTTCTTCTAACACAGACGCTCATTAAAGTCAAATTTGCTACAAGTCTTCTAATGTATTAATATATGATTTAGAGATGGAATACTATGCAAACTCTGTAGTTCGACACTGACGGTTCCGTAGGGGGAATCTAAGAAATTTGATTATGCTTATATATATATATATATATATATATATGTCAAGTCAACAGGAAACCAAGTTTATTTGAAATATTTTCTAAATGAGTGTGAACTGCACTCATATTCTTGAAGACATTCGCTTTTTTCTTTGTATTAATATATTATTTCGATTAATTAAATGATGACTTCAATAGTTGCAACATAAACATAGGAAAAAATATCGGCCAACATCTAGAATACAAAACACCTGGTGTTTCTGACTATGTAGTTACTATTATTATGATTCATGGTGAGCAGGATAGCGGATGTAGTTGATTCTTAATAGTTCTTAAACAGATGGTGAACTGGTTTTAGCCAACTAAACCACTAAATCAATCTTTGGAGCTTTGATAAAGATGGACGTTCTTTCAGGGGCCATAACGGGAGCCGTTGTGCTCCGTGTGGAGTCGACACATTTATCCAATTGCTCTATTAGATAGACAGCAGTCCTTGGTTTTTCGATTAAAAGTAAGTGATTAATATACAAGCAAAAACCGTGCGCGATAGGTCTTAAAATGACTCCGAAAATATTTGGCCGTTATATTTATGGAGTAAAAAAACTTAAAAGTAGATTTTATTTTCTTTAATATTTGAAAACAAACTTGCTTCCTTCTTGACTTGACATGTATATATATATATATATATATATATATATATATATATTTAAGACAATTTTTTATATAAATAGAAATGAAACTCCGAGCTGGACTCAAAGTACCGTACAGTTTCACAGTTTGGTATTGAACCACTCTAGCCCTAATGTGTATGTACATACTCCTAATTATATCATTGTCACAAAACTATTTACAAAGTTATTTTTTATGAAACTTTGGAAGAGTTTTTTCTTGTATTCATTTCTTGGAAATAAGAAAATTCCCTCATCTACTCTTTTTTATATTCTAATTAAAAGTTGCACATCTTAGTTTATATGTGGTGAGAGAGAATAAGATATTTACTAACTACGTCATTTATTTAACTCCTACTTAAATACATATATAATGAAATAATTTTAAAATAACTATGTAGGCCCATGTTCATAATAATTAAAATCTTCATCTCTTTCCTTTTCATCCAAGCATAGACTGATTTATTGAATAATTACAAATGTATGTCTCATAATATGTTGAAAACTTACCCTGAATTATTTTTAGAGAAAGGCTTTTATGTGATGATCATCTGATATTATTATTTAGTCCACAGATATAAATCAACCATTAATGCTAAAGATAATGCATTAATCCGTCTATCTACCTCAAGAACCTACTCGAAATATCAATATTAGATAATTGAAGGAGCCGTGTGTGGATATTTGTATATTCTATGAACATAATTACATACATAGTAATTTATTATATTATTATTTACTCGCGTTTGGGAACGCAGTTTCTTAAGTAGTAGATATCAGAGAATAAATAGTTTTTTATATCTAACTATGTGATGTGCATATGTACAAACATACATAACTCCTATTATTCTTCAACCATGGAACAATGCTCAAAGGATTTAAAGCATTAGGAAAGTTAGCTTCATTTTATAATATATATATGACGTATCTATGTAAATATTAATATTTTCTCTGAAAAAATGGGACTTTATTCAATAAGATTATGTTTCACTCTATTTACTGATTTTTATGAGAACTTTCTCCTAAATATGATACAATCTATATATATAGCTCTGTAAGTAAGGAAAATACATGGATATACATAGCAAGTTTATTTTCAAATAATGAAAAGGAGAAAATCCACTTTTAAGTTTTTTGACTTCATAAATATAACGGTCAAATATTTCGGAGTCATTTTTAGACCTATTGCGGCCGGTTTGTGCTAAAATGTCACTTTATATCGAAAAACCTAGGATTGTTTTCTATCCAATAGAGTAATCGGATAAATGTGTCGACTGCATATGGAGCCTGGCAGAACGTCCATCTTTTTCATAGCTCAAGAGATTCATTTAGTTGCAGTTGTTATAAATCCAGTTCAATCTGTTTAAGAACTATTAAGAACTCCTTACGTTATAGTAACTACATAGTCAGACATACCGGATGTTTACAACGGCACATGGAGCCGATATGGTCTCTGAAAGAACGTCCATCTTTTTTATAGCCTTTAGATGTAGTTGGCTAAACCAGTTCATCATTTGTTTAAGAGCTATTAAGAATCAACTACATCCGCTATCATACTCACCATGAATCATAGTAATAGTAAATACTATATAGTCAGAAATACCAGATGTTTTGTATTCTAGATGTTGGCCGGGTTTTTTCCCCCTCTAATTAATTATTGGAGTCATTATTTAATTAATCGAAATAATTTATTAATACAAACAAAAGAGAATTCCTTTCAGAATATGAGTGCAGTTCACACTCATTTTTGAAATATTTCAGATAAACTTGGTTTCCTGTTGACTTGAAATATATATGTATATATATTCATTCAGTATGGCCTTATTTGTCTCTCACTCCTGTTTTAAAAGTTTGAAAATTGTACCTTAGCATCTCATGTGTTGGCATAGATTACATATAATTTATAAAAGATGGAAATCCCTGGAAATATTTAAAGGTTTTATCAAAAGGCACATTTTTTTAAAAATCCATTCCCTAAGAGTCTCCAACATTGGTCCATTCCTTGTTTTTCTCCCAAAAAACCTTAAAATATGTTTGTAAAACAACATACCTACTTATGTAGGATGAAAATATGGAATTTCGACCTTTTTTTTTTTTTTGGAAAGAGACTCTATTCTATCCAAGGTGTCTACTTTATTAATTAAATAACTAATCTTTTGTACGTGCTAGTTAAATCGATAATCTCATTAATGTTCTTGACATGTGGCAGAATCGTACAAAATACTTCGAATCATTTATGTGGCTAAAAGGAAAATGTTCATTATTGCTTCATACATAATTCGTAATTCAATAGGAGCAGCAGTCAAAGTTCTGTCATGTACACTATGATATTTATTAATTTAAAAAAGAAAAAAAAATCAATGAATAAACTCGTGAATTTCATTAAATATTTTCTTGAATAATGTATGCACTCATATTGATTTTGACTAATAAACAAAAAAAAAAAAAACAAACATCCCATCTTGTACCTCATGCCACATAATTAGTTTAATTATGCAACTACATATATGTATGCATATATTATTACAACTCATCAGGTCCCATTTACAGCCACAGAGTTCAATACATCAGGATACAGAGTCCAAAATCCATTTTTTCCCCCATTCATATGTATATATATATATAAATTTATGTCGACGTTTATACCGAACATTCAAGTATAATTATATAACTTATATATTTATAGAGTTAATGACATACACACATATATATGTGCTTATGCATCTTGCCTGATTTAGAGGTGAACAACTCTCGCAAAAATGAGCAACAACTATTTTTTATGTTTAATTAAATTATTTACGTTTAAACTGTTCATAGTCATTGGACCATTCAAAAGTGTTTTTCCTCCCCCTCTAATTTGCTCTTCTGTTCAAAAAAGGAAAATATAGATTGTTATTTCCTGGTTTAAAAGTTGACTAACATGGCTCTGTAGAGACATTTATTTACCTACTACATACAAGGAGTAATAGTTTTTGGTTCATTATTCTTAAAAAAATAGGAGTGGGTGGGTGGGTAATTAAATATATTTGAGGTGATTTATTATACAAACATATGTAGTATACAGGCAAGGGAAATTGATGACCTGATTGATCTTTTTCCACGGATATGATGATCCTAAATTTATAAATAAGATTTATATACTCATGAAAGTATAAAAGAAAGCCCGCCGTGATGATGTTCTTTGAAAAATCCTCATGAAACATATTCTCACGTATTATGACTTAGTTTATATGCAGACATATTATTCATAAAGTTTTTATCTAACTCTTGAAGCTAACTCTAATTTGAAATATAGTTACATTATATTTGGGTCATATTTTGTATTTTCACAAATTATTTGTAAAATGTGTAAAAAAAAAAGAGCAAATTATTATTTTCGTATCTAATAAAAACCATCAAATCCATTGCCAGAATGAACTATGTACCATTTTATTTATAAACCGCGTAAGCAAATTCCAACACTCATAAATATGTGGATGCATCGCTAATATATGTATGTGCATACCAATTAGCAACATAATATGTAAAAATACAATATTTATTAACATATATACAAATGCATACACTCGTTCGTAATAATTATTGCTGTACATAACCTTATAACATGAACAGTGATTCCTTGAACTACGAGTGAATGTCTACCCCAAGGCTAAAAAGATTTGTATATATAATTTCCATATTAAAAAGGAGAAAATAGCAAAAGACAAATGTTCAGATCATAGGTAGGCTCTTAAACTTCGTAGGCCCCTAGAATTCAACTCAAGTTAGCCCTTGCAGTGACCATTGAGATGAGATGGGTTAACATTTTTGAAGAAATCAATCAAGGATGAACCTCTCAAAAAAATATGTACTACGCTACAAAATATGTACATACTTTGAGTCCCCTCTCTCCTTAAATCCCTTCAAGCACTTGATTTGAAGTACAATACTATAAATATCATTTAATATACCCATGTATGATAATTATTATAGGATGCTTATATTTGTATGCATGTAACAATATATCAATGACATCTACTAATATCATGAATATGCTCTGGCGCCCCTCATCTATGTATGTACGTGTAGGTAAATTGTAGTCCTTTAATCCGTCTCAAACTATGCATGTTGAAGGATTTAACTTCAAGTATTAAAATAATAATATCCTATAAAATGTGTGGCTCCTTTGAAATTTGACATTTGTTATGTTGCACTGGAACAGGTTATATTGAATCGAGTTGCATAACATCATCATTAATGCAAAAAAAAAAAAATAAAAAAAAAAAAATATACAATTCTTCCTCAAACTACATACGTAACGAAGACAAATTCCTTTATTTCAAATGATGAATATCCAATTAACCATCATGCTTTTTGAGGAGTTGAAATAACTTTAGGTAAAGGAATTTTAATAAATCTGGTATCCAAAGACATTCATTGTATGTATATTGAACACACTTTATAGTAGGATATACATAAAATCTACGTCTTTCAATGGTTAATTCAATTGTTCGATGAGGATGTTCCCCTTGATGATTTGAAAGAAATCAAATATATATCTACATACATACACACGTTCCTATATAATATCAAAACTTCATTAGACTTTAATTATACATACATATATGTATTATAAGCAAATATTTTGGTGTAGTTTTGTTTTTCAAATTTGAAAAATACCCTTACTCTAAGTGCATGAACATCTCCACAAAATATAATTGAGCTCAAAATATTATGATTATTATTGTTATTAGTAGTATCATTTTACGATGCTGCAAACCTGTTAATTTTTATATGTATGCCTACATACATACTTGTACAAAATATTCGCATATGAACATTGCTTTAAATTTGTTGTTGAGTTGACCTTGAGCAACATAGATTTATTTTTTAATCATTTTATTTTATGGCGTATTCTCAAGTACTAGTTACTCGCATACAAACGTGTGTGTGTGTGTGTAGTCACTCAAACGATAACATCCCCCTTCAAATTCCATTGATAGTATAGGTAATAATTATATATATGTATGTATAAAAATAACCAACAACAGCACATAAGAATCAAACACAGGTATGGGTTTGAAGGTAAATGTCATTTTTTCCTTCTGCTTTGAACCATCGCGTCATACTCTCTCCTACTTCTTTCAAAGTTCTAGAATTTTATTTATACAATCTCCCATCGGCTCTTAGGCAATTTTAGACAAAGAAACAAGGGTTATATAAGAAGTAAAAATTTTGTTCTATGTGTCTTTGATTTATGGCTCAAAACAATTCTTTAGATAATAAGTGTCTGTAATTAAAGAGTACGAGAAGAGATCTATTAAAGGATTCAACTTTAAATACATACATACATACATGAATAAAGTGAAGCATCACATTTTGTGTCAAGGGTATTATACAAAAACAAAATGATTATGTACACGCAATGCTCTAAAACTTGTCTATTTTTGATGGCATTCAAAAATATTTGTGTAATTTTATTAAAAACGGGTATTGAGTTAAAAGCATTTAAAAAATTCGATTGTTTTATGGCATTAATGTGTGTCTTTAGAGCACAGAATATATATGTTACGTAAGTATAGATTAAAAAAATAGTAGTCAAATAAAAGGGGCCATGAAACATGCACGTCACACCAAAATAAAATGTAAACCGTTATAATATGTTTTAAGGTTAAGATAGAGCAGGGAGCTTCAAAATATATGTCCCAATCTTGTAGTGGCTCAAGATGAATCCGCATATATCCCATTTAATGGTTTGGAGTACAGACAATGTACAGCTGGTACTTTTTTATATATTAATTCTTGGAGGGCAGCTTCTCTCAAGGGTGTAACATTCCCCCTCCTTCCAGGATTTACAGAGTGGTTAAAAAAGAAAGGAAATCAAAAATAGCAGCGCGAATTATTTCATGAGTAAATATTACTAACCCTTGACCAGTCCCCTAAAATATACTGCCTCTAAAAATATTCTGTTCAATGAGGGGGGGGGGGGAGTGTATGACTAGGAATGTAAATAATATGCAAATCGGGCTTGTAAAAATCAAAGAAAGAGAAAATCATCAACCTGGCCACTCTGACAATTTGATGAATGTTGAGAGGGAAGCAGCTTGAGCCGTCATGACGTTTTACTGAGCTATAAGCTGCTATTCCCCTTTATATATACAAATGAAGACATCAATTTATAAATAATAACATTATTTATGAAAATTAACTGAAATTAATGTCAGGAAATTATATATTTTTAACTAATAATAAATATACGAGGACTTGAGCCCTTTTTGTGTGTACATTTTATTTGCTTTATTAACCTTAATGCATGGATTCCTTCATGCGAGATCTTTAAAATGAGGTGGATGTTCTCCCCTCAGTAGCAAAGGAAAAATGATAACAGCTTTGGAAAACAAAAAGTACTGTTCGAAGAGCCAAATCCACAAAATCTCGCACGCGGTATTTTGCATATTATTTACATTCCTATGTATGACTCCCTACCAGGCCAGCCGTCCCTGGAGTTAAGAATAAACAAATTCAGTTTATGGGTAGCGATGCAAACGGTAGTTGTTGCTGTGGATCATTGTGACTAAAGTTTGAAAAGCTCTGATACAAAGAATAGTATCCTGTTTAAAACGTTTTTGTATATATTATATATTCATACCAATGTTCATGTGCTAAAATCACTTTGTAATTTATTTGTTTGTTTGTTTTTTTGTATAAAAATAAGAAATATATTTGATTAAAATCTAAACAGCATTAATAATACTTTTATATTTCCATTTCCTAGGGAAATGGAATAAAATTGTATTCTTGATAACCAAAACATGTGTATGTATAAGTTATACATATAAGTAAAATAATGTTTTAATAATTATTTTGCTTGATCCTTCCAGAAGGAGAGTCAAGAGACGATATAGTTGAGTTCTGAATCAACACAAACTAGTGTATCATGGGTTCAACAAACAAACAGTATCTTGTTCGCAATTTTAATACAAAACAAACATACATCTTACCCATAGTTGCATTCCTGAAAGATAAAAACTTTAACTCAAATGAATCAGAAATTTGTTTTCAACTCTTCATAAATAATGAGTTAACATAAATGAAGCTTACAAATATTCAATGAATTAAATACGAGATCTCCTGTAGGAAAACAGGATCCATAAAATAAGTTTTTCATCACTATGAAGACTGGAAATGTGTACACCACAGAAAAGCTTTTAAAACCTAATTTTTTTCTTCGTCTTTGCTTTAAAGTCTTAAAAGTTAATACTGTCGATAGCAAAAGAACCAATGTTTACATATTATGTACATTTTAGAATATTATTCATAATGCTAACTCTGTTATAGATACTGGTATGTGATTCAACACCCACACACACCACTGCTATATTAATGATCGTGTTTTGTTTTGTTCTTTTACAGTAAAATTCCAGCCTTTTTTTTTTACACATTCATAGTATATATGTGAATACAAAGAAATACAAGACAATATTAGTATTGGTGTCAATCTTGCCCTCATAAGAATGCTGAATATTTTTCTGCTTTTTATTATCGCACTTCCATTCATGTTTCAAATTGTGCATATAAAAAATGACAACACACATTGAAAAAAAAAAAGAAGTTATTTATAATATTAGAAGAACAGAAATAATATAATTTGTAGAATATGCTCTTGTTTTAAGAGGATAGTTACGAATTTTGATAAGGGTATGACAAGCGATTCAAAGTAATTGTATGACTCAAATTTAATCAACATTTAACTTGCAACGTATATTTAATTCCAACCCTCGACTCTAAATTATATATATAACTTGCAATAATTCCTACTCAGTGACAAATTGATCAATTAATTATTATTATTAATTTTATTCTCAAGGGCAATACATATTAATTATGCCTATAAATAGATTATGCTCAATAAAAAAGAGCAAAAAATATATTTAATATACTTACCACATGTAAGAAATTGTATTTTGAACATAAATACATATATATATATATATATATGTAAAAACCTTGACATAGAAAATAAGAAGGTTATTTAAAGTGATCAAACTTCAATCCAGAGTATAATAAATAGGTCTTACAGAAATGCTAACTTTATATAAATCAATCGTTTAATATTTTTACTCATATAATGAATATTTATGAGTAACTATTTTTAACAATTCATCAAATATTACATATTATATGGTATACAAACTCTCTCTCTTAGTGAAAGACGACGAACAACAATTTATAGCACATGTGTATACATAACGTTCAATTTACATATATATATATATATATATAATCCGCAGTGTTTCTTAAATGATGAATAAATCATATTTCAAATTTATTATGGCAATTTATACCAAGTAGACACATACATACATACTATGTTTGAAAAAAGTTACGCTTAGATATACAAATGAGACTAAATAAATAATTTAACGGATCATTTCCATAAAGTCCAATAATGGAAGAGTCCATTCTTAAAATCAATCTTAGCAAGAATATCCATTTTAAATTATAAATCCTTTTATATGAACATTCATTTTTTAAGAAGGTATTTAAATGCTTTCTATATTTTCGTTTTAATGACTTTAAATCATTTCTAAGGGTATCTAAGTTATATTGATTTTTCATCAATGAAGGCTCTTGAGAGCAAACTTTTTTTTAAAGTTTGATTTCAAGGACAAAATCACGACTACCTACCCAATACTTGTGTTATCGTTTACGAAGTTGATTTTTTAATGAGACACACGTTTCATCCACCTGAAAAATGTCTCTGCAAATCTATTTTAAATAATATTATTTATAGACATTATGTCCATATCTATTTTAACAAATTTTTACTAAGTACATTTTATATTTTTTAATATATATAAATTAACACGTTCTACTATTTGATTCTTTTTCCTATTTATGTATATTTCATTTATTTAAGAATGAGAGTAAATCATTTTAAAGGTAGGTTGCATACTTAATAGACAATAATATAGATACTTCAAATATGATCTACTTAGATATATATATATATATATATATGCATATTATGAAGTTACTTTCATTTTCATCAGTGTAATCAAAAATGAACTGCTCAAGGTCCTCGTAATTACTTTACCCTTGAATTTAATTGAACCTTTACAATGTTATTATTATTATTATTATTATGACTTTTTTGAAAACATTGTGAAAAAGTGCCTTTGATAGATGTTGTTGGGAGGTTGAATATGAATACATGGGTACATTTAAAAATAACAATTCAAATTGTATTATTTAAGTATGCACATTACTTTGTCAATGAAGGGCTGGATGCATGATATTTCAAATAGTTTCGCATAGAGTGACAATGTTGTTGATGGGAATGTCAAAGGAAAATATTAATAAATAAATCCTCATAAATATACCATTTTAATTCCCCATTTGATACCAATGAACTTATCCTTTAAAATGATTCTGTTGCTTTGTTGCAAACTCTTGGGATTTGTTATTATGCTATGATAGTGTTTAATATTCTATATATGTATATATTATCTACCAATTGTTATGCAATTCACCTATAAGATATTACAATTTTGATAAAATACATACATATGTACGTATTTTAATTTATTGTTAGTTACGTAGGTAAATAACATTGCAGTAAATTTATATTTTTTTATTATTAAATATTAACCCAGTTCTTTGTTACACACATATGTATAAATGTTCTACTGATAATATCTCAATTTGTACATTTGTACTGCAGTTTCTTCGTACACAATATTATATATTATTATCATATTATAATGAATCAATTCATACAATTTAAATGATTTACTCCCAGAAAAAATAAAAAAAGAAAAAGTGAATTTCTTATGCATACATAATAAGTGCTCTGTGCATGCATGCAAAATAATAATTCAAGGTCATGCCGTCCTAATTCTTCTGTTCTTATGTCGTCTGTTAAGCTCTGTTGGTAACAATCATATCTCATACATCTATGAGGAAAAAATACCGGGAAATTTGAATTTATTTCTTTTGGGGAGCCTGGTAGGGACTAATGTTTTTGTTTTTAAGTTATGCAATGTTACTATTCATTAGTATTTTGAGATACGCGTCATTTTGTATGTCGAATTTTTTCGTTTTTTTTTTAAATTTCTGAAAGATGATGACTAAAATGTAATTTAAGTTACAATAAATATTCGAGACTGATTGCTTTTGAAATTTTGAGAATCCGGTGTTTATATGTCTAGATACACTACTCAAAAAACCTTCCATCCGATTTTAAATTTTAACAGGCTATCTACACTCAGCAGTTAGTTTTCTGTAATTATTGATTTATTAATACAAATTTTGTAACTCTTTTAAAAATTGAAAAAAAAAACCAAACAAACCAAAAAAACATTGGCACATGTGTATTACATAGAGGGATTGAAATGATTTTTAATGGTTAACTAAAGATTTTTTGATTTCTGTAATATTTGATGACCATTTTTTGTATTTTATAATATCTTCAGACATATTGTAACCATTTATCCTTGTAAACTAATATTATGTAAAAATTCAATTTCCTTTAAGGATTGACGTTTTGATTAATTTGATGAATGAGACACAGTTGGAGTCTCTTGAGTACGTACGTACGTACTTAATAATGCATATTAATGTAGATACAACACAAATTCATGCGTGCATAGAATTCTCATTCATAGTAATGTGAATCTCCTGTATCATGAGAAATGTTTAATACAAATTTAATGAATGAAACAAACCACAGCGCGTATACAAAGGTATGTAGAAACTTTGTTGCAAAATCCTTCAAGTTTCATAGAAAATAAATGTGACTCTTAAAGCCATAGTAATAAATAGTCAAGCCAATTGAATAGCCCTGAAAGGATACCACTACCTAGCTATTCAATAACATTGCGTTTTAACTTTAATGTATTTTTTTATTAAAAAAAAATAAACACTTCAACTAACTAAAGAGGCCCATACTTTGACAAACAACTTTCATTTTTAAAGGTGAAATACCAAAACAAATTTACTCATTATTTTTTGTTAAAAACTCTAAGAGTCTGGAATTAAAGAACTGCATATATAGACATAATATCTATAATTTTGCAAAGAAACTCTTTCTTGGCTGCGTATACCCGATCTGCATTCCTGTTGAGTACAGCAAAAGTTTACAAAAAATAAATGCTTTGTAAAAAGGTTATTTATGAAAGTGAAATGCTGTATCCTGATAAAGATTCTACGTACTATATATACTGTATCCACTTACATGCAGTGCTGACTTTAAAAATATACCTAAGAGTTCGAAATAAAGGCTCCCTGATAGCCCTTTTAATTTGATTATTCTTAATTTCAATGATAATTATTAATTACATTTATGTAAGTGAAATGTTACTTGTCATAAAAAATGTCATTTTTGAAAAATAATCTCATTTATCTTTGAGGAAACTTAGTTCATTGTATTTTAAAAATCATCCAATCCCAACGGTCAAATTACAAATAAAATTGAATCGTATTTTATACTCTTATTCATTGCATTAAGTTTGAATTCTAAATGATTCAAATGATATCCTCTTTGAAGAAGGCTAAATTAGTAATATTACTTCATTTGTACCAGTTAAATTTACTTCATATTAGTTAGTATGACACTCATTTATTTCATATCCTTGGATGTAAAAAATGTTCTTTATTTGAGCTAATGTCAATTGTCATAGATACTTCTAATATAAACTATACCTTGTCATAAGTTTTTATTATTTTTGTTAGCCATGAATGTGAATTCTATTTATGTGTAACGTATTATTTAATGCTTTCACAATGACTATTGTATATTCTAAATTAATAAGTTATTGATTCATTATTGTATATAATATATATATATATATATATATATATATATATATATATATATATATATATATATATATATATATGTCACGCCGATTCTAATGTAATACAATCATTGATATATGATTGAATTGACTTTACTCTGTCATACTATCCTTCATTTTTTTTTTTGTAAAGTTATACATTAAATTATTGCAATATATTGATTTTACCGAATGAACAACGATTAATCAATGGTTACTTTTATACATATAGGTCAAATGATCGTTTTCAAGGGGAGTCAAGGGACCTTTGTTTTTTTAGATGTAATATATGTACACATGTCTGTATATAATAAAAACGTTCTCATATTTCTTCGAATCAGACAAGACTATTCAAAAAGTAAAGACTACAACATTCTTGACTCCATTATTGTAAAGAAAGGTGAAGACCTGTCTACATAGGTGCATATTCATGTATATATATATATATATATATGTCCTCAATCAAATATGTAGTATTTAATACGGCTTAAATTACCTATTAATTAGGGAGGGGGGATTGTCTCCCAAGGGGCTTATTGTTTTTGCACCACCTGAAGGAAATTTTATACATACATACATCAGGACTTTTAGGTTATTGCCCCCTTTTTTGTTCCTTTTATAATATGATATTTTATATGTATGTTACGTTCTTCTTTTTCACGTCATCGTTAACTATTCATATAGTCTATTTTGTTCGATATACTTACGTTATATTTCTGCATGTTTGTTCGTATATATCAGAGTATGTACAAAAAAAAACAAGCTGTAAATTACTTATTGACAGCCATAAATGAAATAGAATGTTTTTGAATAGGTTAAAAAAATACACGCTCAAATGCATTTGAATGTACTATGGAGATACATTTGTGGTAATAGTATTACATAATTTGTAAAGTAAACACATTGTGTTTGGCTTCAAATGCATAATTTGCACTAGGTTTCAATATATTTCCAATCAAGGACATAGTAACAAATTCTGAAAGAGAGAAAAAAGATTCAAGTGAATGAGGCATGTGCTTACAGAGTATGTCAACAAATACCTAATACCTTGAATAATTTTTGCTTGGTTTCAGATGGCAGAACGTCCTATCCAGTTGGCGGATTTAAATCATATTTAACCTATGCTTGGAATATTGAAACGGTCAAAAAATAAATAAATGAAATAAATGCGAAAGTGAATTTTAATAACAAGTTTTATCATTGAAGTAGTACATTTTTATAAATAATAATAAATAATCTTGCTAGTCTGATGTAGTTAATGACTACAGAAGGCAGTGTTATGACCAAGATCAAATCACTCGCAACCAAGATGATACCAATACTTTAAGGACTCCATAACAGGTCGAGACTACGAGAAGAAAATCGTCTTTGTTTTAATTTTAGAAAAGAAATTTTTTAATCTAGTTACTTTGTCCTTGGCCTTAACACCTAGACCATATTAAGGACCATATCATTCCTATAGATACAAAGTAATCACATTTTTCAGGGTAATTTTCCACCGATATAAGAATGCAGAACGGTCTTTAAATTTGAGAAGATGATGTCTTATTTAAATAGTTTATCTTTTATTTAAATATAGGGCTCTACGAGTCTCACACGTTTATTATACTAATTTTCACCTCTTCAGACGCCATTTGTTGATTTAGTTACGGATTTTAATTACTCTCATAGGGGTACATGTTGAAAAAAACTTTGATTTTTCAAATATACGTATTGTTTCCCTATCTTTTTCTTGCTAGAAACCCTCAGAGCCGGTTCATTACGGTATACTAAGCCCTTAGTCTTATTATGTAAATGAACATAGGAAAAAGTTTTTATACCTCAGAAAATGAATTCTGTTTTGCTGCACATACATATAAAAATCACTTTTCCTGCTTTTGACAGAAACTCATAATATATTCTGTCTTATTTTCAAAGTAAAGTCGTGTTTATAATCAATTATCATTAGTCTTTCAAAAGTGATCTGTATATGAATCTGTAGATATAGGGCTTGTTCTCAAAACCGATTATTTGTTGGCACGATGATCGTTGATATGTAGCTATATTTGCATCAAATGTAAAAATTTGACTAATAGAAATTCCAACAATTACCAAAGTTCAAATACCTTTTAGCATCTGTTTATAAACTTCTTTTTAAATTTTTTAACTGACAAAGGGATAGGCATTTTTTTTTCAATTGTTAACAAAAATACAGAAAGTGTCTTTTATAAAAATATATAAATATAAAAATACGTAGTTCTTTTATGTAAATATCCCAGTTTGAAAATGATTTCTATGTAATTGAACGTCCAACATACAACAAGGACATAGACTTGGATAAGTATAATCGATTTATCCTTAGTACTATGTCTATTCATCGAAATAAGATGCCTTAAAACACTTTTTAATTTGTAGTCATTTTTTTAAGTTTTTTGAACCTACTCCCGTCCCCTACGTCCCCAGGAGTCCCTTTATGTCAATACAAAGACTGGAAATGAAGTTTGCATTAAATACTCTAGCGAATCAACATTTATTAATGCTCAAAATTTGTATCCTTCTAGGCTTAAATGAAGAGGGCCAAAAAAGTTAAAAAGGTTGGGTCCGATTTCTCGAAAACTTACCGATACATACCGGTTTGAAATCAGCTTGCAAAACTGAATAACTTTTATTACACTTATACCCCTTAGGGTTTTTGAAGGTTCAAATTTGTGGACCAGTGTAATTGGCGATGATGTGAAAACAATACATTGCTAATTACTACCATATAATTTGACAACATGCCATTTGTTTGTGATTATTCATTATTTTTACCTTTTTTGAAGATTCAAATGTTTTTAGCAGGCAGGCTCGATATATATTATGTTGTTGCTCAGAGTTGCTCATATGTTTTATGACGTCATCTCTTGTCAGGTTTTACCACTCACCGGGATTAGAGACATTTTATCATCTCTAATGTACATAAATTGATAAAGATAGTAAATATGAGTGCCAAAATCCTTAACTAATTATTATTAACATTATCAGCATTTTAGAGTACATATATTGCAAAATTCCAGGGAAATTAAAGACGTCAATGATATGGAAAATGAAATAATTGTATAATTATTTTATCAAAAATTTATTTGTTCATAGAGGATTTATGCAGTTTTTGGATTATCCATAGATTCATTACATGTTTACATAAACGTATAGAATACACGTATGAACAAATGTACAATAATTATGAATGTATTAAGGCATCTACAAGCCATATAAATATATGTATATAATCATATTTTGATTTCAAGCCTTTACTAGGTAAGATTATTATAACTGCCTAGAAAAGGCTTTTCGAAGTATACAATTATTCCCTTTCTCTCTCATTCTTATAGCAGATGTTTTAAATCCATTTTATTCAATTCATGATTAAATATTTTAAATAAATGCTTACAAATATAGATATTTACACATGTATAAGTATATATATATATATATATATATATATATATATGGATGTAATCAATAGGTACATAAAATTTTATATCTCTTTTCATTCTACATGTACTATAAAATGATTTGTACACTTGTTATTCAATGTAATCATCACTATGGAAAAGGAACTAACTTTTCATGTCAATAGCTTATATTTACATCTCAAATATCCTAGCCAATAAATATATATTAATATTAAATTTACTTTAAGTTGTGGACAAAAGTATTAAAACGTATAATAAAAAAGCTATGCCAAGTTTTAATAGGATTTATTTTTGTCAAAAATACAAAATACGTTGAATTTTGAGTCATGGATGATTACTGAGCACCATTGATTCCCATTCATGTTTCCCTGATTTTGAAGGAACAAATGAATGTAGTTATATACAGTGTTGGACGCGTTACTTACTTGGAAAAAAGTTTTAGATTACTCGTCATTACATGTTGTTATGTCAAAAAAAGTACAGTCGTTAATAAAACAACTTTTCAAGGTGCAAAAGTACGAGTTAGTTACTCGTAAAAATAACGAGACAGTTCCCTTAGAACATGGGTTTCTCTTAGGATTTTTGCTTAAAAAATAGCAAAGTGAACCAGAGAAAGGAATCTGGACCTTTCTAATTTAACATATTCTAAATGAAGAGTTTTAATATTGACGGTGCAAAACATAGTTTACAAAATTTGTAAATGACGTGACATTTTATGAGAGAACCAGAGATGGAGTAATAAAATTATTATTATTTTTTTTTTTTAGTAACTCTCATTTTTATTTGGCAAAGAGGTATTATAATGAAAGGGAAAGATATGAAATAACTTGCTATGTAGTTATTTGCAACTTATTGAATTTATTGACTCTTTTCAGAATGAGAATGCTTCAATTATTTTTCCATAAAGTCTTGAAACAAGGGTTCATCCAAGGTTTTGCTTGTTCAAGAGTCAACATCAATGAAATTAATAATGGCTTATAAGGTACTTAATTTGAGAAGAAGAAGAAGGGTTGAGTCTAATTGAAAGTCATGCACAATGACATATTTAGTATTTTTGAACGAAATGTCCTTAGAGCAAATTATCTACAAAGGCACAAAAAACTTAATACGTCATTCATTATTCATTGTTTTGAATTGCTGTTCTTTATATAGCAGAAATGAACCAAAAACCGGCTTGATAGAGAGATAATAGTTAAAGATTTACTCTTCACCTACTAATTAATTAGTAATTTGTTTTTTATATTCATTTTTCCTATTATAGTTAATCTATAATAGACTTGTGGTCTTAGTAGTAGTCCTTAGTACGTACAAACCATGTTTTCTATAGTGGTTAAAGTGGGGGAAAAAAAAGAAGAAGAAGACAACGAACAAAAAAAAACATTACATACATGACAAGATTCAAGATTGCTTCTTTATTAATTGATTGTTTTTTTTTTAGGTACGAGCTCCTTGGATCAATATACATACATACATACACGCATGATGATGATTCTGATGTAGGTAGTGTCATATAAATGAAGAGTGCGTGAGTGTACACATTATCTTTTATTTTTGCATGTACATATAGATGCTTCTCAAGGTCACGGCAAGAAGAAGAAGAAGCGTGGGCCCTGGATATTTATTCAGCATTAATGATTCAAGAGTTGAAATGAGTAGCAATCACTTTAGAGCGGATTCGTTTTGAGTAGTATATGTGTAAACGTTTCTTTGGACACACGAATAGATAAAGGAAAATAAATATGTATGCCTATTCATCATCAAATGCACGTATTCAAACCCAAGCTTCAAGGTCACCTCTATACAAAAAAAAAAAAAACCAAAACCTACATATACCCGTTGTAATTATTATTATTTTGAATTATTACTTCTAAACAACAAGTTGTTCATCTAATTACTATAGGCTTATGCCTACATATACTTATAACAAAAAGTATGTGAACATAGGATTTATGTGTAATATTAAATTTACCAAGAATGCCATCCACTAATTGATCCTGAGGGTAATATTAGGTACAATTTCAGGAGAATAAATGCGGAGGAATACATATATTGTGTATAACACACACGTAAATTATTGTGACCAGGGCTGGTATTTGATGTAGGCACATATTATATATATATATATATATATATGAAATTATGGTCAGAACACACAACAGTTACTTTATATATATATATATATAAACTATTTCCTTTATATTTGTGACCAACCGTGTTTTTTTTTGTTCTCCTTTTAGTACACTCTTCATACACAGCGATTGGTAGAGCATTGTCATGGAATAGCCCTAGGTTCGGGTATGTCTTTACGGTCATACCTAGCAAATATGACACTACAGGTACCCTGACGTGTATTGCAACTTGATATGAATATATAGCAAAAAAATAATGCCTCCAATTCAGTATAAATACATACATATGTATATATGTAGTTAAAATAAAAGTTAAAGTATTTGAAATATCTGACCACACTGTCAAAAATTGCATAATTTACAGTTGAGTAGAAACGTGTTTCTCTTTGTTGTTTAAAAACTTTTTTGAAGGAGCACTGCTCTAAAGGATGAATATAAATAATGGTCAATGTATGTACATACTTTACTTTTGATTGTGAAGTTGATCACAATTCCCTTTGATCCTGAAATGGAGCCTAGTAAGATATTCAAATCAAATTGCTCAAATGTAAGGCTCTTAAATTACTAATATATATTTTTATTTCAGAATCCTTGGAAGGAAGGAATTGTGTTAACGGGGAATTTTACTTGAATTCAAATTAGTATGTATGTAGCACAGAATTACAAACTAAAAGAGAATAATGCTAATTGACAAAATATATAACATACATTGCAATTGAACTCTCTTTATAATGAGGAATTCATTCATCTCTGTATGAATGAATGGAAGTTATTATTCACTATATCTAATCCATTCAACTATTTGCTAAAACAAAGGAGTAGTTGTAAACTGCTCATGTGCCATCAACATATTATCTATGTATATGGTTCAATAATCAACAAAAGGTTAAACACTGTTTATCTTTAAATATAAGAATCCTCTCTCTAAACAAAATGACTCACGAAGGTTGCCTTTCATTGAACGAACTCTGTGAGTGTCAACAATTTTCATTCATAATAATATTTTCTCTCTCTTCCAATAGCCATATTAATGTTAGAATACATCGTATATTTGCCAAACTGTCAGTCAATAGAGACTCTTCCGCCCCTCCCCCTACTCCTTATTACTTTTTTTTTTCCTAAAACGCAATAGTCAACTTTACTTTTTAAAGAAAATAGGCTCTATAGCATGCTAATGGCACTAATAACTAATAGCTATTGATGAAAATCAGGAATTCCATACGTCAATGATGACGTCAGGAGTACTATACCTCTTCCCCCATTCTCTCAACCAATAAGGTACGTATGTGTACATACACATAACATATTGATATTATATCCTTTTTTAAATACAGATTATATATATATATATATATGTACAAAAAAATAAAAAATAATACATTTTCGAGAGAAAATGACGTCATGGTGAGAAAGCCTTACATAAAAAAAAAAGAGAGGCAATTTTAGCAACGCAATTCCCTTTTATTGTGCGTGTGTGTGTGTCAAGATTAGAATATAAAATAAAAGTTGTCAAAAGGTATACGTGCAGAGAAGTATGAATGAAATTCTAGATTTAAAGCAATGAGCATTACTGCCCATTCGATTCATGGACTATAATATTATATCTCAGAGAGGATCAATAACTAATATTATTATTATTATTGATTTTACTCTGATTTCTATTCACAGTATAAAATTAGTTGGACGGGCATATTTTGATTTACATGGACACGTGTTCTGATCAGTGTGGGTCGGTCAGTTTTAGGGGAGTGATACTTTGAAATTAATACATTTAAAAATAAGTTCATAAAATAATTTTTTTTTTTTTTTTTTAGTAAGAAAATTTGTAAGTTTGGTCCTTCTTTATATATTTAGCTTACACTTCTTCCATGTCGATTTTTAACTGTTTGTCCAGCATAAACATTGATATAAAGAACAGAATATAAAAAGCGGAGAAGTCGTAGCAAACGAGACCGGTTAGTTACCCTAGAAATAAAATTCTTGACTTTAACGTCGATGAATTATTCAAAGATAAGACTAATTAATTATCCAAGTTAATTAACAATGAATTGAGATTTGCAAAGGCAATTTACATGCATGAATATTCAGCATATCTCAATCTTGCTTTAACGTGGTCAATGTTTTATATTTAGGTTTGAAAAACTAATTGTCCTCACCTGAATGGTATTTGTATCCATATGTATTTTTTCCTCCCCTCTTCTTCTGATGAACCTTTCTAATTAGAGTTTATTACCTATGTAATAAGTCAAATACAAAGTAATATTTTTAATATTAAGGGTAGACAACATTTATGAAAAATATCAAATGCATTACTTAGTTGACAAGTTATAAAACAAAGAAATGAGTTACAATTCAGAATAAGTTCGATGTACTAAATTACTCTTTTCTAAATTATGATCAATCCATATGATATTAATAGTTTGAATATTAATACAAAAAACTATTGAAAGTTTGGGCTATTTATAAAAGGATTTATTTAATGTAAAAACTGGGTTTTTTAAAAAAAAAATCTAAAATTCAGTTAATTTTGTAATTGATATGTTCACCATGACAAGTCACCCAAGAGTGTCATCAAGGCACAACAATTTTGACCTCCACTGTCACCAGTGGGTAGTGATAGAAGAAGAGCCATTGTACGCTCTAAAACAATGGTACTTCTCCCACAACAGGTTTTTTCTGTCTGAATAATTATTACAAGAATGGGCAGATAAACTTTTCCTTTTATTAGCCTCCAATAATTACTTCCCCAATTCTGAAGGCCTTGAATTAGCAAATAATTCGCCACACCAAATAATGTGCCGTCTTCATGACCCAGCCTTCCACTCCACTCAAACATGTATGCATATAGATAGATGTCCCTAACGTCAACAGTCAAAGTTCAAGATTAATATATGTACGTACAAGGGTTTCTCTCCAAGGACTACGTTTTCCTCGTGATTTCATTTGGGGCTATACATATACGAGATATTCCCTTAATTGAATTATTTCATAATATATATTTTTGTTTTATGCAGTTGATTGGACAAAAAGTTGAATACATTTTGATGACTCACTTAGGTACTGCTGTGCAAAATAATGGAACTAACTGCATATACAAAGAATGATACCGAGCAAAGCAGCTAAATATTTCGAATTCTTGATGACTTTTTTTTTTATATTAAAGGCAATTTTCCTTTTTGATTTTGTGACTTTTTTTTCTGGAGCAGTAAATAGAGATGCCTCATATTTTTATAAAATAATTAACTATTCTTAGATGGGTCTTTTGTATGATCTAAATGCTTGATAATTATATTCATATATGAACAAAGTATATATTAGCCCCTCTTATTAACAATATAACTATTCTTACTACAACTATCTTTCCAATAAAGTGAAATTTTTTGGAATCTTTATGTTTTCTTCTTAAAATATATATTAAATTACTTAAATTTCCTGGTATTTATGGTTGAGTAACTCATTCTAAAGTTTAGAAATTGATTTCCAAGGATCTTGAAAAATGACACATTAACCCGAGAAACGTAAAGCCCTTGTACTAACACCTTCTGAGTAGGGAATTTCTTATACGTATTTTGTCCTCCAGAATAGATCTTTTTCTCCATAAAGGTTTTCGAACAGATACATTGAAGTCGTACAAAGTGCACAACAAACATTTGTCTCTGATCATCGTGGCTTATTTATTTATTTAAATGAGTACTGTTTTAAGGGAAGCAAAAACTATGTATGGCCCTATGAAAGCTTATTTATTTATGACTGTACGAAACAGAGGTATGTAATCGAGTAATAATGTAGTTAAATATCCGAAATGAATTGTAAAAAATTGTTTCTTCAATACTATGAGATATTGGCCTACAATGAAGCGAACAAGACATGACGAAAACAGAAGCAGACAGCTTAATAGTATAGAAAACATGAATATACAAGTAATACCTAAATATGTAAAAAAAAAAAAAAAAACATAAGGTGGGCCAACTGTATCGAGAAGTAGACTTTTCAATTAGTAGTGTTCAATTAGGAGAAATAAGGAACTTGAGTGATTTATTCAAATCAAAATCCCATTTGCATTTGGAAATTTATAAATAAAATATATAAAAAAATTTGTCAATCATGACAAAAATGGTTTGGAATTGAATGATTCTGAGATCATTAGTAAAGAAAATTGGTCTTTCATCTCAAATTAGTATCATTGTTTCGACTCTAAGGGTACATTCAAATATGTGAGAGTCCTCTTTCTGTTAGGATCTCAGATTCAGGTCCAATAAACAGCTGTTTTCCTATTCAATAAAGATAATGACATGATTGAGTGACATAATGTATCAATATAAGAAATTGAAAGGGTTGTTGATACAAATGTAGAATTAAATAGAGCAACTGTTCCATCAGGTTTTAACTCTTTAGGTTTGTGAGAGGTGGGTACAGCTCTTATTTTACTCCGATTCCCAAAGAAAATAAGGATTCTAAACAAAGTTAAGTATTCCTACTATGCAAAATTGTTTGCACAATTGGTCAGAAATTTACAGTGTATCAAAAAAGATATACATGGATCAAAAAATGATTTTGTAAAGAAAAAGATCATAGATAGTATATAGCTTTTATGCGCTATAGACTCTTGTTGAATCCAATTTTGACGTATTTCTAATGGCAGTGGATTTATGAAGGCCTTCAATACTTTGTCACATGAGTATATTATAAAAACAAGACATAGACTAGAATGACGTAATATAATGCTTTAAATTAACACAATTCAATTTAATAAACCCAAAAAGTTGTACTATGATTGTGCCAGAGATTTATATGATAAATCTAAAATGACAACTTATTTGAACAATATGGACTAAAATCATGGAGTTTACTCTACACACCTATCCCTTTCTCATTTATGTTTCTTTAAAAGCCTCGAAAATTAAAAACTCCTTTCTTAAACATCAAAAACAGCAAAACTGTTTCATACGTTACTCTCTCAGTCATAAAAGTTACAGATTTATGGATATCGCTCAGCTTTTTTTAATTAGAGAATACTGGAGCATTCATCAAAAAATATTTATTCTCGAATAAATATTCAGAATATTAGGTTGCCCCCTACTCTAGCCTATATGAGGTATTGGGTGCATTATCTATATTTCCTCCACTCTCAAGGGATTTTTGTAAGGGATCCTTGGAGATTTTTGAGGGTTTGAAATGTCTCTAAAGTGGGAGATGCTTAGAAGGGTAATGTTAACTGAATTAAGATCCAGGAACAGATGGATGTTGCTTTGAGTAATTCCATAATCAACCAGATGGCGATAAAATATTTTATATGAATCTCTGATCCATAAGATGAGAATACAGCGTGTGAACCAGCAAAAAGTATTCCACATCCTCCGAGCCATGGTTTAAATAAACCAAGATAACTCACTGCAATTCTATGTTTTATTGCCGGTGAGGAAGTTTTTTTGTTTTTTTTTGAGTTGATGCTCAAATTGACAGATCACATAATGTGAGAATGTAGCACACATGAACGTTTTTAGGTTATTGAAGGATCGTTTTAAGTTCCAACTGGGTACGAAGGAATTTGTGTCGACGTCAAACATAGAAAAGTTAACCCCGTAGTTGAAAAAGTACAGTAATTGTATTAGGTCAAACGGGTTAGTACAAAATAAAAGAAGTAAATTGAAAGGAATTACATACACCAATCGTCATCTTATACACAAAACTGTTAATTGAAATCAACAAATAACTTATGTTTTGAGATACCTTCTCAACATTATATTGCATTTCTTGCTCTTAGAATTTAACGTTCTAATTCTTTTACAACATAATTGATGAAGGCACATAACCTTTACGTACCAATATATATTTAAGACAATGATTAAAAAAAATAGGTACATACAGGACCAAGAAAAAAATCACTATTGCAATTCTTACCTACCAATAGCTAAACATATTATGAAAATATGATTAGGATTTTATGCCTTGATATGGATAATATGACCTATAACCAATTAATTCTTTTTTTATATTTCTTTGACCCTTTTTTTTTTTTGTAGAAACATGTTTGTTCCAGATATATATTTATGTATGTAAACTCCTTTCAAAAGTAGAATAACCTAGAGAGATGTATGTACTTTTAACTTTGTATATATTGATCACTTTTAATGACAAAAAAATAGCAGCTTTGAACTAAAAAAACAACAATTAAAAACAATTGCTACAAATGACACTTTATAATTATCATTCAGACCTGTACATTTTGCAATTGAAAAATCAAATTTTGCCAAATATGTTTTATATATATATATATATTATAAAATAATTATCTATCTCAATATTTCAGATTGAAAGTGAAAGGTGTAGACCCGTGGTTCCCTACCGATTTTAAGCCATGCCCCACCTAGGCGTTTCTAAAATCCTGATGCCCCCCTGTGATATTTAATTTTCGTTATTGAAAATTTTACTGTTATACACGTAAAGGAAGCTTAAAAGGCCATGTACTTGGTCTCTCAACAAGCTTTTAAAGAAAACAATTCCGTGTTAATAACTCATTCTCGAATTGCCCCATAGTCTTTGGTATAGTAAGCCGAAGGGTGCACGTCCTGGCCTGCGCCCCACTTTGGGAACCACTGGTGTAGAGAGTATTCATTGTAGATGTATATTTTGATATCTGACTCACACAACCACCATTTATATATATATATATATATATATTATATATATTAAATTCCTTACTTTTAAATAATTCTGATAGCACCTTATTTGCATAAAATATATATGGATATGATATCCGATTTAACAAATTCCCTCTGCTTCAATTTAAATGATTCTGCCTAACAAAAATTACAGGGAATAGAGAGAGATATTTTTATGAAGTGAGCATGTTTGATGTCTGTTAACGAATACAGCAGTACTATATACATACATACATACATACATGTATAATTGTAATGAACAATTTTTAAAATAATATTATACGGAAGACTCTGGTTCATTCTCATTTTGCTCTCCGCTCCTACATTCCTTGGCAATTTTGCAACAGGATATGAATACAAAGGAATATATGATGTACACATACAGTTGTATCTGTACATACATATATTAACTACCTATTGGTGAGAAAGAATAGGGGGTCATGAAAGAGTGCTTAGAATAATAATAATAATAATATCCCTATGCGTGAACATAATGATAAATAATATAGAAAATTATATCCATTTGAAAAAAAAAAAAGAAGTATTTAAGAGGGAATTTGTTGAGTGCGCTCACTTAATGTAACGTAATAAGTTCATAATACATTAAAATATAAGCTTTATGGATAATTTTATTTTATTAATGGAACTTATTTATTGAAACATTAAATGGTATAAATATAAAGTTTATATGAGTCGAATAAATGATAAAATCCACATATTGAAGAAAAATAATGTTTTTTTTTTTCCTCTCTCTCTCTCTCTCTCTCCCTTCCCCCTCCAGCCCCCTTTTTTATATAACAATAATTAATTTTGTTCTAAGAATGAAGCTTGCAAGACAATAAAACTTTTAAATGGACTATAGGATATATATAATATAATTTTAGATGATTTGTAAAGTCAACATTTTATGAATATATATTTTTTGAACTCCAAATTCTTTATTCCTTTCTTAACCAAAATACATAAGTTTTACTATAAATCAAAATAGTAGGCAATTTAGGGTTAAGGACTTTTTTTTTAAACTTTTATATTTTATTAAGTTTTAATTGGAACTTCAATAAAATCTAATGGGATTTGAACAAGAAGTCCTCACACATAATTTTTATATATATATATAATATGTGTTTTATTTCGTATATTACAAGATATATAAGATGGAGAACAAATCTATGAGTCATACAAATATAAGAAATATTCAAGGAAGCAAATCAGTTCTATTTAAGTGCTTAAGTGATAGAATTAATCTCATTGATAGATTATCCTTTTTTTGTGACAGGATCATAACAAATAAATAAATAAATAATCTTGCATCAATTTAACACAACGCTCACTGCTCTGTGCAAATATGTTTTCAAAGCTTTGATAAGCCTCGTAAATTAATTTTCCTTTTTTCTAGTTGATGCTTCGTTCTTCTCCCTAAAGCTTTCATCAGACGCTGAGTCAGAAGCAAGGGAAAGGCTTTCAATTCCATTTCCTTCGTTGTTGTTGTTTTTGGGATTGTATGACTTTATCAATAGCAGGTTTAAACGTGTAATTGCCTACTTGATAAATTTTGCCTATATAGGCAAAATTTAAATACAATAGTGATGACAATTCCTTCTCTATAAGATGATGCAGCAAATTCAAGGAATTTAAAATATCTAACACTGTCCACTATGTAAGGTAAAACCTTTTCGTAGCCATTGTTTGTGGTTTATAAGTGGAACTGATGATGGACAAGGAGTACAAAGTGAAAGTTATAATGTACTCATTGTCAGAGAGATTGAGTCACTATACAAAGGCTCAACTAATTAGTTAATACTTTTGAAAACATTAACCCTCTGGAAAATAAAAGCTCCAATGGTAGATTTCAGGTTTCCAACCCCTGGGCTAAAATATAGATACTGGCTATTATCACATCATTTCTATACTTGGGCAAAATGTGTTTGCTATCCTCATCGGAAATAATTACATCAAATCACAAATATATGCATATCAAGGTATTCAAATCAAGGAAGAGTATTAATAACATCTCAAAAATAAGTTTTTAAATAAAGTTATTTTAAAATAATTTTGGCAAATTTTCGTGACATGATTTGTCTTAGTCAGTATAAAATAAAAGTATATACATATCTTTGACTATTATGTATGTGAAACTTTTTTAGATATTTTTATCTTCAAATTATGAAGATAATTGTTATATTGTTATATGAACAACCCATTGAAATGAACTAAGACACTATCAAGACTTTGAAAGTCAAGCCCAAGATCAAAATTGTTTTATGTTCGATTGATTATACACTGTATATTGATTAAACTTATTAATAGGAATGTAAATCATATGCAATTCGGGCTTGTAATAAAAAAAGAAAGAGAAAATCAACCTGGCAACCCTGACAATTTAATGAATGTCGAGGGGGGAAGCAGCTTGAGCTGCCATGACGTTTTATTGAGCTACAAGCTGCTATTCTCCATTATATATACAACAATAAATAATAACATAGATGAGAGGCAGAAAATTAACTGAAATTAATGTCAGGAAATTATATATTTTTAAATAATAATAATTATACGAGGACTTGAGCCCTTTTTGTTTATATTTTATTTGCTTTATTAAACTTAATGCATGTATTCCTTCATGTGAGATCTTTACTATCAGGTAGATGTTCTCCCCTCAGTAATATTGGAAAAATGATAACAGCTTTGGAAAACAAAAAGACCTGTTTGAAGAGCCAACTCCACTTTTTTATCACACGCCCGAATTGCATATGATTTACATTCCTACTTATTAAAATACTATTGATTGGCCCCTCATATATTCCCGTCACTGGAAGGGCAGAGGTTATTAGTTCTATCCTATCAAATGATTGACTCTCCTTCCACTGGGCTGGGTGTGTCAGTGAAATATAAATATAATCGGCATATGTATTTCCTATGTTTTTATTATTACAAAGGTCTGGCACTGCTTTCATAAAAGTTTTACAGAGACCCGAGAACACATTTGATGAGCCAATTGATAATCACTTAATCAGAGTAATTATATCTTACTTCATTCCCTTTGTACTTCCTCTCTAAATGACGAGAAAAACTAAAGATTGTTCTTGCTGGTTCTGCAATCATGGTTTTGCAGAACTTACAGAAAGCAGGATGTTTCCTCTTGTCTGAAATTTGACAATTGAATTCCTGATGATTTTTGTACCCAAAATTTTTATAAAACAAGATTTGGAGGACATACTCGGTTCCTTTAGTTGTCAATACTATTATTACTGATTGTCTTTTCTTGCTCAGGAATGAAAGTATAATTTAAAGGATCAAAACTAGTCAAGACCACATTAACTAAATAAAATAAATATGTAATGTTACAGTGTTGTAGATACTAAATAAACTAGATTGACCTAATACTTATTTGAGCTCTGACCCAATCAGATAACTAGTTACAAAAACAAACCGTCTTTTAATTGGACAATTTCTGATTATTAGATTGAAATATTTGAAATGAGATCTTTTAAGGATTGAGTATTATCAGATCTGAGTCATTTTTTTTTAATTTGATGATTCCAGTAACCTCATCCTTAATCTATTAATAAAAACTATTTTAATACAGCAAATAACATTCTTTGCGTCAATATTTAACTAGTCAAAGTCAAGATTAGTGTCAAGACCGGGAATAAAGTTTGAAGGATCGAGACCGATACCAAGTTCAGAAATTTGATGATTGAGACTGACTCGAGACCAAGACTAGTAAAACTGGTCTCGAGAACCACACCACTACTAATGAGTAACAGGACTCAGGTCAAAGGCAAATTTTTGACGAGCAAAATCATTCATCATAGACAGGAACAGGTAGGAATCACTTGGTGCCAGATCTGAACCATAAAATGGATGCATAAGAGCCTCCCAACCAAACTTTTGGAGCTTCTGGCGAGTCACTATCCATATGTGTGTGGCCTGGCGTTGTTCTGAATGAAGTCAATTCCTCTCCTATTGGTCAAAGCTGATCGCTTTTTGGCGATTGATTCGTTCAAAGGGTTCAATTGTTGAGAGTACTGATCTGAATTATGAGTTTGGCCGTAGGGAAGCAGCTCATAGTGGATTTTGCTTGTGAAAAATTCGCCTCAATAGAAGCTTGTGAAAATCGACTGTCCCAGTTTTTTTTTGCCATTAGGGAGAAGGGTTTCAATGAGAGAGGCAAAATGGAATTAACTTCAAAATGGCAACAAGTTATGAAACAAAACGGTACACATTTGGCCAAATCGGATCATTCTAACCATGCTAAATAATTTCATACAGAAATAATGGATTTTTTTTTACTACACATTGTAAAATGATTACATTTTGGAGATAAAAGAGTTCATCCTCATTATGTCAAAAATGTCCAGCCAATATTTATTGCCATGGTTCCACATTAGATTTATGTTTGGTAGGCGCATTGTACCAACTTATGAACGATCTCAGACTCCAAAAGATATCCAATCAAACATAATAATAATACCTATTATGAGCTCAAAGTCATCATTCATTGATTCAACAAATACAAAAAGACTGCAGCAAAAAAAAAAAAAATTATACGTAATTGTCAGGTAAATATCGAATTTCAAAGTGGAGTCTTTATCCGCAACTACGACTTAAAAATGCATTTTTTTTACGCAGTTATTTTGTACACATACACAACAAAACAATTCAATGGTTACAAAAAAAAAAAAAAAAATGCTGATGTAATCATTTTAGTAACAGAATGATGTGCGTAATTCACTATTCTAACGGAATAGCAAGGATGTTAAAAAACAATATAATATATTCATAGATGCCCACCAATATTTATGTCTTAATAGCTAAATATTGTTCTTCTTAACTCACCTTACATCAAACGCTCAATCAATCAATCAATAATAATACATATGTATGTACATGTTACATATTCTGTTATTTATCTTGTGTACATGTTGTAACTTGTATAAGCAGATTCTACAAGTTGTAGTAAAAAAACATGATGAAGGGATTTATGTATAGAATTATTATTAATAGGTACTTGATATAGAGATAAAGTATGTACTGATGAAAATTCTTTGGAATGTTCAATATGTATAAAACGTATTTTTTTTCTGACTCATTATAACATTTAGAGTCACAGAGTTGGATACATCTGTAATAATAAATGATGCAGAATGAAATGGTTTATATATATTGTATTTATTATTAAAAAAAAAATACGCGATTTAAAACGTACAAATTGCAACTTGTACAAACTGTTTATAGTTTGTACACAAGTTAGATAATAAAAAGGAAAAAAAAAATATCTGTCATTTTTTTAGAATTCTGAAATATTTTTTTGAGGAATTTTATCATCATAAAAATATTATTATGTATATATATATATATATATATATATATATATATATGTATATCACCCTACCTTGTATTATAAATTACACACATCCTGGAAGATTATAAGCACTTATATGTATACATATTTTTATTCAAATTATGTAAATACAGAGATTATATAATTCTAATGACTCTTTGTTTATATATTATACCTACTGATATTTATATTATTATATTTGTTATTGTAGATTTATTTAAATAATAATAATAATTATAATTTTATTGACGTGGATGAAGGGAAAAAAATCTCATCATGATTTTTATTAAGTCCACAATTAAATTGTGACGAGATAAGGAAACTTTCATAAAAGAGTGAATTTGCAAATTTTCCCATATTTCTTATTCTTCTACTAAGTATTTATATTCCTTATTAATGCTCTGAACATCGATTCATTGAACTATACCTTTTTAAGTTCAATATGGGAACAAGCAAGTTCAATATGGGAATAAGCAAGTTCAATATGGGAATAAACAAAATCAATATAAAATAAATAATAAATAGAATAATATTTTTTACCTTAATGACTAAAGAAAAAAAAAGATCAGGCTCAAAAGAGAGGACAGCTTTTAGCTGCAAAAGAAGCAAATGGTAATTAGAAAATCCTTTCTCAGACTCTTGGTATCCCTAAGGCAAGTGCCTATACACAGAGAGAGTGAGAGAATTGATAAAAGGGGGGAAGGGGCAAACGTTGCTCTAAGATTAATGAAATTCATGAACATTTTATTAAATGCTGATTAAATTTCTATTTTAAATGGTAAAAGAAATTATTTAAACATTTCGAAGCAAAGATCAAAAGCTCTGGAACAATTAAATGAAACTACCTCAATGATTTGTAATAATTGTATTGCTAGCATTCAGAATCGACTTGTAGATGGGATTAATTTTGTTGACTTGAGATTCCAATAAATTTATTATTATGTTAAATTTCATGAATATTGTTCTTTATTATTTATTCCCATATTGAACTTGAAAAGGTATACTTGGTTGAATTAAATTTTGAGATGTTGTGTACAATTCTTGTCTATTATTATCAAAGAATAGTTTCTCTGTTTTGGGGCTTTTATTTTCTTTGATTTTTTGGAGAAAAGGTTACAAAATATAGAATAGAGATTAGATTATAAATATACATAACATATGTATGCCATTCAAAAAAAAAACCAAAAAAAAACAAAACAACAACAACAAAGTGTAGACCCTTCATGCCCTCTCCTTGGAGTCATGGTTCTATTTGCTTCCTCAAACTGTAAGCTTTAAATACTTTAAATAAATCCTCACACATCTAAAAGTGAATAAAACATACATTGTCGTAAATTAATCATTAAAAATTTATGATGTCGTTTAAAAATATAGTTTTTTAAAAAATGTTTTAAAAAAAATCATCTCCTTAAATCATTGTTTGTATTGCTATGAAGGATAACGTCTTCTTTAGTATCATACATATAGTTAGAACAAAGTCTAAGGTAGACTTAGTAGATATTATTGATTTGAGCAATACATACAAAATGTTAAAGCAATTGCTCTTTGTTGTTTGTATAATAAAATATTCATAAAATCAGCTGGATATTTTAATAGAATTACACAGAGAATTAAAAAATAAAAGCTTTATATCTGTTGAGCCGGTTTGAAAGGATTTAAAAGTTAAAAAAGGATGATTTTATACTTTTTTATGCTCCACAGAACAATCTAAGTACTATTTTAGATTAATAAAAAGTTAGTTTCACATTCTTTGAAATGCATTTACCTTTTGTTTCATTTCAACACAAATCATTTGAAATTGTGCAATTCTCTATTTTGAATGAAATTCCTTCAAATCCTTACCCATTAAATAAGAAACATTCAAAAAATGCAATTTAGATCACATATGTAAGGAGAATGTATGGGACTCAAACTTTTATATACACGACGAGCTTTTTAGGATAAACAAAAACACACTGTATTCTCCCTTCAACTGTTTCTCCTCAGTTGACTCGCATGATTTAAAGCAGCTGACTCTACGTATTATGAACTCAAAAAGGGTATTGTTTATGATTTTGATATATAAAAAATATATTAAATAAAAAATTGCGCGCCCTTTTTATGAAATATTATACAAGTAGTAACGATTGATTTGTATATTGATAGAATTTATAAAAAAGTAAGCAACAAGGAAAATACAGGAGCTACCAGTTACTTTAAATTTTTCCTTTCCCTTTTGTGAGTCGAGGTTGCGAGTAAAAAAAAAAAAGAAGCTCGTCGTGATAGGAATGAACTTTGTCACTCCACTTTTTGAAAGAAAAAAATGAGGTTCTGTGATCTAGTCATACATTGTTTTGGTCATACATACACTTGAAACATCATAGTTAGATCATTTGCATTAGAAATCCATTCCTGGGCCAATGGGTATGTATTTATAAATAATTAAGCTTTATATATATTTTAGTTCAATACTTCAAGATGAGTTTATAAAAATTTATTAGGTAAATGTTGGAAAGCTTAGTATAAAATAGGTAATTTGATGTGAAACCTTTCTTCTATAAATAGAGATGTACAACTATCATGGACAATTTGCCAAAAAATACTAAATGCTTATATTTTTATATGTACAAGTAAAATGTCAAGGATGAGACTTGTGACTTGTGATAAATACATTTCCATACATTTGCATTTTTTTTATCCGTTAATGACGACATCAAAATCCTGAGTAGGATAGCAATTCGCTATAATCTAAAAAGTAAATCAGTTTTTTTTTGTTCTACTTAACCAGAAAGTTTCTTAAGGAGCAAGACGATTCGAATTACATTTTACTGCGTTATAGTGAATATAATTAAAATAAATATGAATCCACGAAAAAGTCAATCATTAATTTACTGTTATGTTCCTAAAATCAGTTATACTTACGTTACCCGTATGTACAGGTCAATACACTTAATGCTCAAAATATAACCCTTTATTATTTTATATTATTTCTTGAGGAAGTATTGTCTCGCCTGTCATGTGATAAATACGCGTCAAAGATTCTTGCTTAATACTATCCCTCATTTTCCATTAATGTTTGACAATGAGTTGTACTTATAATTAACATGTGTATCAAGTAAACATTTCATTTACAGATGTGACAATACAAATATAGATTATTGATCTTTAATAAATAAAGCTAAAAGAGTACGAACCATTTTTATCAGAATCTCGACGAGCTTTTTTGTGCATTCCCAACCTCGACTCTCAAAAGGGAAAGGAAAAATTTAGAGTAACAACTGGTAGCTGCTACCCTTCTGTATTTTCCCTCTTGCCAACTTTTTTATATTCGATAAACTTATTATTAATACACTTCAATAGAATTCTACCAATATACTAATCAATCGTTAATATTTGCATAATACTCATTAAATCAAAGAAAGGGAACGCAATCTTTGATTGAATACATTTTTTATACATCAAAATCATACACCATTGATTTCCACATACGTAGAGCCAGCTGCTTCAAATCGGAAGAGTCAACTGATGAAAATCAGCTGAAGGGAAAATACAGTGTATTTTTGCTTATCCCAAAAAGTTTGTTGTGAATATGCATGGATCTAATATTTCAAAGTACCTTTCGGCGAAATGTCCGAAAACGAAAACGTCAGCCCAGAACCAATAATATTTTATTAAATATCAAATATTCAAATTTAGATAAATTTCTTCTCTCAGCCCACTATTTTTGATGTAAAAATATGATTATTTGTAGGGAATTAATCCTTAATGGATAATGAATATTCATTTCGACAATCTACACACATATTTTGAGCTTGTATTATATCCTGTTCCAAGGCAACAACGACTTCTACATACATAGCAATCAAACCACCACATATGTACAACATGGGTAGAACAGGTTGGTAAACAAGATGGGTTGATGCGATGCTACATGGACTGAACTAAATGGAGAAGGATATTAAAAATAAATTTATGAGTGCAATGAGTAGAGTCCAAAAAATAATCAACAATAACTAAAAATAATATCTATTTCTACAAAAAGATATGTGTACAGCCTTGTCTCGTAGAGTCTCTTCCTCTTCCGTCTTCGTAAATTAAGCAAGAATATTACATATATATATATATATATATAATATTTGAAGTTGGGTCGACGTTCCTCTATTCTCATTCATTTGGCCATTACTTACGCACACATGCGTATCCTTTCTGAATAATGGTCCTTTTAAGAAATATCTTCTTGAACATCAAAAGGGTTTTATGTGCATATCATCTCAAGGGAATAAAATATATTCTATAGAGGAGCCTATTTATTTAGACTTGTATATGTTTTAAGTTATAAGTTATAACCAGTGTTGCCAGTGGGTAAATTCGTAAAAAAATAAGCTATAAATGGCTACAAAAAACACTTCCATTTGTTTGAATATATCTTGAGCACTTATCACCCTATTGGTCTAGAATTTGATTCCCAAAATATAATTCTCCATTCTTAACTTTTCATTAACTAACCGTCCATAGCATGTTTAAAGCGAATATTTCTACTGAGTTAAATAGACTTTTAAAATAAAGTTATGGTAGTACTCAAGTTATGTGGTAGCAATATTAATAGTATGATCGATGAATTGTAAAATCTAAAAACTTTGAAATATAACACGATTCCTTATAAATACCCTTTGAAAAATAAATGCTTCACCATTCAATTAAATAAATGCATCGATTGTTTCATTTCTTTTTTCTTCAATTTTCCTGGAATGGAAATCATTTTGTAGAGTAGAAAGTTTGCAATTTCAATATACATACACATATAACATATTATTTTACATAATATGTACATAGTGTATGTTGATTCAACACAAGAGATCAAAGGCAAATAAACTTCAAACAAAGTCATCACAATGTGGCACATCATTTCACTCTATAGAAAGGTGAGGGTATCTTGGATAAATGCTCAAACATATATCCTTTTAAAAAAAAACAAACAAACAATGAAGTCCCTTTGACTCAATACCTAGGGAAATGACTCTTCAATAAATTGATTTTTGATGAGAAGAAAGGGTATGAAATTGCCTTTTATGTCTTGAGACGAGAAATGTGTGGGGGAAAGTGTAGTTACTTCTTAATGGTATAAGAAAGCTCTTGGTAGGTATCACCGCAATACAATTAGGGACTTACTTCCCTTTTGTTCTTCAGCTATCATCCCTGTTGTTGTTGTTGTTATACGTATAATAATAATAATAATAATAATAATTAATTAATAATCCTACATATATGCCTTACGACTGACTAGCTATCCATTAAGAAACAGGATAAAGTGTTATATTTCATCAGTAACATTTTTAGATATTTACTACGCCGTTTATTTTTATTTCAAGTGGAATTGCTCTGAATACATAATTATGTACATACATACATACGTACTTATACATATATGTAGGTATGTATAAATAATATATGAGAAATCCTTAAGAAGTTTCAAATTTCTCATTTATCATTTCCCTACTATTATACATCTCACAACTATTATTACTTAATTTATTTTTTTTTCTTCCTATTTTTCAATTGTTATCATAGTACGTGAATTTCCATATTTCCATATATTCAACTCTTTTTTTTTTTTTTTTTGCATTTTATCAAAGGCACATCCGCTAATGTTTGCTCTATTGAATATTGTTGTAGTATATCAATGTTTGTATGTATGTATGAATTATATAAATATTACCTTAGTATGTAGTAGAAACTCTGAGTCATACGTACTTTATGATAAACATTATGTTAGCTTATGCGATTGAGTGTGTGTTTGTATGTACGTATATAGGTCTCTTTTGACGTCATTCAGGTGTGATATTAGAAGTATATTTGTTTTTCTAAGCAGCAAGTATGATAGGAGGATAATATATATAAAGAGATAATTCCTTCTCATAAATTAATTCAACATATATTCAACATCCTATAAGGATACATATATTTTTTGTACAATGAAACTTTGCCAAGGAAGTTAATTTATATGTAGGTAAATACTTTTAATCCTTATATTATGTTATCATTACTTATGTAGGTATAATAATTGACTATTTATAGTGGAGTATTTTATGTAAAAAGCATACAAAGTGAAGTTATTTTTTTAAATTGACAAGTTCATATTTAGTCAATCAAGAAAAATATACAAAATGACTTATACAAAAGTCCTTCCATTTGAATCTGCTCCCAATTTTGCATATCTAATGAACATACATACTATGTATATGCTCCTTTAAATATTATGGAGGTGAGTGGTATTATTAATTGTGTTTAGATAAGTGGTAGCACATTAAATCAATGGTATTGATTGCTTAATTTATATGGAAACGTTTATTAAGAAAATGCGACTCGAATTAAGTTTTGAGGTACTTAAAAGGGGTTAATATCAAATTTTGAATATAATTAATTGAGTGGTTTCAAACTTTTTTTTATAAACTTCATCTTTTTTATTATTTACATATACTTTAAAATGGGTTTTCTTTAAAATATTATACAAAAAAAAATAAAAAAATAATAATGAATTTCATACGCTGAAGAAAGGATATTTAAGCATCCATGATAAATATCTATTCAACGAATCATTTGTTTGTTTGTTTTATTCAAAAGTTATAATTATTCAAGTATGTTCTGCACTTTTAAAATAGTTTTGAATTCTTCAAAGCCATAACAGGAGAGCAATTATCTCCTATAGCACTTTTTGAAAAAAGAACAATGTTATGAAAAGTTGCCTGATATTTTTGCCATTAATGATGGACGTCATTTTTGTAAAACTCTTTTTAAAAATTATATATTGATTCCAACTCCTCTGCTTCACCCTATCTCATTGAAAAACAATAGAAAACATGAAAAGTTGAATGATTGTTTACATAAGCAACCCTCTCCTCTTCCCTTGGTATCAAGGGGACTCTGATCAAATCCAATGAATTTTCTTTATATCTATATATCAACTGGAATGTCTATTTATTTTTTGTCAAAATCAGTTATGGTTATGGCTTAATGTCTTGCTGCATTTTAAGGGCTGCAAATGTACTCTTTATTAAAAAAAATCTAAAGCTTATCTGATTAAATTGTCATAAAACAGCTTATGTGGTGTTCCTCTATGAATATACAAGTTATATGTATGTAATTATTTTTCATTAGGAGTTTTTTGTTCAAACTAATATTGAAGAAAAAAAAAAGTTTAAACCTGTAGTAAGCACGTGAGATCCAATTAGAAAGAAAACAATAACTGTTAACAAAAAAATTGACTTTCTTACAAATTTTCCTAAATATTTGAATTAAAACGAAACGTTTAGTAAATATTGGAGGTGGAATAAATCCCTTATATTCAAAGTCCAAGGATATTTTCTAAGTATTGGGTTGAACTTTCAAATCCAATTCGAGTCCTTTGTCTTCTTTCAAGTCTTTCGAGATCAATAATTCAAGTAGACTAATATGAATGTAATTGAATTGCAATGGTCTGTTACTGAGACTACTCAAGGACAGGGAATGTTTAATTTATATGGAAACAAATATCAATTATTTTCTTCGTTGGCAAACATGATCAAATAAAGAAAATGTGACTCAAATTGAGTTCTGAGGTACTTAAAAGGTACACTTTGATGAGTTTTTTAGTATCCAGCTAAAATTTTTTTAAAAATTATTTCGAGAAAATGGGTAAGGAAAATGTTCAAATCAAGTTTTGAGTCCTTGATTTTGAGCTCAAAATATATCAGTTTGAATCGAAGTCATCCTTAGAAGTAAATACTTATATATATATATAAATATATATATATATATATAATATAATATAATATTATGTATTTTGATCTTAAAGAATTTACATAATAGATATGTATGTATATGCAACAGCTTTAAACAGCTACGTACATAGAGAGTTATACTCCATTCAAGTATTTGAAGACAGTATGAATAATTAAGTCAAATGATCCTTCATTGACATATTATAATCCATATCTTCCCAATATTATTATAACTATAATTGAATGAGTTCATTGAACTTATGACGTATGCATGATTCTATCTATAGGAAGAGCAGACACTGACTGATTCATTGCTTTAAAATAATGATATATATATATATATATATATATATATATATATATATATATATATATATATATATATATATATATATGTCATATATTGGTGAATGTTGGTAATGTTCACTTCTTTTTATTCCTCCCCCCTCCCCCCTTTGTCTAGGTATAAATGTCTGATGTATCCATTTGAAGTGTAGTGTGCATGTACATACATTACTAATTTCTACTTTTACACAATTAGACAATTACTGCATAGAAACAAAGTAACTCCTTGAAGGGCCACGTAAGGAGAGGAGGAAATAGTTTACAAGCAGAAATATATGTTCTATATGTATTTAAACTCCTTTGTTATTAATTTTTGTACATAGCATTCTGACAATTTTTTTCACTTTCTACTTTTTAGATACAAATTAGGATTTTATTCCATCTTTCTAGTTCATGAATTATATGTACATATCATACATATATTGACGTCATTTAGCAATCAAGTCCTTGCGTAAAGACTCAACACTTACAAAATCAGTATGCAAATGTAATATATATATATATATATATTACATGTACAAGCATATGTATTTAAATAGAATGAGGAATCGAGTCGCAAAAAAAAAAAAAAAAAAAAAACAGAATAAGAGAGGTTATTGACTCTTTTCAAACTAATTAAATAGATAATTATAATTATTAAGTCTGAAAAGATTTGATAGACACAATAAGGAGCTATTATTATTTATGAGAGAAATCAAAGAATAGTTTGATAGACACTACAATTTGATTTGTATATAGGTCATATACATATATGTTCATAGAAATGCATTATTAGACGTAGTAAGTATCTTTTTTTAAAAGTCTATCAATATACATTTGATAGGGTATATTTTCAATAATATATCCCCTCCACCCACCCACCCACTCACTCACCCATTGGGTAGAGTACATAATTAAATGTTTTTTTTTATTTTTTTATTACTATTATGAGTTATATCTTTAAAATACCCTATAAACATATTTTATGAAATTAAAATGAAAGCTTGGTAATTCAATTACCAATTAGGATCGACGTAGGAAAACCATAGGGACTTTAATTAAATTAATTAATCTATAAAGCATCATCTTTATTACGTAGTAAAAAAACACGGAAATTCCTATTTTCGTTTTTTTTTTTTGTGAGTCCTTACAAACAATTTTAAACAGATTTTTAAATAATAGTAAAACAATAAATAAAATGAAGAGAAACTATTTTGAATTTTTTTTTTTGTTTACAAATTTTAGTACAAAGAAGTTTGTTTTTAAAGCCTTCACAAAATGGAGTTATTTAATTGAACACCATTCCATTTTTTTAAATAAGATATGAGGGGAAAAAAATGACGCGAATTGTAAAACATTTTGATATTTGATGACCATACAAAACAAAGACTCCTGGGAATATTTTAAACTTACTGCAATAAATTCCTCTGAATTTATAAAAAGTTACATTTTATTAGCTGTAAATGTAGATATGTAAATAAAATGGACCAAAAGATATTTAGTAATCAAAGTAGAAGCTAATTAACATATTGTATAACTCAAACTAAATAGATACTTAAATCTTCACTCTTGATAGTAGGTATTTTAGAGTTATTGTTAGCAAATCCGTTAAATATACTTATATTTATACTACTTAAGTTATGTAATAGTCTAAGAAAGAAAAGTACAATCATAGATGTTAGGCATCTGTTGTCATTCAGAATATATGTATCTATATTTAAACATATTTTTGACTAGCTTCAATTATAATTATTGAAATATTGATTTTTTCCTTCTTGTTAAAAATGTATTTACAAACTATGATTGGACCGAGTAAACTACAAAATTTACTCAAATTTGCACGTATTCATGTAAGTAATACACCAAAATCTTTTGCTCCAAAACAAGCATAAATATCTCCAATGATTCATTTATACTTTTAATAAATCATGTGACCTGTTTCAAACTATTCCTCTCTCAATATTGATCATGGATATAGATCTCCTTTCATATACAAATAAGTAAAAAAAAATCGATTGGTGGAATTTTCCATTTAATATCATTATACGTTCGCTAAATAAGAGTGAGAGTTATTCATGATATCCCTAAATATATATTTATACGTAGCTACATTCATTGTAAGGGGTGAAGTCCTTAGTATAAATGTAAAAACAAAACTTAGCTACACGACTCAGTTCATATATTTTATATAATAATATACGAGTAACTATTTTTTGTATATTTAGTATCTTTGAATTCAAATTCGACCTCCAACCAATATCAAGCCTTTCAACATCAGCAATGACCGACTGATCAAAACAAAAGCAAAGAAATTTATCTCAAGTATGTACTTATCTATATTTGGGCGTATCATGAAAACCAAAAACACAAGATATAACGTGTGTGTAGGAATTAGTATTGTGGTCAAGACCACAACACAGAAGACCAAGACATGACCGAATGAGAGGAGCCGAGACCAAATTGAAACTTAGAGACAAATGATATCTTTGTTTGTTTTTTCTTAAAATGATATTTTCTATTATTGTATGTACCTAGTTGCTTTGGTCTTGAAATCGATAGCAAGACTTTGAAGAGACGAGACCAAGAATTTCAAAACATGTAAGCAAATATATGTATTTGTTCAAGATCCCCCATTTTTGGTCGGAGAGTTTTTATGTGAAGTGTCTTTCTTATGTTGTAAAGTAAAATCATCAAACTATATAAATTTTGTTTATAAAATATTTATCCAAAATAAAGAAAAAGCTTCCAACTCCCTCAAAAATTTATAGCAAAGCCCAATTCTATGTCAAAAAGATTGCATTAAATTTGTGAGGGTTACATTTGATGGTTCAAGAAAAATTTGAGGCAAATATTTTCAAATATATATATATATATATACACATATACTTATATTAAGAACCATTTTATTAAAACATTTTTAGATCATGTACCTATTTCTTGATTTTCCGATATTTGGGATATGGGTGAATTATTTTATATTGAGATAGCATTTGTAAACAAATTTTTACACCTTGATTGTTGAATAATACTTTTGAAAAAATTAACTTTTCAAAAAATAAAAGTTTCAAGTTACATTTCAATGTCGGAGTAAAAATTTGTTATTGCAATATAAAAAATAATTCCCTTCTATCCTGAATATTAGCATATCATGATATCTAAATGAAGGGATCGTAATATGATCAAAGAAATGGTTCAATAATAAGGTTCTTAGAATAACTGCTTTTATTCATACACCCTTGCTTTGAGTTTTCCCATAGGGAATTTTCCTGTACGAAATGTGATAAGTTTGATATAATCACTTATTACAAAGTATAAAATTAGGTATACCATGTGTTCTAGATTCAAATTATTATTTAAAAAAAAAATACATTGTCATTTTATTTCTCTCTCTGCCCCTCAGGGTACTCGTTCTCACTCTTTGTGAAAAAAAAAATAACTTTTAAAGAAAAAAATAAATAAATAGTCATTTTATGTAGTAACTAGAAATTCACGGTGATAAAAACCAGATTATTGGTTTGATTTGATGTCTTAAAACTTTTGAAACCATTTTCATACTCCCTATAGTATAGATTTTGCAATTCCAGATGGGCAACTTTTTTTAATGTACAGTTTTTGAGAAAATTAGGGTTTTATCTTGATTCATTGTGTTTTTTTGAGAACGCTCAAGGATGAATTACGGTATTTAATAGGGACTTTACAATTTATTTTATGAAAATAATATGACAGATATACATCTCAGCTATTTAGTGTCTTAAAATTGTATTGAGAAATATTCAAAATTAAAAAAAATGATAGTAAATTTTGGAACTTCTCCCATGGAACAATTGAAATATGTAGTCAAAGAAGTATGTTTTTTATAAGAAAACAAAAAACAAACTCAAATTATTTTGTTATACACTAAAATGTAATAAAACAATATCTACAAAAAATGTCTTATAAACTGTCCGTAAAAATGAATATCTCTTCGTTAAAAATGGAAATAAAAATATTGAAAAAGAAGAATTGTACCATGTATAACGCGCATAAAACGTCTATTTATTTGTCAACTTCTTTTAAAAAAAAATGATGTTTAAAGCTTATAACGCCCTATTCACCCCTTATAATTAATATCTAAAATTAGATAATCTATATATATATATATATATTGAAAAGTCCAAGTAAATTACTTGAATTTACTAAATTAGCTAATAAAATTCGACTCAATACTCTTTTTTATATCAATTAAAGTTGGAACTTTTTTTAATACATCTAAATTTTTATTTCCCAATAATAAAGTATTAACCTAATATTATTAAAATAATATTTATTAATGACTTGCATTATAAGTATTTAAGGATATTAAAAAATGCTGTACTTTCCCCTATCATAGCTTAGGTCTATTAATTAGACTTTGAAAGTTTTTTTAGTCGTTGTGTGATAACTCTGATGTTCTTGAGCTTTTCCTTAACGAGAGCAAAAAAACAAACAAACCAAGGGTTCATGATAAAACCCTAATATTCTCAAAAACTGTACATAAAAAAAGGTAAACGTAAAATCTTGGCTATAGAATGCATGAAAAAGGTTTCAAAAGTATTTAGACTTCAAATCAAACCTACGGTTTTTACTACCGTGAATTTACAAATAAAAATATAATTGACATTTAAAACAGTTTTAATTTATCAATATTTCATTACAAGGTACACTATACATGAAATAAATTTTTTATGTGTGATATAAAAATACAATACTATCTAAGAAGCAATTTTAGATACCATCAATAATCTAAAAAAAAAGTTACTTTTACATCAGTTTATGATATAATTTATGCATAAAAAGAACTAAGATTGTTTTTGAAATCACTTACACGTTTTAAGTATTTATATTTATTTATGGAAACAAATATTTTTAATTAAATAAGTTTCTTTTCGAAGAAATTTAAGTGTTTTAAATTAGTTTATTTTTATATGTATATAAAATAATATAAATTATATCTCTAAATAGGTATATCAATATGAATATAATCTTTGTCTATTTTTTAAACATATGTATATATATATTTTAATTTTGTGGTTCGCTACTTATCAAAAGTTGTTCCTGAATTTTTCAACACGATACACAAAGTTTCAGTTCAATATAAATAGATTTATGGGCTCATCTACCAAAACAACTTATTTTGTATAGTTTTTTCTTGAATAATATAATTTTTAGCGTACAAATTCGAATACTACATTTATTTATTTTATCAAAAACGAAAATATAAGGGTCATTTAACTATTTTACTTCAAATTATATGAATTATAGCTTTTGAATCTTTTAAACACATTTAAAATGATTCGTAATAGAGTTTTTTAATGGGTTTGGATTTGACTTTTGAAGGAGAAATATGACTGATACAATTATAAAGAAACTGAGAGTAATTATTTTATGGAATCTCTTAATATTCTTGAATTTATCCCCCAAAAATTATTTGCCCTAACTACAGTATTAAGTATAAATATAAATTAAGTGGTCATATAGCATATTCATTAATTGTATCCTCAAAACATAATTATCTTCCAAAGAACCCTTTTGAACATTCAATCCAATTCAAATGTGGAACCTTGAAATTTTGTTTGACTCACCGGAAATTTGTTTTGTAATCAAATATTCCATCATTTTTAGCCAGTCAATATGGGATTTCATTCCCTTAATAGTTTTTCAATAAAAAACTCTAAAACCATTTCCTAGCAAAAACATTCTCCTTAGCTATAAGTTACCTTAAATAAAAGCCACACCTCATTAGAAACATTTTATAACCATTTCAAATGTTAGAAACAGGGTTTGGATTACCAACGACGTCGGAAAAATATTAGAAATGATAATTAGAAAAGTTATGCAAGATGAGTTAATATTTTTTTTTAAAATATGTATTTTTTCCACTAATTGATTTTTGATTGTGGATTCTACACATTTACTGATAGAATAAATATCTAAAATCACTGTGACTTGATCATTTATACTCTCTGTTATTTAAACTTTAATGTGTGTACTAAGACATGTACAAACACACCTCTACTAATTAGCGTCACTAATATGGTTCATAAATCAAGTACTAGGTGAAATGTATTTTTTTTTTTAAATTGTTTGTCCTTCTTTGTAAACAAAATCAATTATTTAGAATACGCACTTATATATATATATATATATATATATATATATATATATATATCAAGGATCATTCTTCATGTTATAGGTGATTACGTTCTCATGTAAACAACTATCATTTTTATTAATTTAATATTTGGTAATGCCCTATCAAATTAGTGTATTAATTAGTATCAAAGTGTTTTATTATTATATCACTAATTAAATATTATTATTATTATTTACACATTATGTAAGGTATTCAAACATACTACAACGAATCCAATCCTTTAATAAAAGGCAACAACATTCTTTGGTTGAACAGCAATAATAATAGAACAACATCCACCAGGAAGAAATAACTCATTGATATATTGTACAAATCTAGGTATTTATTATTATTATTATTGTTGTTACTGCTACTACTAGGAACTGGTTTTGAGGAGTTATCCATACAAGAGGCCCACTTAATAATCTTGTGAATTATCTTCAGCCTTCATGATATGTAGGCATTTGGTGTGTCTTGAATGATGATCAACAAAAAAAGTATATTTATTATGTACGACTTTCATTTTCAATCATTTTATTTTGTTGTTGTTTTTGTTTCTACAGACTTCTACAGAAGTGATATAATTTACATAATATGTACACATTTGCAAATGAGTATAATTACCTAATTCCGTCCTTTAACTAAGTATTCAAAATAAAGCCAATTGTATGATTTGAAACGACGAAAAATACATTCCTTTTCATTCATACACAAAATATAATTATAAAAGTTTTAATTCTAAATCCACGAACTTTCAATTAATTTACGAAAATGTATTTTACTACAGTAATAGTACTAAGTGCAAACACTTTCATTACGATGCTAAGTACGGAAATAATCTTTATTATTAACATGTTGCTATAACAAATCCAATGGTCTTCTAATGGAAACCTAACGTTTCTTGTAAAGTTTCTCCAAAAAAGCGCATTAGTCTTAAAATAAACTGAATGCCTTATCTCCAATAGACGACACCAAAGGGAGTTTTTGAAGATGATCCTTACATTAAATTAAAGTTAAAGCTCTCAAATATCAATTGAGTTATTTTTATCCATTTTGATTGATTCTCCTTGGAACTATAAGCTTCTGAAAAAAAACAAAAAAACAAAAAACACATCAATTTTTGATCTTGAACAAAGTTGACTCGAATTACAAACAAGAATCATTATTAAAATGGCTTTAAAACCTTAGAAATAATGGTGTATATACATATATGACTCAATGTACAATAGTAAGTAAATAGTAACGGCATCGAATCTTAATAATACAATATCAAAAAAATACAAAAAAACAAAAACATTAGGGTCTTTACCTGAAAAATCTGAAACAAATGAAGAAAAACTCTGGCCATATTTATACCATAGGATAAAATTTTCGTAAATTCTGCTTATTTTGATCTTGTGACATTTGTGTTGTTCACCAGTGTATGTATGTATTCATTAAAATGAGTGTACAAATTAACCCTCTTTTTTTAAATGATATCTAGAAGACTTTATCTTTATTAGAATGGCGGTATAATTGATATAAAACTGTCCAGAGTAGAGTTGTCTATACGCCAGAATACTTTGATTGACAGTATTTATGTCATCCACATGTAAATATTTGATGATGTCATAGTGAGGAAGATGACGTCTTTTAAATTTACTGGAACGTTACATCAAGAATACTTCGGCATCTTTTGCCTAGGTCAGGGTTGTCAAACATACGGCCCGTGGCCAGAACCAGCCCGCGGGATAATTTGAAAGTGGAAAAAGTACATAAAAGACATGGATTAAATTTTTTAATTAAATGTAATTCATTAACTATCCGCTCGGGGCGAATGTTTGTCCTTCTTTATAAGTCTCATGTTGTAATCTCATGTAAAGTTCATTATTATAATTTTCCATTTTCTAGTACCTTAAAGTGCGTGCAATTTTGTGAAATGTTTTGTAAAAGTGCTGCTCAATAAATTTTGAGTTAAATTGAACAATGACCTTGTTCTTCTTTAAATCAAAAAAAGGGGAAGACATGGTATTTTGGTTATTTATAGCTAAATATGCTATAATTTTAATGGTCCGCCCTACGACGTTTACCTAGGGATCGTATGTGGCCCGCGATGTGAAATGAGTTTGACACCCCTGGCCTAGAATGTTGTTCTTATAATTAAAATAGAGAGGGAAGTGCTACCATGTTAGAAATTTTGGGGCATCCCTATTAAGGACACATTTATAATAAGGTCAATACATATTGCACTTCCATCAAACATTCAAGAGGCTTACATAAATTTTTACTCATGCCTCAAATTGAAAGTGAAAACTACATATTGTTGTATTTATAACATGGGCAGTTCCAATGGAATGACGATTTTTTAAAAATATATAATTGAATAAAATAAATTGGAATATTAATAGGTATAAAAATATAAGGATATATTCACATATAACTTGTATTTAAACAGAGAAAGGGGTTTTTATTTTTTCACATTGAATTTGAAATGGTGGATTTTGTAACCGAGGTAGACTCAGTTTAGGTCCAAACGTGATTGTACATATAAACAAACATTAATTTAAAAGATATGACACACAAAACAAAAGAATTATCTTTGATATTTATATCAATTAAAATGTTAGATGCTTTAAATGAGAATAATTTATGAGTAAACAAACATTTGTATTCAATACATAGTCTCAGACATTCATATTATTATTATTTCATAATGTTCATACATACATACTTCATGACTAAATAATTAGTTTTTTTGCATTCACTGACATTTACGTAGATACCTAAAGAACATTCCATATCTCTTGCAAAACACAACAAAAAAATACCATTTATATGTAATTGGCATTCTTCAACATAAAAATCCCATTTCATAATTGGGGAGGTAATAATATTAATTTATATTATATACAGTAAAAATTTAGATAATAATAATTCTAGAGATGAAAACAAAATCAAAACTTTGCTTTTAAACTAAGATAAAATTTTGATTTTCCTTCTTTCTTAAATACTAACTTTCACAAGAGTATCTTTTAATCTTTCATCATCAATTTTCCCCTTCTTTTATCCCTTAAGACTGTACTGAACACGCATATGTTTAGTTCGAATTGTTAAATTGTGAACAATTATTTATTTACTCTTAAATGAAGAGAAAACTGTTCTTTCTGACACGTCACAAAAAAATAAATCGAAGCAATTAGATTCGATATTGGAGGCAAATGATAATAATTGATATATTTATTAATTAAAATTGCTAAACAATTATTTTAAATGCAACTTGTTGTCAAAGAAAAACACTGATATTTAAACAAAAATGAATAGCTACTAAAAATCCTTTTGCAATGGCTCCATTTTTATTACTAATTTTGTTTCAGACGGATTTGGGACTAGCAAATCCTTTCAAAAGTAATAATTAATTTATTGACAACAATATAATTATATATTTTTAATACATATTTGAAATTAAAGTCTGATATGTAATACAGAGAGAGATATTTTTGATAGACGGTAAAGCCTAAAGTCCTTTTATTTGTGGATCCATTCTGACATCCAAGGTAATTCACTATTTTACTTAATTTTAAAGAAACAATGGTTTTATTCTTATAAAATTTCGTCGTTTATATATCCTTCAAAAGGCACAACTTCAACAATGAGGAGGTCACGTCCATAGGTGAAAAGAATTGGTCAATTACCAAATGATATTGGACCTTTTTCACTCTTTTTTTTTTTTTTTTTGAAAAAAGGTTAAAAGATACTAAAAAATGGTGCTATTTACATACTTGAACACTGGAACACACACTCATTGATAACAATCACAATCAAAAGATCCTTGATGATCGTGACATTAATAAACTTGAGTTAGTCTCAGGGCCCCTCCTTGTGTGCATTGCCCCCTCTTGAAATCAGCACCTGGAAAGGACCCTGTTTAAAAAAGTTTTTTCGTTATTGAGAGACTCATCTTATTCCCCTGGGATTTCTGGCAAACTGTACATTAATATACATAGCCAACTAATCTGCATTTCCTTAGTCATATGTAATTAATACATAAATATATAAATATCTGTTTATTTGTTTATCTCAGTTCTTACATGAAGTCAATCAATATGACCCTTTTATCTATTTAGATAATTTGTACATCGTTTCATGCATTCAAATGAATACCTATATATATATATATATATATATATATATGTACACAGGACATCTGAAAATTTACTAAAGCCCCTTAGTCTCCCCCCCTCCTCTTGTGGACGCCCTGATATATGTATATATACCTATATATTTATCTATTGCTTATCTATGTGTTTTGTTAATATTGATCAAATCAGGGGTTGATGAAGAAGAATAAAGAATGAATGGCATATCAATAATAATTAATTATTACAGTAGTTATAGTAAAGAGTAACGTACAAGGAATGTATGACTGTGTGTTTTTTTCTTAGTAATACAAGTATGAGACAAAGAGGATTTAAAATAGTGTACTGAATGTATATATATATATATTAGACAAAAAGACTCGAGTTTCAATCTTGAAACCATAATTACTTAACTTTAAAATTGAAATACACTATGTAAAGGTCTTTTTATATAATTTTTAATAATAATCATAATAAACATATTTTCGAAATCCGATATTCTATATAGTCATACATATCAGGATAAGTTAAGGTCTTGAAGGTTGCATAGCGTCTTCCATGGTGTAATGCAAGAGAGCCTATCAAAGATTCAAAGCTAGAAGGAAGTGATTATGAAGTGAAGTTATTTCATACTTAAAGAAGAATAAAAAAAAAGGGAACATTTAATTTAAGATTTGATGGTTCCCTCTATTTAGGCTCTAAAATCAGTCCCGTCCCTTTCATCAATCCTTGAAAGGCGTTCCAAATTTATATATATTAAAATATTGAAAGTAAAGGATTAAAAATACTACAATTTCATGATCCTTCTTCCGTCTATATATATATATATATATATATATATATGTCAATACATTATATAAAGTAATTTTAAAATTTAAAATTAAAATCAGACTCCTCACAATTTTATTCAAGTGGAATGTCCATTTTTTAATTGATAATTTTTGTAAATACATAGTTTGTTAAATAATTTTATTTATAAATTCATTCATTGTTTACATAATTACCAAGTATTGTGAAACAATAAATGGAAGCTGATAATATGGACGATAAAATGATAAAAGAACCCATTTTAGGGAGGGGGGGGGGGAGGGAACTATGACATTTACAAAGTACAAAATAGTTAACGTAATATGCTAATAAGAGCTAATTTCTTGATTAAATAATGCATAAATGCAAAGATCCGTATCTATAGACCCTATGTTGACTTAAAAAAAGTCGTGTGGTTTATTATTTTTTATGGTGCATACAGTGAACAAGCGTCATGAAAGTTCCTTAATGAAGCTGCTTTAGTGTGTTGCTAAATCACAAAATCAGATATTATGTATAATAATACTACTACTACTAATATAATTGACAATGTTTAAAAGCCATTTCATATGAGTCGGATTCCAAGATAAGATAGAGACTTATATCTTAATAATGATATCATTACATTATGTATCATACCCACCGTTTCTGAGCTCCAATTATTATTTTGTCTATTTATCTAATGGAAAGGCTCATTCACTTACTTAACCCTCTAAATATATTGTTATACATATATATGTATGTATGTATATATACTTAAGAGTATGTATAGGCCTTAAGTGTATCATTTATCATATCTGCATATATATGTACATAGGATATATATATATATATATATATATATATATGAATAATTCTGTAGAAATCCTTTTTGATATGACTGACATTAGGATGTAGATCTCAGATATGACGTGAAGAAATTATAAGTAGTACTATAATGTAAATGAATTCCTTTCAATTTTACCTTTCAGAATAAGGATAGCCGTCGCATCAACAGCCGATGTAAGAAATGCATCGTTGGTCTCAACTCTTGTCCCATATGAAGCTTACCTGGGGAGGCGTGGGATTAATAGAAAAACCAGTGAGTGCATAGCTGCCGTGAGAAATAACTTTCTCACATCCTCTGAAAAATGGTTCAAATACCGGCAACTTACTGGTTCGCTGGAGGTTGCCAGTAAATTTTTCAAGGACAAACGCCAAAATTGCCTCTTTTGTGTGACACAGTCTGAAACCACCGATCACCTTCTATGGAGATGTCCCGCATTATCTGAAACTTATCGAGCCATAAAAGCTATCGTTGAAGATCGGTTTGACGTCAAAGTAACAGAAGAGGACTTTCTCTCGTTTACTCCGAATGCAAAATGTAACGCAGTTCTCACCAAAGTCCAGTTTATAATATATAAATTGCGAACAATTCGAGATGCCAACTTAAATGGAATTTTACAAATTGCTTGCTTATATTCAAAAGTACTATTAAATGTTTAAGTACTTTGGAGATTTTCTTTTCTTGAATAGTCTTTGTTTTTTGTCTGCTTTCGATCTCAATAATTACCATAATGTTTTCTCTGTAATTATTTAATATACTTGATATTTGTGAATCTTTGTTGAAGTGAAAATATATGCCCATTTGGGCCGAGAAAAAAAAAAATGTAAATGAATTCCTTTCTTCCCGAAGGTAAATATCAAATAGACTTGATTCTGGTACATGACTACTCTTATGTGTATAAATATGCTATAATACTACTGCTACTATGGTACATGTAACCTATGTTTATAGATAACTATTCTACAGCAGAATACATACAAAAAAAAAAAAGGATCAGCCAACATGATTATTGTAGATCCCAATATATATACTAAATCTTAAAGATGAAGCATAAATAATGATTATCCACTAAAGAGGACCTCAAATATAAATTTAGTAGCATATTTAAGTATCTAAATACATAGCTGATTATGATTATACAGAGCATTCTACAAAGACTTGAACTCAGTTCCCTGCTTGTATCTACATATACCTTCCTTTTACAAATATTCAAATATCCTTCTACACAAAATCATAATAATATACTATGTACGTACAAAAATTATAAAAACAAAACTTGCTCTCAAGTTTCAAATTAATTCAAAGTAATTTATTATCCTTGAAAGAAAATTGATTGGAACTGAGACTCTAGCATGTCTACAATCGTGTTGAGAGCGTATCCTGCCAAATTAAGTAGAATGTAGAGTCACATATTGAATGAATAATACACGAATAAAAGGCCACAAAGATATTGTGTCTTACATACATACATACATACATAATTCAGGATGTAGGTCGTATGTTTATCGATCATAATGAACATCACATTTAATCACTTTGACACTAATGTTCAAAGTGTATTTATACTCATTGTTTGCTCTCGCTATTATTACTAATATATGTAATTAGCATATGCGAGTCCCTTAATTTGTTTAATTAATCCATTGATGAAAATATACATAAATAACACTCATTCTTACTCCGTCCATGTACATATAGTTGCTCATTGCTTATACATCCATGACATCATACTTGATAAAGTAGGCTCTACTGCGTTTAAGTAGGTCAGTAGAAGATTCAAAATCATGGTTTTATCAATCCCATTTAATTAAAGAACAATTTCCTTTTCTTTTTTAATTGAAAGGATCAATGGAAGCATTGTTTTTGTTAGAAAATCCCACGAAAATGACGTTCATCCCTATATATTTGGGGCTATTAGCTGTCGTCATTCCTCAAAAGGATCGGTGCATTCATTATGATTTTTACTAATGGATTATATGCGTGGGTGAATGGGAGGCAAGAGGAAAGAAAACAATTAGAATTCTTGTATTTTAATAGGTATGTAGGTAAATATTTAAATTCTTTCACACTATGCCGTCCCTCTAAATGAATGAATAAAAGTGGGTTATCATTTATTGTATCATCCATATAGTATGATCCGGGTAATGGTAATCATAATTTATCCACTATACTATGCATATATAGACAGAGAGGGCTTTCTACGCATTGAAGTATAATTTATTTCAAAAATACATTTGTACATTGAAATAAAAAGGGTATAAAATATTCAAAACTGTTGTATAGCTTCATTGTCTTAACTATATACATACATATATATATATGCATATTATAAAAATATTTTTTTGATACATATTTTTAAAATTCATTCAGGATAGAGTGCTTTGCAGTGTTGCCAGATAGTATATTTATTAAGCAATACTCGTTTGGAGAACAGATCAAATTATTATTATCTTTTTTTTTTGTCAAAATATATTTCTTATTTTTATATAAATAAACGAAGTAAATTCATTGCTAATAGGGTACCATATGCAATTTTCTCACTTATGCATCGCATAAGATTTGAAATGATGATCAAATATGATGCACTCATTTTGCTACTATTTACAAACACAATTTTCAATCACCAATTTATTTATTTTGCATTTTTTCTTTGTGGTAAATCATCAATAGGGAAGTGTTTTTTTTTACAAGATACATACTTTTAATAAAAAAAAGTATGGCTATAAGTTCTAGCGTGTCACGACCAACAATTGACTTCATCAAACAAAAAAAAGGTAATTAATTAAAGCATTTACTTCTCTTGCATTATGCAAGTGTGATAAATATTTATTTGTATTTATAAAAGCCATTAATAAAAATACTTTCTTGGAAACAAGTTGGTCACATAAAATATTTCAAAGGTTCCCATAATATGGAATAAATATGTCTTCACGATAGAAGTTCATGTTTTTTTTCCTTCAAATAAATAACATTAACAAAACACGTTGATCTGACTCAATATCATGAGATTACATCAAGTCATCCAAAATAAAACATTTGATAAAATGAGAAAAAAGACCTTTTTTAGAACTACCTAAAGGACTAGAGGTTACGCAGTAAGAAAATGCTTTAAAAATGGTTTAAAACATACACGAGGATTCTTTTTCAGGACATTACTATAGAAAAAGACACGATTGGTATTTATATAGAAGGCCTCATATCAACCCATACAAATGATTACTTTTAATTTAATTTTTTTTTTTAAAATGAAAATTATGACCAAATACATACATATTAAGGAATTAATATCTTTTTATCCTTATACACTTTAAGCAAAGGATAATATCATGAGAAACATACAAGGAAAAGCCCACAGAGATCCAATCCAGAGCCCGGAAATACTATTAATGGCGCATCATTATTAGTATGTATTACTTGTAACTACTCTCAATGTGTAGGCCTTAGCATCAATGCGTATGATTTATACGAAAACTCCATTATGGACTCACAACACACACACACACTAGAGTAATGAAAGATCAGAAAAATAAAATAACATCCTTTGATTCAGTACTCCTCTCTTACGATTGTTGTTTCTTCTAGTTACTTCATGATATAATAAATTCTTCCCTTTGAGTTACAAAGAGAAGGTCAGGAAAGGCCAAGGATTTACAAATGAAGGAAGAAAAAGATATCTATCTACCTAAAGGATGGAGACTGGATAATTGATTACTTACATGTATATATGCAATTATTATTATTGATAGTAACTACCGCCTACATTCCCTTTACACAGCTTTGAGTTTGATAATACTTTTATAAACAAATTTTTAATTAAATTAATATTGATTGATATCAAAGGAAATGCGTTCTCTGTGGCTCAATATTCATCATAGATGTAAGTATTTTCGATAAGCATGATATATATTCATCGCCACTCAGACTGATACAATCAAAATCAATGAATATCAAAACAAGTGTTATATTACTCCTACTTTGTATGAAGAGAAATAACTAACATTATTTTGATATATTTCCCACTATGAGATTTAAATGTATGTATAAAGATATGTTCATGTATCTGTTAATTTGTTGGCGCTTTTGTTTTTTGTTTTTTTTTTTGTTATCAGAGAAAAAATATATTTATTGACAATATATATGTAGGTATCGTTTATCAATTGAGTCAGATAATATTAACACCATTAGTATAAATGATTTGTTGTGTCATTTTTACTCATTTTATACGTCAAAAATACTAACACCTTTCATTATGATAAAAATAAAAAGTGTAATAACAGGCTATTATATCTTCGTCAATAGCCCTGTTTTTGTTTCACATCCTTGTTGTTACTTATATGTTAGTAGATAGATACATACATATATATATACGTTAACAAACATAAGGCTCATAAAAATGAAACAATCATCATCATTATTCAGTGTGTTTCATATTCTAAATAATATCCTTTACCATGAGTAAGTTCCTAAGTTAGTTTTTGTGCCTATATTAATAGGGTTAGAATAATTAGATAGTCAATAGATGAATAACTGATATAGCATCAGGTACTTTTGAAATTATAAAGGGAGTGAATGAATATTAACTAATCAATGCCCATGGACAGATCTATTTGTTTAATCTATGTATGTATATGATATGTATTTATAAAAATTTGTCATTCATTTGAATATAAAAGTGATAGATGAATCAGGGACTAGAAGTAAAAGTAAAATTTTTATTATTCTGAAACTCTAATAAATACCACGGGTCAAGAGTCAAAAATCCTAAGGGGTATAAGTATAATAAAAGTTATTCAGTTTTGCACACGGATTTCAAATCTGTAATTTTTTTTTCTCGAGAGTTTTCGAGAAATTGGACCCTACTTTTTTTTTTAGCTTTTCAGCTCTTTTTTTTTTAAGGATTTCAGCTGGTTTCTTAATTCTTCTATGTGTTACTACTTAAGTAGCTCTACCGTGAGTCTTTGATATCTTACAAATTTTAGCTTGAAATTGGATGAAAATTTAAACACTTAGTTGGACGATTTCTTCATAGTTAAGGATTCTGTGCTAATCGGGCTCTTGGCATCTCGTTTGAAAGCAGTGGGTCTCAGCTCTTTTATGGGTTCCTTATTAATCCATTTCATATAATATTCAAGGAGTTATTAGGTACAAACGTTTGGGTCGACTTTTTGGTCCTACTCCCGTCCCCTACGCCCCCAGGAGTCCCTTTAAGTCAAAACAAAGACTACAAAAATAAAATATGCATTAAAAACATATTAAATTGAAGTTGAAGTTGGAAAATGGGCCAAAGAAGGTAAAAAAGTAGGGTCCGATTTTTCGAAAACCTTAGGACTCTCGAAGAAAAAAAAATTACAGATTTGAAATCAATGTGCAAAACTGAATAACTTTTATTATACTTATACCTCTTAGGATTTTTGTAATTCTTGAGATTCTTTAAGTGTCATATTTTTAAATCCATCCTTGAATTTTACTTTGAGAGATATCAAAATAAAATAGTATATATAATATGTGACGCTGCTGATTCCATACAAATTATATACAAAAGTTTGTGTGTTTTTGCATTGAGTTACTCTCACCTACATATAAACATTCAATATTGGCAATCCAATATGAATTAAACATTCATTTTTAAGTAGATAAGTACTTTAAGAGTGTTTATATACAAAAATAATTCATGAGTAGTATCGTATGTTAATGAGTAGATATGTATGCAGATGGGTAGTATTTGTTTCAAAGATATTTTGTTGTTTGTATCTGGCTCCTGTTGTTAATTTTTCTTTATAAGGTTGTTGTTTTTTTTGCATAAATTATCCTTTCCTCATGAATTTTTCTTTTTGATGCATCTCATTGAGCATTAATATTCAGTCAGAAATATTTTTTGAAAAACAATAGCTATGGAAAGTTGCGAGATGTTCGTCTCATTAATAATAATAATAATAATAATAATCAATATGTGACGTCATTTATGGAAAAGTGACTTTTTATAAAAATGGTTCTGATGCCTTGCATGACTTTCTCTTGAGAATCAATTCCAAAAGCTTTTACAGAGATGTATATAACCATAAGTGATGGGATTCTCGAAATCAGTCTTGGTTTCAGGACCTACTTTATAAGGACCCCTCAAAGTCTTGAATCTCGGCGTGAAGACCAGTCAAATAGATTAGTATTTCCTTTTATAAAAAAACAACAACAAAGAGCAGGAAAATTTCTCGTTTCCTTTGCTTAAAGTCTTGGCATCGTTTTTAGCCTCTCAATTCCTCAAAAGTTTCTTTTCTTATAAATATTTTGAGTAGGAATGTAAATAATATGCAAATGGGGTGTGTAAAATCGAAAGAAAGAGAAAACCAACCTGGTAACTCTGACAATTTGATGATTGTTGAGAGGGAAGCAGATTGAGCTGTCATGATGTTTTACTGAGCTACAAGCTGCTATTCTTCGTTATATACAAATGAAGACATCAATAATAAATAATAACCTTATGTATGTATACCATAGATGAGAGGCAGAAAATTAACTCAAATTAATGTCAGGAAATTATATACTTTTAACTAATAATAATTATACGAGGACTTGAGCCCTTTTTTGTTTACATTTTATTTGCTTTATTAACCTTAATGGATGTATTCCTTCATGCGAGATCCTTACTATCAGTTAGATGCTCTCTCCTCACTAGTAATAAAGGAAAAATGATAGCAGCTTTGGAAAACAAAAAGACCTGTTAAAAGTGCCAACTCCACAAAATCTCGCACGTGGCATTTTGCATATTATTTACATTCCTAGCTATGAAACACTTGCATTCAATGTCTACATACAATCAGTGATGTATTAGCTATTGATGCTATCATTTCATTTTGATCTATATCGATATGCCTCATTTAACCTTTATTTACGAGTGAAAGACTCGTGAACACTTGTATTTTATAATACACTATCAAATACTCATCAAACGCATATTAATTTTCATACAAAATTAAAAAAATTACATCCTTGATAGTATATTGAACGAACCATACAATTTCAATCAGAGCATTATCTATGTACATTACAAGTTGAACCTTATATTCGGCGTTTAAAATGTTTCATCCCATTTTTTTTTTTTAAATTGAGACTTCTTATGTAAGTTATGACAAAATCTTAACTGATACACAACATTGTGTATATGGAGTTTAATAAAAAAGTTTTCTCATACAAAACAAAAACAAAAAAACTCGCAAAACAAATAGATTTTATCCTCTTATGTATTCTAAGTACCGATTTTTTTTTCTTCTTTAGATGTGTTGTTCTGATATTGTGATTTGTTTTTCTCTATCAATATATTTACTAGAGCAAAATTGTAGCAAACATATTTTATAATAAATATCTCAATTATTTTCTCTCAATGCATCCAACATACTTTGTTTTCTTACAAAATATAAGCTTTATATTTCATTATCTGCTAAAGAAACTTATTTGAGAGGGTTAAAAGTTGTATTTTGTGTATTCACAAAGACTTTTATTTGACCCATTCAAAAAAATGACAAAAGTGAGTGCAATCAGGTCAAACATCTGCTCCTTTACCTTTTATTTCATGTTGGACATTGCTTCTTTGATGATCTTTTTGTTTCTTCTGAAATGTGAGAGCCCTATTCCACTTCATATGTACATACGTAAAATAACAATGTTGTATTCTTAAAATATATAGAAGGAATAATTTATTTAAATATATGTATACTATGTAGATACTTCTTCGAGCAATTTAATTAATCAAATTCATATATTAAATATTCATGCTTTAATTTACGTCTTATATAAATAAATAATTGAATTCAAATTTTTACTCCACACATAAATACTGTCTGAGTTTTCTGGGTCGATTCCTAGTCCCTATAATATTTTTCGTCCTATCAATATATTGCATATACGATGAACGGGTAGAAGACTATAGCTTATAGTTAGAGTTCCTTGGTTAACCAGTTTCCGGTTAGCTGCATGGTTTTCAAATCGGTTTACCGGCTAAAGCATATGATGATGACGTCAGAGTCCAGTCATAAGTGTATCACTAATAAGATATTTTGTGTTATTACTTGCTCTTCACTCCTCGTTCATGTAATTGACAGAGATAAAATAATAATATCCCTATAAGTGTCCCATAATGAGGAACAATATAAGCCAATCACAGTGCTCCTCTAGTAGCTTGGTGTTATTTTGGTGTAGCAATGTTGGGAGGGCTTCTCAATACATTTATCCATGAGCAAAAAAAAAAAAAAAAGTCAATGATAAGATATACATTTAGTCTCTAAGGTTCTTGTTAAGAGAAGAAAATTGAATCATCTATTGACGGATTTAACAGCTCCTAAAATAAATAAAACGGTTATGTTAACCAGTTAAAGAAAACAATTGGTTAAGTTGGTTAACTATAACAGTTTGGTTCTCTAATTTTAGTCTAATAGGTACTTATAAAAAGGAGAAAAAACAAGGACAAGTCAGGAGGAATTGATGTAGTAAAGTTCCAATATTTGAAACCTTCTGTTGCTTCGTTGTACAACATTCATTTTTATTAATTCATCGTAAAAACTCTAAATCAAGTGACTCTTTAGTTTTTGATACATTAATAAATAATAAAATGCGGGAATTCCAGGGAGAAAATGGTATTCTGAGAGAGAAATCCTAGTTTATACTCATGTACTATTAAAGTAATCCAAGAGTAATTTGTATAATTAATTCATTCCTAATACAATGCCCATGTCAAAAATCTACGCATTAACAATATGAATCCATTAATAAAAAAAACTGATTCTGTTTATGTATTTATATAATCTAAATTGATATATGAACAAGTACATAAAATCTGATATATACATACATACTTATTGTTTTATTTTGAAGGGCTCTTACAGACATGGACATTTTTGGTGGTTATCCATGTGATATGTTTGAGACACAATACCAAAATAAAAGTATGAAAATTATTCAATGAAATATGTACATCTTTGACCTTGTCAATGTATATACACATATACATCCCTTCTTTTCAATGTCATTTAAAAATACATATAAAAGTATTGATTTTTATTTATTTGTGATGTTAATGCCATGTTACCTACATACTGATATATATATATAATATGTATATATTATATACATGTATCGAATTTGTAAAACTACATAAAACATACTACATATTATATACAAATCTTTTTTTTTTTTTTTTTGAGTCGATACATAAACAAACACAAAAGAGAAAAGTAGAGTAATCAAATATATCTCTCTTCCATGTCTTTTCTACGCTTCAACTATTCAATTTGTTACGTAATAAAGAGCATGTCAGTATTAAAATGTATACAGATCTTCTTCATAAATCGTCTACAATCAAAAAGATTTTTAATACTCAGTATCATTAATTGGTAGCACATGGAAATTTGCCTTGAGGTCATGACTACATTTCCCTTTAAACAAAACTATACCTTTTCAAGTTCAATATGGGAATAAACAAAATCAATATAAAAAAAAATATATAGAATAATATTTTTTATCTTAATGACTAAGGAAAAAAAAATATCAGGCTCAAAAGAGAGGACAGCTTTTAGCTGCAAAAGAAGCAAATAGTAATTAAAAAATCCTTTCTCAGACTCTTGATATCCCTAAGACAAGTGTCTATATATAGGGGGATTTCAGAGAGTGAGAGAATTAATAAAAGGGGGGAGTAGGGGGGCAAACGTTGCTCTAAGATTAATGAAATTCATAAACATTTTATTAAATGCTGATTAAATTTCTATTTTAAATGCTGAAAGAAATGATTTAAGCATTTCGAAGCAAAGATCAAAAGCTCTGTAACAATTAAATGAAATTACCTCAATGATTTGTAATAATTGTATTGCTAGCATTCAGAATCGACTTGTAGATGCGATTAATTTTGTTGACTTGAGATTCCAATAAATTTATTATTATGTTAAATTTCATGAATATTGTCCTTTATTATTTATTCCCATATTGAACTTGCTTCTTCTGATATTGAACTTAATTATTCCCATATTGAACTTAAAAAGGTATAGAGCGAAATTTTGAGGTATTGAAATCAGAATTTCCCTCGGGCTATTCAACTTAAATAATTAGAGGTGCCATGGTTTCAATTATTCAGAAAAATGAAGAAAAAAGAACTTTTCTTTTGAAAAATAAATTAATGTATGTAAATATTTGCTATCCTGCTTTCTTTTTTTTAAAAAAAAAAGAAAAGCTTGCAATTTATTATTATTATTAAAAAAATGCAAATGAAATGAAAAAAATACACTGACAGTTCAAAATAGAAAGTCACTTTCCTTTACTCTTGTCAGTTTTTTATCCAATTGTATTTTATATTGAGATCAGAGCAAATAGCTCATTAATTGCTTTAAACCTATCTACCTTTCTGTGAAAAGCAGTAAATGAGGAATTGTAATATTTAAAAAAAAAATACATATTTAGATGGAAAAAGTTGTGCGACATTGAAATGTAGTTCGTAAATATAACTTAAATATAGAGCAATATTGTATATTTGAGATTAGCCAATGGGTCATGATTCTATCTCAATTTTTTTTTTATAATATACCCGTGGGGAAAGTAATTTTTTTAATTAAAGATAATGCAACTTAAATTAATCAAAATTAAAAAGGGAAGGCAGTTTTTAAGGAGTGAGGCTCGTTTTTTTTTTGTATTTTAAATATCTTTATGACAATTATTTTTAATTAAAAATAATGTATTTTTGTTTTTTTAAAAAAAACAGATATCACTCCTTGAAATGTGTTTTATGATTGATTTTAAATATTATCTACAAAGCGCAGAATATTTACTTTTTACCAATTTTCATATACTGCGACATACTGTTAAATTTCAATTTATATCCAATTGAAGTATTGTCAATTTAATTACATAAGATCATGGCTTGAAAATAAGTCTTAAATTAAATGTCAGTATTATTGTAAATTGATATAAATCTATGTTCTACATCAAATTCCACCATAAAAAGACAATTTATCATTTGATGTCTTCAGAATTCGACAAAATTGAGTGTATGTACATATAGATTTTAACTTGTAAGCTCCAAATTTAATTATTTTCTTAGCTATTAGAAGCTTAGTTCTCGAGCTATGGATGGATGTTTTCATTGTTTCAATTTAAGAAAAACCTGCGTTGCACACCCAATTATAAATAGCCACATCTTTAACAACTTATGTATAATTATATTCAAAAGAGAAAATATATATGAGGAAAAAAAAAGTTTTATTCTGAACCTGAGTTATATTAGTTAGTTTTTGTTCCACGACTTTAAATTTGATCTCATGGATACAATTTTATCTTTATCAAATTGTATGTTCATTCGTGGAGTAATACTTATATTATACGTATTCACTATAACGCATTAGCATGCAATTCGAATCAAGTAACATTGTGAGTAAATGGGAGAAAAGAAAAGTGTTTTGAATGATCCAACTGACATTTTTTTTTTTTTGCGAGAAATGAAGTCACATATGTGTAGTTTAATATAATTTTATGAATAAAGGATTGTCGTTGTCCACAGATCCCACCACAAGAGAATTACTCAACTTAAAAGTCAGCCTATTTTTAATATGATCAAAGTAGGAGTTAAAATGCTACTCTATCCAGTGGAAGGCCTTTTCTCCATCATTGCATGTAGATACATAAACTATGAATACATTTCAAGGATATAATGTAATGATGCGATCTTTAAGAAAGGATAAGAAATGTCAATTCAATGAAGGTCTTTATTCTATATAATATATATTTTATATATATATATATATATATATATATATCACTATTATTGCAAGGTATTATTCACTTAGATCTGACTGACATTATATATATATTTGCTTTAAATCCATGACTTGCACCTTATCCAGCTATTAACTTTCAAACAGTTCACTAAGAGTTTTTATTTATTTTTAAGGTAAATGTTATCATCGTCCCTTTTTCAATGGTCATAGTGGTGGATATCCGCATAAATACAATCATTACACATTGTAAGAACATCAAAAATCCAGATCATTACTGTTAGCACTCTGATATTGTTTGCTCACCATGGGTATGAATGGAAGGATCCTTATAATTGTACATACCTATGCTGGTACGTAGATATGAATGGTACTTTTGAACAAAGAAATACCTTGATTTGTCTACCCTTACCATTTTAACCTTTGTGCTCTTCAAAATCATTCTACACTTTGCTATATACACATATACTATATATAGAGAGTTATGAGCACACATTCCTTGTCAGTTATATAACGGTAAAAATGTGAGCCGTTTTGATACCTTGAATCAAGTGAATAAATAATAAAATGTCCCGTGAAACAAAATAAAGATAGATTGAGCTCATTCAAGTAGTTTTTCTTGATTTGTTTATTGAACATATAATATACTATGCAGTTCATTATGTAATACCTGTGTAAGTCATTTTGCCCTTCGCCCTTAAGGGGAGGCAAATATTTTTTATTGGAAGGAGTAAAATATATATATGAACGATATTTTGAACAAGTTACATACGTACAAAAATATTATTTTTTTTTTTTTACGAATAAAAAGTGATTATTCATCTTTTGAGTAGAATGTTCTCCTACTATGAACGTAAGTAATTGATTATTATTTTAAACATACATACTTTGCTGTTAAAATAATAATAATGATTCTGCTCCATTTGCATACAGTATAAATTGGTCGTACATGAAATAAAGCAACAGGTATTTTAAAAACGATGCACACTATACTTTATCCTTACTTACATGAGTATCACATCGAAAAACAAAATACAACAAAGAGGAATCCTGAAATAAACTTGATATTATGAACATACGTAGATTTGACACTTGGAGATGACAATATGGAACCAATAATTAGTATTATTTATAGTTGCATGAAAGAAATGGTTAATAATCATAATCATAAATTCGCCAATTTTTAATGATTGATGTTTGTTTTTGTATCAATTAAGGTCATATATATATTGTATATATAGGAAGGCACAGCCATACATCCATAGGTAAATATATATATATATATATATAAAGCCCAAAAAACATTGAATTCAGTTATGAAATTGTTACGTTAACCATCTACATGCAAAGATATCTTACAACCCCTACGAAATTTGAACTCTTTCATCTCTTTTTAACCTTCATGTGAGCCTTCATTTATTGCTCTAGACGAGGGATGGGCAAGCTTTTTGACTTGTGGGCCACTATGGGTTATAAAATTTGAAAAAGGGGCCACAGGAGTACATTGATTATATTGTTTAACGGGTCGTATAAGGCCCGCGGGCCTTAGTTTGCCCATGTCTGCTCTAGACTAATACTTTTTAAGTATTTTATAGAATAAACTATTTAACTTTGAATGTTATTCAAGGGCCAATAAAACTTACTCTACATTCTAAATCAGCATTTCTCAACCGGGGTTCCGCAGACGGTCTTTAAGGGTTCCGCGAGAAAAATGAGATTATATAAGCTATTACACTTTTCAGTCTTTTTCTACAGTGTGGTAAAATTTTGTCACCAGAATTTTGACTTTTTTTATAGTTTAGGGTTCCGTGAGACATGGGATATATTTTGAGGGTTCCGAAAGGGAAAAAAGGTTGAGAAACGCTGTTCTAAATGAATGACCGGCAAAACCTTATTTACAATAAAAAAATAATAATTTGCCAATTTTTAATAATGATGATATTTTTTATTATTTTTTTTTCTTCAATTAAGGTCATATATATAGACAAGCACAAAGGTAGACATATGTATATATAAATGTAATTATTACTGCCATACACATTTTCAAAATATGTATATATATATATATTCCTTCTTTTCCAAATGAATTAACTCACCTCGCTCCTCTAATTATCTATAATTAGTAGTTACACTCCTAATATACGTACACATAAATGAGGAACATCCACAACTCGCTCTTCTAAAGAAGGAAAGACACATATATGTAAGTAAAATATTTTGAAGGTCTTAACTGGAGCATGAAAATTCGTGAGTTTTCATTGTTTCACAAAGCAACAACTACATATTATTACAAATTATTACTTCTATATTTCTAAAGTATTATTTTTAACAGACATAAAATCAAATGTTCTATATTATAAACATTGATTCTCTTTCTTTCGTTCTTTCTTTCTCTCCACGTACATTATCTTGGATCAGTGATTTATGAAACTTTATTTTCATTAGGAGGAAAATCATATTCATTTTTGCTAATCCTAATAATAACAATGCATTCTATGTACCTATATATTTTTATAAATATCTAATTATTTAATATTAAGGCAGGTAGTACAGAGAAAAGTTAATTAGTAGTTAATGCATGCTCAAAAAAAACAACAACATTATTTTTAAAGGATATTTATTCAGTAGCTTCAATTTTGCAAATGATTTTATATGCATTCAAATATTTTTCCTAGAATTATTTTATATTTATTTATTTATAGTTGAGCCAAAAAACTAATTACCTCTTTTTTTTTACAATATGGCTCCTTCTTTCTTTTCAAAAATACTTACCTTTTGTATGTTTGTTATTTCCTTCGTCAATTTAATATCTATTACTAAATGAAGGGAATTTTTTTTGGGTTTCATATATTGTCTTGACAAAATATCTTGACGTTTAATTTGGATATATCAATATTTTGTGTTGGGATGAAATATCCTATGGTTAAAGTTTTTATGTAATGTAAATGTATGTATATCTACTGGGCTAAAATATAATGTTGCCATTATTCAACTGACTTATTTTATTTTGCACAATATATCCATATATAATGTCGTATCCTTTCTATAATCTAATTTCTTAGTTCACATAGGGATTAGTGGAAAGTAGGGTAATCTATGTTTGTTTGATTACGTTTCCTACTCCATTATCTCCCTATTAATAACCTACTAAAAGTTTAATTGTCTGCTAATTTGTAAAAAAAAAAAATGTCAATTAGACTGCGAAATATGTATCCATTAAGAAATAAACAAACTACCTATCGATATCCCGTTTATTTACAATGATTTAGAACAAAATTCTACTTGACAAATCATCCGAGTTAAATTTGTGAACACAATATCTCTATGTAATCTAAACCTTTAAAAAATGACCCATCGATGAGGTTTAAAATGTTGAAAGTCAATAATTTGCTTGGATGGCAAAAAAAAAAAGGAAAAAAAAAAACCTTTATAAAAACTGACACCTAACAAATTTGAAATCTTATATTTAAAAAAAAAAAAAAAAAAAATATGACACACTGTTCCAGCCAATTTGGTATAAATAAATGATAAACATTCTTGATAACACTTTACAGGAGGGAGACTCCATTACGTTGGAAATGCATTGGAACTTTGATCAATACATACAACAGTGAATGAAAAAAGATAAATCTACATCTATTATCAAAGTTTATCGCTAATTTGAGAAGGTTGATGTCACGTATATATATTTAAGCATAATCAATACATTACTTAATTGAGAAATGCTTCATCAAAGTAGAAATGTTTATTATTGTAAAGGAGGAATATACTGAAAATAATAAAATAATAAAAAATTGGCAATAAGTTGATAGTTAGGTTTTTTTTGTTATTGTTTTTTTTTGAAAAAAAACATACAGTAACAAAAATTTATTTATGCTTAGATTAATCTATTAATGTATTATTACCCACATACAAAGTTATTCATCATTCTATAGACAAACAAACGAATCAACAGAGGCAAAGATATTATTATCTTGGGTCGTATAAAGATCGTTAAAGTATATTACGAAAATAAAAGCTCATAAAATTGATAAGAAATACCAATTCGAACAGAATGTTGAAAAGAGATAAATACTTGATTTAGAAGACACAACCTGATTTTCAACTTAAACAACAATTCTGATGAGAATAAACGTAACTGATTTTACTTAAATAAAATAGATACAACGTGATCTGTATCACATTTTTCAGTCTTTTTTTCATGAGAATGTGAAAAAAATGACCAAAATTATATAGAAGCTTATCAATTCCTCTCAATTCTGGGATTATTCTTTAATAATAGTCAACAATTGTTCGTACCTTAGTATGAAAAAAAAAAAAAATAGAACTCAGTCTATCAACATTCAAAGCACTTGAAATTCCCTAAAATTAAAAAAATTGACAAGACATCCAAAAAAAGAGTGTAACCTTTCTATGGTAATGGGTTAACAGCGTGAAAAAACGAATTTGTCTTTATTTTTTTAGCTTTGACATAGAACCTTAAAATATTTTCAACCTCTGTGATCCAATTTTTATTGAAAGACGTTCATTTCATAAACGTATAAAAAATGAAATTTTATTTATTCTAGTGTAAGGCACAACTCATTTGTCATTTCCCCACTTTATACAAAAATAACAATGAAGTGTTGCGTGATTATGCTATTTAAAATATGTGACATCCCAAATTAGATATATACATGCTTATGCATGACTGAAAATTAAACAGGTTGCTATTATGAATGAAATATTTTTCAAACATAAATGTGTGTCAGTAAAGACAAACTCGATGTTTCAATTTACATAAATTTACTTGTTTAGTGCATTTATTTTATTTTATTGAAAGAAGCCATTTCCCCTTTATATTTTGATTAATGAAGCAAGGATATAAAGACGAAGAAGAAGAAGAAGAAAAGAACAAGGAGCTTTCTATTCAGTAATAAGGACATACAAATTTACAGTTGACTATCCTTGAAATACGTATAGTGTGATTGAATATAAATACGGATTGTAAGCACGTGGATGTATGTAGACTTAGGTATTTTTTGAAAAAACAATAAAAAAAATTTAATCGATTAATGAATCGTGAAATTTTCGACCTTAGAAATCATCAGTGAAGAACTTTCCTTGCATATGCAAATTTTATATATTATTAAAAAATGTTAAACAAGTGATTTTGTAAGTGGATATATGTACATATAACTCCTTGAGCAGTTGTTGAAAGCCAAGAGGATACAAACACTCCTTTGGTTGTAAAAGTTAAGAATATTTCCAAATTACCACAAGTTTGTCAACTTGTAAAATATACATATGTTATATGTTGTATTTGTATATTCAGTCAGTTGCTGTTAGCATAACTGCCAGTTGTCCTTCAAACAGATCTAAATATATAGGAAGTTATCGTTGGCAAAACAAATTGTGAGTTAACAATTATATAGTTTTAACTTCATTACTTTTTTTTCTTTGAATAATAATTTCTTTATAGGTGATTCGTGAGCTAATAACAATGTATAATAATTTGAATCAATAAAATAAAATATATACCTTCATATATTTTGTTATATTCATCTATAAAATTGAAAATTCTTTTTTTATTGATGTTAATTTTATTATTAATATTACTATTGATATTTGACCAAATTCTTTATTAAATGTGTACCTTGATAAATACCTGTTTTTCCACTTCATGATGCTCCATGAAGGGACTCACATTTAACCTTTGAAACAGATTATATTTTAAGCAATTGTTGTTCAGTTTTGTTTACAATTTGTTTGCACAATATATCTACTGTACATTTAAAATAAATGTACATATATGTAGCTATAAAAAGATGTCTATATTTTAATTATAGCCATTCTTATATACCAGGTAATATGTAGGTTGTTCTCAAATATAAACCAAATTGGAATGTTGACTACATATAGACTGTATTTTTAAATAAGGCAAAAAATCATCATTATTTAAGTCTCTAAATTCTTCTTTGTTTGAATGACCTTGCTAATGAGATGGCCATCTAGGACCATAGGTTTTTACATGTGTGTATACATAGGTTTATGAATATATATATATTTATATGAACAATGGGTTGAGTAAGAAAAGTGAAGTGTTATGCAAAAAAATAAAGTATTCCTACTTGATTTTAATTAAATGTATGTACTTTATACCACCAACGCTTCTGAGCGTGCTAGCTGCAAAGTCAAACTGCTTTACTAATAATAAGTCAAGACTTAAAAGAATTACTTGTATTCCTCAAACAGGAATGATGTTGATAAGTATACATTGGAATTCATTATACATACATACAACCTGTAGTTACGCAGGTACAAAAAAAAACCAGAATCTGATGCCAGTTGCAAAAACGAGCATCTACTAATTGCTCAAAAAACGAAGTGAAGCCACTTCACAAAATCAATGCAATTTGCTCTATCATTGCCTATTGCCATTGTCTATTCAAATCTACCTTGATATCTATTTATATTCATAATTAAGTACCTTCTTGGATAGCCCTTAGGTCATTTACTACTCTACTTTGTCCAAGTATTTAGTTAATGCGAGTCTGAACACGGAAGTTATAGTAAATGTCTGAATTCCTAATGTAAATCATTATCTACATAAGTTTACTTACATATTTATTAAACCTATTATTCAAATGTTATATGGAACTTTGTCGTATCATTTTTTTATATTATAGGTTGTCAAATATCTCCCTTCCGCTTTTTTGCTCTTTATTCAATGCTTTATAAAAAATGCTACAGGAATCGGATTTAGTTCAAATATGCGCCGTTTTGTTCGATAATCTGTTTCCATTTAGACTGCAACTTCATAATACCCCCCTCGTAGAAGCCCCCCTCCCTACTTCCAAAGAACTCGGACAGCCACTTTTCATAAGCCTCTTTTGAGTTCAACTTTACACTACCAAGGGCGTTCGCCATGGACAGGAACAGGTGGTAATCACTTGGCGCTATGTCCAAAGTGTGTGGTCTGGCGTTGTCCTGGTGGAACACTACACCCTTCTTGTTGGCCAATTCTGAATGGTTTAAGATGGTTTGGTGACTAACTTCCATCTCCTGGGAGATGTCACGAGATGCCACATGCCGGTTTAACTCGATGTTTTTCTATGATTTGATCGGTATTCGTCGTCACAGGTCTTCCACCGGCTGGCTTATCCATGGGGGTCGTTTTCACCGGCTCTGAATCGTCGAAACCATTCCTCTGCGGTTCAAAGTGATAGAGTTCTATCCCCCAAAACACCATTAATCTCACAGAACATTTCTCTAGCGGATTTGCCTTTAACGAAGAAAAACTTTAAAATAGCGCGAATTTCGGCGTTAGTGAACTCCAACTTTTTTCAATTGAATACAATAGCTACAACCAAACAGAATAACAAGAGTGAGTTTTATGTACATACATAAAACTATGTTTGTAGCCAATAAAAAAGGCTAAAAATATGTTTATATTACATATAATCCAACAAGTTGTATTATTTCAACACCGAGGTGCACATATTTCTGGATCCTTTTTTTATATTGAAAAGACAAAATTTAAAAAAATCAGGCAATGTTAATATCATAATGTGAATCAAAATTTATACCTATTTATACTATTTATAAATTTCCATTGCTAAGTTACAGCAAGGCGTCATTTACCCCTAGTTCCGTGGTATTTCAATTCCAGTAGGAATGAAGCGTTATCAACAGTTGCAGTCGCTATATGTACAAAGTATAGAACAACCCTAAATCTGCTTCAAATAAAGGAAAACAAAATTTAAAAGTAAATTATACAATAATGAATCATGATAGCTGCAAATTCCCGGTTCAATTTCAGATGTTAGAAGATAATATTTAGATCATTTTTCTGTGTTACACAGACTCTTTTCAATGACGTTGTACATATTATATCTTTGCTAATTCTTCAGCTCTTATTCTCACAAAGGGCTTTATATTGCTTAACTGCATATAAATATTTAGAAGAGACTGATTGAGAGACACAACAGCAATTTTAGTGTTTGCTATCCCAAATCAAATGAATTTAACGGGTAGCAATCAGGAGTTAAATTGATTGCCAACATCGCAATGTCAGTATCTGAGAGCGATATTAACTAATTGATGCTACAGTTAGATAATATATCTGCCGACTTCTTTTTCTTTACAGATCCCCTTATGAGAAGAATATGCTTCTAGTTTGACTTAATATTTTCCTTCAAGATTAATTGTACATATAAAAACATTGTCAGGAAACAGATGAGGCGTAGTTTTTGCTTTGATGTATTTTTTAGTTTAGTTTTATCTACAAAATATTGTTGTGCGTTGTATTTTAGTAAAAAAAAAAATGAGATACTTATAGTTTCATCTTCGGTTTGATGTTTCAACTCTATTTAACATAGATCTATAACTTGTATCTATTAAAGAGATACAACTAATTTATTGTTTAGAATTAAGAATAAAATTCCTCATGCCTTAAATTTTTCTTAGTGCAAGAGTTGTTGAGAAACCCTGATATAGAGGCCTTATAATAGGGAATTAATTTTAAATTAAAATACTTATTTCTGTTTTTATATAAAAAACAACAACACAAATTTCCTCTTATTTATTTAAACATATTTCATCAGGATTATAATTTGTTATTATGTGTCTTGAAATAAGACTTAAATGCATCTACTAAGAAACAATTATCGAGGATATATTTCATATCTATCTAAACATATATACTTATATGAGGTTAATACTAATTTCTTAGCATCTATTTAGTTCGATATTCCATGGCGGCAGACGATATTTTAAAAAAATAACTAATGCTAAGTAAATTAAAAACAGATAAAAATAAAATATTAGTTAGTATGCCAAATTTAATTGTTTCAAATGATTAAAATATGAGTGTACAATCTTTAATAGGATTTTACACTCATATTTTAATCAGTTGAATGCATATAATCCACTTATTGTGTTTAAAAAAAGATAGAGTTGAGTCAAGTGAAGTGATTATTATTATTTAGCTTATAAATATGATATGCTATAAGCTACAGGGGAATTACAGGTATGGGATATAGAATGAAATGAAATTAAAATTTGCTCCTGAAGAAATATCACTTTGAATTCCTTTGACCCAAGGTTTAATAAATACCCGTACGTATGGGCCATTGCTGATACGTGGCAGGGGCAAATGTTGAGTATAAGGAATGAAAGAAAAATATCTCCTTGATACTCTAACCTTGATACTCAATTTTAATTCAGTCTTCTCTGTATTTTTAAGTTGCTATTGTGTATAATTTAATACTGTCAAATAACAATCAGCCAAACATTTGCAGAGGTACCAACATAAGTATAAATTGTAGATTGTACATACTATATACAATATAAAATATATGGATAACATCATTAAAATGTATCAAAAATTTCCAAAATGGTCGTTTTTACTTTAAATCTAAAAATAACTAACACAGTTTCTTTTTTTTTGCCTTTTATGTACATACACTTATCTAAGCGGGGGAAACAATTTCTAAGTACTACATATTAATGAAATCATAGTCACTCAACTTTTCAACGCCATTGTTTTTCAAAAATTGCACACTCTCCCCTCTACTGGCGCCAATGTACCTACATAAAATGCATCGATGTTCATATTTGTTATTCCTATGAATAAAAAAATGAGGCTTTGTAACTAATGGATCCCTGTATTGAACATACCATAGTAACAAGGTCAATGATAGTTCAAGAATATTTTATCGTGCGGGATCAGTCATTGAGTTATGTGAGTATTGTTGTCATTGAATTTTCATATGCAAATGAATTTGTAGATAACTATTGATTATATATATATATATATATATATATATATATATTCTAAGTAGATAATTATAGAATTTATAGATATTCACGGTGAAAAGTTCAATTATGTAATCCTATTTATATCTATGCACAAAAGACATGTTTTTCTCCCTCCTACTTCTATACATATATATATATATAGATTTTGTCTATGGAGTTTTTGATAAATCGTGCCGAGTTGAGATGAAAAGGATTTGTGGAACATTCAGGAGAGAGACAGAGAGAGAAGTGCATTTGCTCTAGAGACGCACTTCAAGTCACAGATCCATTCAAATTTGTAATTGGTAGATTTTATTTTTTTTATTCGATATATAAATGAATAGACTCTATAATTAATCTATATAGAATGTATACATTCTATAGTTTCTGCATTCTATACGACATAACCATAATATCTGATCAAATACCATATATTTATTTATATTTTCCATATGTGCTCAAATATGGAAATCTTGAGGATGTTTTTTTTTATAATTTTTTTAGGATATTCCCAGGTTTTTCCTCAGTTGTACATATATTATGTAACAACTGAATCCCAGAACTTGATCTCTCGACATATTAGGAGTTTGACTCAAAATGTCGATAATACTTTGCATCTGAACTCGAAAAAAACTTTGTAATCCGATCCAACTCATGTGATTTTAATAAACAAAATACAGTTTGTCCTTCAGTGACATGTTGCTAGTTGTCGTCGATTCCACTGCATGGCTTCTGTCCGAACAATTTAGTGTCCAGTTTCAGGATTATACTATATCTAGAATTAAAATTATATGGACAAGGTTAGCTTAATATTTTTTTTTTTTTTGCGTGTAGTAATTTGAAACAGTGTACACTGAACATACAATAACTTATTAAGTTACAAACACAGATATTATGATTCATTTATGTAGAATGCTTTTTAGGATTTTGAATCATATATGCTTTCTCCCGTTAATTTTGTAATTTACATAAATTTATGTACCTGCAGATGTAAAGGACTATGAAGGCAAAAAAGTTAAATTAACTCCATGTGCAAACGTTAATTTTAAAGCGTATGTTAGTAAACTTTATATGAACAAAGTGTGAAAGTTATCTTCTGTTTTTTAAATTAACACTTTTTGTTTATATAGTAAGTAAAGTGTAGATATAAAAAATAATTATTTTATAAGTAGATTTCTTTTCTTTTTTTGTATATTGAATCTTAGAACGTACTTGCATAATATACCTTGGGATCCCACAATAAAAGTTGAAATCCTCGCAAAGGGTTAATTATTTTTAACTACTAGAATAAATACTTGAATTTTGTACATTTCATGTCAAAATTGATAATTTATGGGTTTATCAGCAAAGAAATAGGCTCAATTTGCTAAAGTACACTTTATAATGGTGTATACCTAAAATCTAACTATGTACAGGAAATAATCGATTTTGATGTAAAGTGATTGAAATTAAATGCTCTAAAAAATTCAAATATTTACACTATATACTATTTTTTTTAAATTGTAAAAAGTCTAAAAACCCGTATGTTCAGCCTCACTAAACCATAATGCGTCAATACAATAACCATAGATCTTAAATATATAGTGATCTTATGTGATAATCATGTTTTCATAATTTTTCCCTTATATTTATAACTAAAAAGTATTTATTCATTTATGAATTAATACTATGAATAAAATAGTTTTGAGTTTTGATTAATTGAGTCAACTCATCATTACACTTGCAACTTTTGAATTTTGTTCAGAAGGAATTAAATATGTATATTCGCATTAAAATGTGAACCAGGAAAGGAGATGAAGAACTGTTTTGTCATATTGTTATGTGTTTGTATATAAGTTACACTTTTATAAAAAAAAATGAAATAAAATAAATACAAAAAAATAGCTGAATATGAACTCATCAGGTTGAATACTGGAGCATAGCACTTGTAAAATTTATTGAGGGAGAGAACTTATACTACATACAAAAAAGAAAGAGATAATACTCAATTAAACAGACAGTCATGTATGTATTACATACTCTAATACATTAATAGAAAAAATCACAGACTAATGAGGTTATATCATTTGTCTTGCCTCGATTAAATACAAAATAGAATGATGACCTAATTTCTACTAATGGATCCACTAATGTAAAAATAGACTTTTAATTAGTGAAACATAAAATTTGCACATAAACTTTGTATTTATTTTTGCATGAGAAGAAAGATAACAATATGTACATTCATATATATATATATATAGGGACCCATTCCTATAAAGTATGTATGTATTAAAGAAAAATAAGCATGTACATACTTAAATATCGAATCATTAAACATATCTACATTGGCAGGCCTATGCGGATATATTGAAATATATTCTAAATCTACCTATTTTATACTTTAAGTCCGTGTTACTAAAATAGGGAATTGTGGCCCAAAAACCCAAAAAATGAATGTGGGTGGACCAAAAGCTCTCGTTGGGTGCAAAATTTGAAGGGATTCCCCATTAGTTGCAATAATGAAGGACTCTCCCAACCTTAATTATATTTAGAACAAAGGTGAAATTTTTATTTGAAGGATTTCAACATTTAAAATCACACACAAACATTTTTAGTCATCGGATGATACCTACATATACATATAATATATAATATGAGGGTCGACCTGAAGTCGGTCGGTATTCAATTGCAATAATTTATTTTTGCTTGGCTTGAAAGGCATTATAAATAGGTCAAGACGGAATAGCCAAGACGGAAAAGTGGATTAATAATTGCAATACGTACTGCTTTCATTCACTCTCATTTTGTTGCTCAAACGTCATAAGAAAAAAAATATATTTTTTGGTGTTAATAAACTATATTATAACAATAGTGCATATTAATTAATTACCTAATAAAGAACACTACTCACTTTCTTTGTCTTGTTCCTCAAAGGCTCAAATAAACTTTTTTTTTAAATCTAATTTCTTATAAATTTCTTATAAATAAAGGAAGGGAGAGTTGATAATCTATTCTTTTCTTTTTACTTAAGTGCAAAAATACGCATCACTTTCACCCGTTAATTGTTGCAAGTTGTAAATTAAAATTTTGGCCAAAAACTTATATTTGATGCAATACATATATATATATATATCATAGTTTACAAGATGAAGGATTTAAATTTTTTTTTGTCCAATGTTCCAAGATATACCAATTCAAAATAAAATCAGAGTGTTAATATAACTATACATTTGTACAGGGTGAGTCACTGGAAATGGATGTTTTTAAAGAAGACAAAACTCTGCCAATATTTAAAAAAAAAATTATTATCATACATTAAAGTATTCATTAAACTATGCTATTATGGAATATTTAGTATCGAAAAACTATGTCAGACAAATGTTGGCCATATTCACGAGCACAAATTTGAAGTCGCGTTCTAAAGTTGTTTTCCACTTTCACTAAAGTTTCTTCACCTATTTCCTGGATATTTTCACGTATCGCAGTCTTCAATTCTCCAAGTGTACGGGGTTTCGCAGCATAAACGCGTGATTTCAAATATCCCCACAGATAAAAATCGCACATGGAAAGATCATGTGAGCGCGGAGGCCATGAGATATCTCCAAAGCGTGAACTGACATGATTAAGGAATGCAGCTCGAACAGCAGTCATGGACGCTGTCGCTGTATGAGCGGTGGCCCCATCTTGTTGAAACCACATTGATGCCCTATTGATTCCTCGTCTGCGAAGCTCAGGTAGGAAACAGTCTTCAAACATTCGAATATAGCGGTCTGATGTAACTGTTGCTGTCTCTTCTCCTTCTTCGAAAAAGAATGGACCAAATATCCCGCACTTTCCCAAACCACACCAAACAGTAACTTTTGGGCTGTGTAGTGGTTGCTGATGTAATTCACGAGGATTTTCTGAAGCCCAATATCGAAATTTTTGCTTGTTAACTGTGCCATTGAGATGAAAATGGGCTTCATCACTCATTGTTATACAAAACTTAACGTAAAAGATAAAAAAATAACAACAAACTAAATGGCATCTTAGGCGGTTTTAAAGACTACCTTCCTCACTTTTTTATCACTTATCCTTAAAGAGCAAGGGGCGTTCTAAAAACCTCCGTTTCCCGTGACTCACCCTGTATAATATGTATTGAAATATTTGTCCACTTACTTTTCTACATGAAATGAGCCTTTCTCCCTTTTTGGTTTTTTTTTTGTCTCTGATCCTTAAATACATAGTTCATTGCGCTTGCACACTAGCACCATACTTTAAAAAACAGCAAAAAAGTATTTTAATCGTTTTTAAACATTGTTTTTATTGCATACGATGCAGAATACACCTGTATCGACTCTCCCTTTTCAACTGTTTCATTTCACTCTTCTTTAGTTTTTTGATTAATTGCTTCTTTTTACATAAATTTATGTTATTTTATGATTTAAAATACTTTTATGGAATTCCATCAGACACATTCAAAGTTATTTAAATTATGCATCATCCCTTTGTAATAACAAAACAAGGGGAAAAAAAGCAGTAAATAAAATTAACCTTACGTAAATATTATCAAGGTATTATTATTACCTTATTATTACTAGATTTTTTGCCCTAAAAAATTATTTTTTTTGCATATTACTGATTAAATACATAGACAAGTGTATAAAGTATTGTTCTTTACATGCCTACTTAATATATTCTTAAGTGTCTAGGTATGTATGCATATATATATATATACATAATATATGATATTTGAACATTTAAAAACACATTTAGTACTTTTGTTGTTTTGATATTTAAAAAACAAAACGTGTTTTAAATAATTTAATTCCAGAGCTATTTCAATCAGCTTTGTATGATGTTGCTTATATTTATATATGCATTTTTTATGGAATTTTTTATTCTGCTCCCAAAGTCTCAAAATATACATTTGTTTACAAAAAGTACTTTACACAAAATTGAAGCACAATCAAAAAATATTTAGAAGTCACACTAATGTTTTCATATTTACTGATTTTTGAACAAAGCAAGCAAATTTCCCTTTTTAATTCTCCAAAATACACAATGATACAGCACTTTAAAAAAATATATTTCTTATATATTTAAGGATTTAACCTTTCAAACGGCTTAAAAACACTCTTGCCCTAAATCCATAAATTTTATTAAAAAGGCGCCACAAGTTATAGGGATGTCTTTTAGGTACTGCGTATAGTGAGAACACATTTTTCACCATTTACTATCAAAAAAGGGGATATTAAATTTATATTTTTATTTATTTTTAGTACCATACAAAATATATAAAACATGTAATAAATGATTTTTTTAAGGAAATGTATTTAAACTATTAGTCACATAATATTGAAGTACTTTTATAAAAAAAGTATTTTGAGAAGGATTATCATATAATGTGTATAGTCCCTGAAAAAATCATAGAATGTAAAAAATCTTTGAATGTGTAAATTCAAAATTTAGTCTAATAGAATAAGGAATAGTATTAAAGAAGACAACTATTAATTATATTAGGACCAAAAAGACTTTACGTAATTACTCTACCCACATGCAGATTTAGATCCGTTGCAACTAATCAAATCAAATATGGAAATCCCACGTTCAGTACAGTTTTTGAATATTTGGATTGCATTGCATGCAAGAAAACAAAAATCAGACTATTTTATCTCTCTCTCGATTGAGATATATAAAAAAACAGGTGACATTTATAAAGACAAGAGGAGCAAAGATGTACAATTTGAGCTCAAATTGCTGGAAAACTATTGACGTAAAATCAGATCTAAGATTCTATCTTAAAAATTAAATTAAAAACTCTACACTTTGTTGACTATTCATAGTAAAAATGATCCGTCTGACTCTGGTGTAAAATCAAAAGATTAGATTTTTTGTATCATTTTCTTGTGTAATACTTTTCCAAAGGGATCAAATTTTGAATGTACGCATTCTATGATTTAGCTCATGGATAGGAATGTAAATAATATGCAAAATGCCGAGTGCGAGATTTTGTGGAGTTGGCTCTTCAAACCGGTCTTTTTGTTTTCCAAAGCTGTTATCATTTTTCCTTTATTACTACTGAGGGGAGAACATCTACCTGATAGTAAAGATCGATCTCACATGAAGGAGTACATGCATTAAGGTTAATAAAGCAGATAAAATGTAAACAAAAAGGACTCAAGTCCTCGTATAATTATTACTTAAAAATATATAATTTCCTGACATTAATTTAGTTAATTTTCTTCCTCTCATGTATGTTATTATTGATTGTTGCATATATAAAGGAGAATAGCAGCTTGTAGCTCAGTCAAACGTCATGACAGCTCAAGCTGCTTCCTTCTCAATATTCATCAAATTGTCAGAGTTACCAGGTTGATTTTATCTTTTTTTGTTTTTTACAAGCCCGATTTGCATATTATTTACATTCCTACTCATGGAATGGACCAAATTCTATGTTTTGTTCATTGAATGTAAAACATTTTATAATAATCTACATTCTACATCTACGACATATATATTTAAGTTCCCTATATATGTAATTAGAATATATTCATAAATGTTTTTTTTTTTTGTATGTATCAATAAAATACATATTATATTAATTGATTTTCTTTAACGAATTTGCAAATGCGTACTTGATCATCTGATTTGTTTTGAAGCTAGTGCATACTTATGTTACATAAATATGTATGTATGTATGTACAATTGAGTTTCAATTAAGGCATTATCCTCATGCTCAATAACATTGTGCATAATATATATTCACAGATCCTGTCTTGACGTACCCACACATCCAAATTAAAAGCAATAGTATACACTATATGTATTCTAACTGTACATATTTCTTTAAAAGTCATCAATTCATCAAATTTAGAGATTGAATTACTCATCACTGGAACACAAAATATACGTAGACTCTGAGGTTTAGGGAGAAGCCCCTCGGAGTTTTACATATGTACATACACATATTTGACGACAATGGAATAGCTCCGCGCCATATTCTTCATCAATTAGGGTTGAGTATATTATAGAAAATTGACCAGGATCTATTTTGTTAAGGTGTCTTACACTTCTCCATTTTGTCAAGAAATTAAATACACAACTACATTACAACTATTCGTATAAAATTTTTTGTATATCATTACACGAATTTGAGCAGCAGTGAAAAAAAAAGTAATTTTTCAGGATGATTTATTGTACAAATACAATATTTACTCTGTACATAATGTATGTACTTATATACATTTGAATCTCTCAACCTTTTTTAAAAAAAAAGAAAAACACAAAAAAAAAATCACTCATAATCAATTTGTAGTTAGTCCATTGTGAAATTTAAAAAAAAAAAGGTAATTGTATGAAATTGTTCAAAGGTTGTTGACAAAAAAAGATAATTTGAGCTTACTATATCACCGTATTGAACAATGTTAAGAGGAATGAGTAGTAGAGGGTTCAACTACTGACAAAAACACCCAGAACAACAACATTCTTTTAACTTTTATTTATGAATCTTTACTGTTTATTGTTATACCTTATGTCATTATTTTGTCAAGGATCTCTAAACCAGTGATATCTCGTTTTTTTTGGTTTTGAATGGATAGTTTGTCGTAGGGTAGAATAGTAATGCATTGATTGATTTATTCATTCATTCATTGACTGATAAACATTATCATTATATTTTCAGGTTATTATAATGGCCAGAGGAATATTGAAGTACAAAAAGTTGGCTTTTACTGAATGTCTAAAGGACTTACAAATGATGAAACTATACTCACAAACAAAATATGATAGTTTACACTTCAGCAACCATACAATTTCTTCTTTATTTAGTTTTTTATATAGCAAGCAAATCTGAAAAACAAGACAAAAGGACAAAATCAATACTTCTTTAATATTATATAACATGGTCAAGTTATCATCATATTGTGCACCTGGGATTCTAAGTATAAAAATTCGCTTTCAATATTAGAAAGAAAAAATATCCTACCAACATATTATTTATTGACATAATTAATTTTTATTTCAGAGCTCTCCCACACAGACATATATTTTTCGGGTCCACTTTTTCTTCGAGTCCATGATTGGTATTTTGCAAAAAGCTGGTTAATTGGAATCGAATTTTACTTAAATCTCATTAAACTGCGCCTTCAGACTCGACTGTAATTCGTGATAACTGACTCATTAACAGCTCTAAATAATGAAAGGCACATACAAAAATAATTATAACCAAAAATCAATTTCTTTGCCAAAAAAACAAGTGACCATTCTTGGGCTTTTTGACTTACAAACATATATAAATAAATCATTATAACTGAAGGACAAAACTTTTCTTTATTACCTAGTGTCATAAATCTAAGGTGTTACATAAGCACTAGGTAACGATCGGCAATCAATTTTAGGAGAATATATCTAAATATTTATACATATATGTACAAAAACATAAGTCAGTAGTAGATTCTAATATATCAGAAATAAAAGGCCTCACACATTGATTTGGACTTGTAGCAAGGAACATGAGACTTACTTCTAATTTCTTCTTCAAGGCTTGAGACTCGACTTGAACTTGAGCTCACTGACAAGATAATTGACTTGAACTATTAAAAAAAAGGGACTCATGAACAGCAGCTTTGATTACATGTCCATAAAAAATAACTCGAATCTGAGTCCAGACTCGAGTACTATTGTATCGATCACATCTCGGAGTAAATAAAATATTAAGTACAAATATATGAATATTTGAGACAATAACTCATATTCGATATGAAAGTTAATAATCATTTTCTTAAGACATGTAAATGATCAAATATAATTCTACATATATATATTTTTTTTTCAGCATTCATGCGTGTTCAAAATTGGAAATCTTGTGTATATTTTGTGTCATTTATTGGATTGATCCTTACTTTTAGTAGAACCCCTGAATTCAATCGCTTGAGTAACCGAAATATTTGGAGCTCAATGCAAAATGTCAAGAAAATATCACCTCTGATCTCGAACAAAACTTAAGAATCCAACTCGGCTTTTGTAAGCAAAATACAATTTGTGCTTCGTTCACATGCCGGTAGTTGGCGTTGATTCATAGCTCGACTACATTGTTTTTCGGATAGTCGAGTTCCGAAGTTCTATTGTATATAAATCTACTTGAGTAAAGAATGTCTCAAGTGATCAATTATCATGGTATACTCATGTATTATATAAGGAAAATGCATCACATGACATTTGAGGTAGGAATCCTCCTAATTCGTTCATGGATCATATAATGAGTGACCTTGCTAACTGAGTCCTAATGTACATATAATAAAAATTGATGAACAATGAGTTTTGTGACCCAAAGCACTACTAAATATATAAATATATATATAGTTAATTAATCTAAACAAAACTTTATTTATTTAAAAAGATATTCATCTCTATCTAAAAATAAATATTGAAAAGGTCATTGAATCGTAGTTTTTCTGCAAAATAAAAATAGAATAAAAAAAAAACCGTAGGTAAGAATATACTAGACGCTATATTAGACTTTAGCGAAAAGATTCTGCAAAAGAGATGGGCAAAGGAAAAAAGGTTAAGGTACTAAAGATTTTAAACTCATTAAAACTACGTAGGGTCCAACATACTGAGGGAGTCGAGATAGAGCCCCTCTGCTTGATGCAAAAGCAACAACAACAACAACTACTACTACTACTTCAAGGTCATACATTCTTCTTTTAGAAAATGCCTGTGATGGTGGAAGAGATACAACATAAGAGTTATCCTATGGTTTTTCTTCTTGTTGGTCTCTCTCTCTCTCTCTCTCTCTCTCTTCTTTCTGCCTCTGCCACACTTTGATCAATCTGCGAAAACGCCTTGATTTGAGGAATGTAAGATATATACATACATATAGAAAGACTTTTTATGTAAGTAGTCAGAGTGGTAGTTACGTAAGAAGGTCTTAATGCTAAGCCCGTTATACACAATTTTTATCTTTTTATTTTTATATTTCTTCATTCTTTTAAAATCATATTATTATTATATTATCATAGGAACGAATGATGGAAAAGGTTATTTAGCCTTGAAACAAGATTCAATGCATGCATAATCATATGTACAACATACATGTGTACTGGAGCAACAGGAGAGTAGTTTGCTGCACTGAATGCTACTTAGCTGCTGGAATATTGTATGCTTATGCAGCACATGTATGTAGGCAGTGGTAACACATGTTGATTATGTAGCTATTCTGATACATGGAACAATTAAATTATACAATCATAGATGATATATTGATATATGAACATATTTTGAGGGGATATTCCCGGATTTTGAAATATTTATTTATGTTTTTGAATTGTTCATATTTTCTCGAATTAATAGATGATATTTCAAAGTTCATTCATAGCATTGTCGACCGACTACTCAAGCAAGAGCTTCTTTTAAAAAGGAACAATGAAACTTATTTCACAGCTACTACACATGTATGATGATTAAAGCGTATGATATAGGTATCTGGATTTGTACATATTCACCTATGTAGGCAGGGAGGCATACGCATGATATTTTATATGTACATGTATGTATATATTTGTTGAGATTTGAGGAGGAAAGGTCATCGTCGTCCCTGCTTTTGTTATATGTATATGTAATTGAACAACTATATAACATGAATTGCAGAAATTAAATATATATTATTTTTTTTTTTTTTTGTAAATACATACTCTGACATTTAAACGCTATAAGAGTCATATTTTCATTAATATAATAAGTCTTAATCTTATAATAATAATTATTATAATTATGATTATATGTAATTTATAATCCAAACAGTTTATAATAAAATGCAAATAAGGAACTCTTTATAAATGCATCATTGAACATAAAAAAAAAAATCATAATGAGAGAACACCATTTGCTGATTAACTATCTATTCATAAAATAAGAACTTTTACATTATTAACTCTTTATTTAATTATATTTTTCTACATATTATAGTGAGTGCTTCAATAGAATTACAATCTTTGAACTCTTTCTGTTCATCCGTTTCCGTCACATATGTTCCTTATTTTTGCAAGTTATTTCTATGTTATTAAATTTATCTTTATTTATTTTACCAAAAAAGTCGTTTCTTATTTTACTATTTCTCTTCAGATAATTTAATTAATTATTATTATTTTTTTGATTGGGGACAAGTTATAAATAAGTCAGAACTAGCAAACAAACTCAGTAAAACTACGTGGATTATCTATAACAACATATTTTATTCATGTGTTGACAAATTTTTAAAATTTCAAATCGTATTTCTACTTCAATTTAAATGGGAGATTCGTTATTTTATAAAAGAACTTATAAATAAAACAAGTATTTCTAAGTCAAAAATACGCATCAAAATCCATAAAATTCTGTTCTTCCTAAGTTATTAGATATTATTAGTTCCTATTTTAATTATACATATAGTTAACTATATAGAAAATGATTTTATTTCAATGATGGATTTTATTTAGAAACAGTCTATTTTGTATAGACTTGACTTGTACTCTTGTTTGAAGATGCTTCAATATATTTATAACTTATATCTATAACCATAATTTGTCATCAGTATATTATTATTATTATTACTTATTTACATTAATGAAGAGGTTCATGAATAAAAAGGATTGAAGGGCCATTGAAGAATACACATACAATCCTTCATCAAGTACTCGTTTTAAGTACAATTCACTTACTATTATATAAAGTGAATTTTCTTATTATTTGATTCTAATGTTGTTTATGGAATTCCCCAATAAGACATCATCATCGCAGATGTTGTTACATTCATTTTCATCTCATGGGAAATACGCTCTTACTTGTTTAGCAACTTCATTTTATGTGTATCAACTATGTATCAACTATTCTCACACATCCTGGAGATTTCAGTGATTGCAACATGATCTTAAAGACTAATTAGAAGAGATCTTTTGCGTGCTAAGAGAATAGGGAAATACTCTCAAGTCTAAGTTTCAAATATAATCGTAATTATATTTGAATTATATGATTCTCCTACTTATTTAATTCAAATATTAATCTGGAAAAAGATATAAGCAAAATATGAAAGGAATGGATTTAAAATGAAATGAGCTTCGACGATGAAACACTTCCTGTTGATTTTTTTTTTTTTTTTTTTTTACAAAAGAAACTATTCTATGAATCTTAAGGATTCTTTATAATATTTTATAAGTGGATATTCAAAATAAGAATAGTATTCACTTCAAAAATAGAAGGATGTGAGAAGAAAGAAAAATGTTTTCCTCGTATGTAAAGAAAGTATCAAATAAAAGACGATTTTTGTTTTATGTCAGTGACAGATGTGTTTCTTGTAGGAATTTGTTTCCTTATCCACAACACTCACTTGTTGTTACAGACCCTCCTATTCTTTTTGGAAGGAAGAAATGTATATATATATATATATCAATATATGGAGGGACCTTCAAATTATTTGTCTCTAGAATAATTCCAAAAAATTACTAGTCAAGGATTAAATTTAGTAGAAACGAGCCTTCATTTGTTATTTTTTCTCAATAGTAAGGCTAGGTGCATTTTTTGAGATCATGAATAGAGAGGTTAAAACAGCCTATTTTTAGAAATGTCTTTGATGTTGCAAATATTATAAGCAATGATGGATACGAAAAAAACAAAACATGACACGATGCTGATAGGGGCAGAATCAAGTTTTTAATAAATGTCTTCCTTTTAATTAATTATTATTATTAACTCTATTGACTTGATTTTTATTAATTATTAAAATGGAGAAATTAGTGGAATATAGATTTTTTGAAAAATAGTCTATTCATTTTATATAATATTATTAAGCAATAAAAGTTTACTATAAAGAATAAAGCCTTACTAAATTCTAAGGATCTAAGGGATTTAGATCCGAATGTCTTTTTTAGTAAAGAGACTCAAAGAATGTTCTCCTTTTAAAGTTTCTTTTAATATATGCTTATTATTTAAAGCATATATTTGATTGACTAAAAGTTATCAAACAAACTTTAAGTGATGACATCAACTTCACAAACATATTGTATTTCGAACAAATATACAATATGTATAAGCTGATTTAAAAATATTTCTTTTTTTTCTTTTTTCTTTCTAAGCACACTCTCCTCATTAAATTTACAACACATTTTTAAAAAAAAATATACATGTCTTTGTCGATATTCAAAAAGCAGTAGGAAATTTATTAAAAAAATTCTGTAAATACTTATAACGGGCATACATACTTTATAGTTAGGAATGTAAATCATATGCAATTCGGGCTTGTAATAAAAAAAGAAAGAGAAAATCAACATGGTAATAACTCTGACAATTTGATGAATGTTGAGAGTGAAGCAGCTTGAGCTGTCATGGAGTTTTACTAAGCTACAAGCTGCCATTCTCCATTATATATACAACAATAAATAATAACATAGATGAGAGGAAGAAAATTAACTCAAATTAATGTAAGGCAATTATATATTTTTAACTAATAATGATTATACGAGGACTTGAGTCCTTTTTTGTTTACATTTTATTTGCTTTATTAAACTTAATGCATGTATTCCTTTATGCGAGATCTTTACTATTTGTTAGATGCTCTCTCCTCAGTAGTAATAAAGGAAAAATGATAGCAGCTTTGGAAAACAAAAAGACCTGTTTGAAGAGCCAACTCCACTTTTTTATCACACGCCCGAATTGCATATGATTTACATTGCTATTTATAGTCCATGCATTTATGTATTTTCTATTCTCAATAAAAAATATAAGGATTTTTAAAGAAAATATTTAAAGGAAAACACCTATAGTCAGGGTTCTTCAGAATTTGTAATTTGTGCCAAGTTATATTGTGCCATGGAGTCAGTAATTTGTAACAAGAGTCGTGGGGTCACAGAGTCCACCTTGATGGGATCCAAGCAAAAACACTTTTATATTTTTTTTTCTTTGTAGTTCACATTCCTGATTAAATAAATGTCCAATAATTTCCTTCATCCCTTAATTTTACATCCAAATCTATTTTATTCTTTTTTATGCTTTACTCAAGGACAATGCAGGTCGAACAAAATCCATCCACAAGGCAGATTTGGCTTGGTGGTTACCTCTTGAAAACCCCTGCTTCATAGTACAATTTAGCTTATTCAACAATATTCAAACTCTGTGTCAGGCCTTCCCCCTGATATGTCAGGGCCTCCATGTAAGTATAATGAAAGAAATGAAGAAAACAATTAATGTGCCCCCATACAAAAATTGAGACCTCTCAATATTTATTAATAGCTTTGACGATATGAAAAAAAAGTGGTTGATCTGAAGGTTCAAGCCTGTCATGACTGTGTAGTAAGTTTTTTTTTTTCTACTTCTCTTATAACTAAATGTGTATCATTGTAAGTATTACTTATAATGTCATAATGAAAGCCAAAACAAATATTAAGGAATTCGTTATAGCCAAGAATTATTTTACATACATATGTATGTACATAAGAATAATAAAACTAAAACTCATTCAAGCATTTTATTCAGACTGCTATAAATTGATGACTATTGATTTTTTTGTGAGGAGTTATAGGCAAATACATGTACATACATACATTAACTTACTTTAAATACATAAGTTTGATCTCATTTAAGTACATTTATGTTCCTTTGATAAATGTTTACACTTCAATCATTCAACGTATAATTCCTATCCATTGATTATTAAAAAAAACAAAAAAAAACAAAACATAGAATATAAGCTAAATATTGTAAACATACATTTGCTTGCTTTATGCCAAGATTCATTGTTTATGTGTAAGTAACTTTGATATCAAATTTGTCTTAAAATAATTTAATGCACATACATTCCAAAATCGATAGTGATGCATTTTTTTTTAAAGTATGTTCTTGCTTTTAGACTTTGCAAAGGAATGATCGTTCATATTTAATATTTGGACATCAAAAAATATTTTCCTGTTGACTTAAATCAAAATATGTTCGAAGTATATGTACACAGAACTCTCTCCAGAAAAACTAACAGCAAATGTATAATAACAGAGTTAATTATCCCACTATTTTCTTGTCAAGAGTGGATTTTTCCACTTCATTTCCTCTTGTTTTGTTTAGCTCCTAGATTAGCCCCACCTCACCGGAACTTAATCCGGTATCAGCCGGTTGTGAACTACCTAGGAGCTAACTTTATTTTAAAAAATTTAAATAAACGTACATAATAATTTATAGCTCCTGAAGATGAACTCCTCCAGGAAAATCCTACGGTCCCCGATCTTGTCATAGAGCTCTTTAATTTTCAAATGCGTCCGTGGACAGTGATGAATGAGGTGGAAGGGAGTCTCCTCGTTTTCCCCACAAAGCCGGCAGATGGGACTTTCTATTTTGTTTATTTTGTAGAGGTGTCTCCCGAGGGCTATGTGGCCTGTTATCATTCCAACAATTATGAATCATTTCCTCTTATCAGTGTTTTGATCATTGATTCGTTGAACTAGAATTCGCTCTGAAGAAATCCCCACCATTAAATAGTTCCATAGTTGTGAAGAATTGTCTAACCAACTGATTTTGGAACCTTTTTTCTGTTTCGTTTTGCAATAAAAATTGCCTGATACAATACTGATAACAGTGTGAGTGATCATTTGCATATGTGAAATAGCACAAACAAACTGCCTTAAAACTTATAGTCCTACTAAGATTCAACTTTGAAGAGGTTTTATATTTTTATTGAATGAACCTTATAGATAAGGTTGAAAAACAAAGGGATTTGTTTTTGTTAGAACACACATGTTCTTCATATATTTTTTGACTTGAAAGAAAGTGATTTTGACTTTCACAACATGTACATTTCAATAGAAACACACAAATCAGTTGTGTAAAGAAAAAATAATAATGTGTAGCCAGGAAAAAAAAGAAAAAATTATGAATAAATGAATAATTTAATAGTCACTTATAAATATTATACTTACTATCTTGTTTAACTATGTGATATATTGCAGATATAGAACAAAAAAAAAAAAAATGCATGTAAAATTAAAATACTTTTCGATAAACTATTCCATCATTACTTTAAGAACTATTTAGATCAAAATGTTTAAATTTAATATGTATAAAAAAGTTGTAACATGTATATTAAACAATTTGCATATTAAACAAACTGAAATCAATAAATGAGATGAATCATTTTAAATGCCGGATTTAGGATCCTACTTGTTGTAATGTGTGTAGATCATATAATGATTGAATGTCTATAAAATTCGATCAACTATGTATTGATCAAGGCTATAGTTTTTAATCTTTATATAAAGATATATTGTATGTAAGTGTTCAGATTGGGATCACTCATATATATATATATATATATATATATATATATATATATATATATATATGAGACCCATTAAAAGATTACATAGCATCAAAGAATGACCCTTAATTAAAATGACTGGAAAAGGATAGCCTCAATATATAGTTACTAATTAAAAGGACTGAATGTATGGTTAATATAAACGTGTGTTGAAGAGTACAATTTGAACCTCTTACAAAAGATATTTATTGGTGTTGCTCCGAGAACATAACATATAAATGTACAATGTCTGTAGTGTTGTTTGTTGTTGTTGTCAACTCTCAATTTTTATTCTTCTCATGCCCTTTATGAATAGTCTATATGATAGTTACATTAATTGTGATGAATTTGCTAACTATGTAGGTATGTAACATCGGATTTCGGGCCATGATGTCTTCCCTCTTTTGAGGAAAAGTACTGATAATAATAATAATAATAATATCGTGTAGGTACAATCATGAATAATTATATCTAATTAAGATTGATTTGAATAGAATGATAAATATACACAATATGTACATACATTTGAAAGCCTTCCCAATATTTTCATTTAATTACCCTCTTTGATGAATATGATCAAATTAGGAGAGAGTATTATTCAAGAAGCATATGTGTTAAGTTGTTTTCTAACAGCGTTGTATGAAATGACCTTGACTCCCTCTAAAAATTTTAAGTATGTTATATAAACTATGTATACATATTTTGATGTGCTTTGAACACAGTAGTGATTCATTGAAATGTGCAGTTAATATGAATATATGTACATAAATACAAAATATTCTTATGTATATTTTAAACAGAGCTTAGGGCTGTTATCTTCTCCTCTTATGAACTATGTATACACACGTAATTAGGATGGATGAAGAAACGATTTTTACAAATATCTACAATTTACCAAGTTAAGTCTATCCTTAAAGCGTACACAAATAATAACCATGTATAATCAAATTTAGTAGATTTGTCGTGTAGGCCCTATTTTTACAAATTTACACACACAGTCTACCTGAATTCTACTATAATAATAGTAGATACTTTAAGACTTCCATGACTCTAGTTCAGGGTAATGTAGAGGCCATTCACTGTATGTACGTACATACAAAGTCTTGACAAAGAGCCAAGTTGTCTTTTGTTGTTCTTAATATTTTGCATATTTCCACAAGAATTTCAAACATTTATTTCTTACAAAATTATTCGAAGATCGTCTTTATGTATGTATGTACATAAGTGAGATAACATTTTATTTTCATAAGTCATGCAATCAACTATTAAAAATATATACTAGATATGTAGTACGAGGCTCTAGGCAAAAAGTTTTTGCTTGTTTTTTTTTTGTTTTGTTTTTTTGTTCAATTTGATGATAGATTGAGGTATGTTCAATTAGTGTTCAATTCACTGCAAAAGATTATTTTCAAGTCTTTACACATCACATGGTTTATTTCAATATATTGATTTTATACCTTAATTATTTTTGTATGAACATATATTTATAAATCATATCTATTTGTATAATAATATTTATTAAAGGAAGTGAATCGTACTCAAGTTGTTTACGTTGGGTTTATCCAAATATTGTATTATTAATTATCCTGTTTTTGTGATACTTAGTTTGTAGGAAATGATGTGAGAAGCTCTCAAGCTCTATATTAAATTAAAAATATTGAAAAAATGAATTTGACAAAGGGTTTGATAACAAAATAATTAATTTATTTTGTTAATGTACACACATTTATTCATGTATATTTAGAGCATTTATGCCTACATACATATCAAATATTTACAAACCATTTATTCATAATTAGAATATTTTTTGTTTCTCTTACATATTTTTTTCTGTGTCTACATAGTCCAGTGCAGCAAAAGAAGAACAGTCCCTTGGGTACTAAATAGTCTTGATAAATTGTTCAAGTTATTTTTAAAATCTCTGGGAGTTCGGAATGGGGAGGAGAACATTTCCACAAAAAGTGAAGGACTTCAAACTCTTGGGTCTGTATACACTTTTTATTTAGAAGTGAGCTGATTACACATATGTACATAAGATAAACATTACTCATTTTCTTTTTAGATCAGTTATATATATATAATAACTTCTCAGGAAATCAAGCAATACTGTAGAGCAATCAAGTTCCGTTTCAATACTTGATAGAGGGGGGGGGCATTGTGTGTAAAGCTTTTTACAAGTAGAATTGCTTTGACCCTGAGGCAAAATCTCTAAAACCAGAACAACCCTTGTCAAGTGACTTTTCCCGTCCTGTATGAAGCCTGGTCCTCAGAATTGACCATCAAAATTGATCTTTTTGATGGAGATAAAGAAAAATTATCCACTCATGACATCATCTGTATTTTTCATATTTTGCTGGAATCGACATGTGAACCTATATAAATGTGTACTGAGTGTTCTCCTCAATTCAAATCGACACAACATTCGAAAGCTTAAATAACAAAATATTGTATAATAACATGTTTTCTAAAAAGAAACCCTTTTTAATTGAGTCGATATACAATTTATTTATTTGTGTTTTTTTATGTGTACTTAATTTATTTATTAAAGTCAAAATGAGGACTTTTGTTTGTAGATGATATTGATATTTTGATTGAGACAACTTTGCTGTTTTTATAGAAAAATTATTAAAACTGTCAATAGAAATTGAACGAAAATCAATTTAAGAAAAACTATGTTTGAACTCTTTCATGTAGAGTTTTTTTATTATTATTATTATTTAAAGATAAAACATGTCATTTTCTTAATTTAAGAAAGATAGTACAAGTCTCCCTTCTTCTTGTTCTGCAGTATTGTAAAACACTTTCTTTTTTATGTATTTAGAACATGTTCTCTCAAAATCCAACTATAATTTTCACGTTTATTCATATTATTTCAAAAGACATAAGAGACTCGAGAAACACTTCACGAAAGAATTGTACAATTATAGCAAATGTATAGATATATTTAGCTAGAGAGAAAAAAAAAAGGAACATTTAAATTTAAAATTGAAATTATGCACAGAAGGATTATTTTGCTATAAAAATAGACATAAAGTAAAATGTGTCAATCAAAACTTGTAAAAAAAAAAAAAAATTATGTGCCAAAATATGATGTTTGTTAAAGGTCATTCAACCCTTAAAAAAAGGAGTTGTATGAATGGTATCTCTTTATAAATTATGTATACAAACAAAATTAAACTTATTCCAAGGAATAAATGTTGCAGAAACAATCAAAAATATACTGATAAAATAGAGTTATATATACTCACTATATAGGCTCTAATTGATTATGCCACAAAGGCATTACAAAACGTTGTGGATACTAAACATCTTTTATTTTCAGTTTGACAGAAAACATTTCATATACCTAAATAAAGGTATATTTTTGAAGCAATCAGCAAGGCAATCAAAAATAATTCCATTGAATCTACATAAATCAAAACAGGTCAAAATACATTCTATCTTACTGAATTACCAAACATCATGTGAACTCCTCTCTATAGAAAGTCATATATATTAATAATGCTCATTTTCTGCGTATTTAATTTATAAAAGTACTTCTCTGTAAGTTAAGCTAAGGTAGTTATAATATATAATAGACCCATTTGTACATGTATACTTTTATTATTGACATATTATCAAAATGCTTAGAGTATGAAGGTCCTGCAAGATTGAGTTCTTAGATGTATGTATATGTACCACTTTGAAAGCATTCATCATTTGAATTGATCACCCAAACAACAGTTTAAATACCATACTTATATATGTATATTCAGATGTAGTGTTGTATATGTCTAATCTATATACATGTAGGATAAAAGTTGCTGAAAAGAGGTATAAACAATTGATTTGGATAATATTTTACACATATACAAATATAAATATATATTTATAGATATATATATATATATATTTGACACAATTCCTATTTATTTAGATCATGTGAAATTTCAAGTCTCTATCCGTCAATATACATCTAAATTATTTGAAACACTATGTGTGTAAAGGATCTATTTGTCAACTGTTGTTGTTTTTTTTCTACAAAAACAACATGTCTATATACAATTAAATATATGTACAGGGTGAGTCATGGGAAACGGATGTTTTTAGAACGCCCCTTGCTCTTTAAGGATAAGTGATTAAAAAGTGAGGAAGGTAGTTTTTAAAACCGCCTAAGATGCCATTTAGTTTGTTGTTATTTGTTTATCTTTTACGTTAAGTTTTGTACTTGTTAATCATTACTTTTGAACTGCTTTTCTTTTCAGATTTACTTTAAATTTTGACTTTCTTTCCCTCATGATATCGTGGAATCTTGAACACCGTGTGTTTGTTTATGACACCTACGTGAAAAATGGTGAATCAGTGACAGAAACCCGACGTCACTATAAGCGAAGATTCAACATCGGTCGTCACGGTAATGTACCAAGCCGCAATTCCATTCTTAGATGGGTTAATGCACTAAGAACAACTGGTTCGTTATTGAAAACCAAACCAACCGCCAGAACACCAAGAAATGTGGATCGAGTGAGAGAAGCAATCACCCGAAGCCCTAAGCGCTCTGCTAGGCGACACTCTGCAGAACTGGGAATAAGTCAGAGCACCATGCAGCGAATCTTACATAAAGACCTAGCCTTTCAACCATACAAAATTATGACTGTCCAACAATTGAATCCGCGTGATTACCAACAACGTGAAAATATCAAAGAAATAGGTGAAGAAACTTTAGTGAAAGTGGAAACCAACTTTAGAACGCGACTTCAAATTTGTGCTCGTGAAAATGGCCATAGTTTTTCGATCCTAAATATTCCATAATAGCATAGTTTAATGAATGCTTTTATGTATGATAATAATTTTTTTTTTAAATATTTGCAGAGTTTTGTCTTCTTTAAAAACATCCGTTTCCCGTGACTCACCCTGTATAATACCTCCCTAATAATATGTTTAGACCTAAATTTTAAATCATTCAAGAACCAATTGAAAATTTAAAAATAGAAAGTTATATTCACTCATTTTCATATAGATTTAACACGTTATTATTATATGCTTACATATTATGTTGAATCTGCTTATTTTGTACTCAGAAGAGAGAGTCCTTACTCTACTTACAAACGTAAAGCATGAAAAAAGATTGAAATAATAATATAATTAATTGATGGATATGAATGAATCAATAGAGATCGTTTACTTTTTTAAAATGATTTTAAAGTCTCTTTTTTTAGAAGCATAAGGAACATTGTGTTTTAATTCATAGTCATATATTACATATACCTAATTATATATGCAGCTAAAGACCAAGGGCGTCAAGAATGCAGTTTGTGTCATTCATCACAAAGCGGATCGAGAAACACCATTTGACAATACTAGTGACGAACAATAACTATATATATATATATATGCAGGACTGTTGTAGCTGCCTATGAAGACTGTCGTTGACAATTAAGTATCTACACAATAGATATACCTATAAAAGTACGTATGTACATAAAGATAAGCACATCGTTTGTGGTACCTCATCAGTTGTTGTTGTTGATTATTCATGTATATATACCTTTAATGGACGTTTATCTATAGATACGTTAGATGTATTGCTCGTAAAGATTTTAAAGAATGAACAGAACATCATATAACATATGATGATCTACCTACAACATTCCAATTTGTAAATAATACACATTTTGTACCAGGAATGATTTTCACTTCTATCTTGAGGGAAGTTGTATTTCCTTACTCAAATTATAGTCATATTTTCATTTATTAATATAGAAAACTGTAACAGGAGCGGTAAATTACCATCTGAGATGGATGTTTGTTGGTACATGTTAGTCAAAAATTTAGACTATTTTATGTATAATGAATTTTTCAAAAGGGTTGTTCATTTGAGGGTTTTTTTTTGTACAAATCCCAGGTCTTTCAAACGTCAAAACTTTGAGGTTCACCAATTGAATTGAAATTTGTGAAAGAGTTATTTTATAAAGATTTTTTTTAACTTCTAAAAATAGAAATTTTTAGTGCACAAATGAATCGAGGCCTACTATTAAAAGATTTTAAAATTATATTGATACTATCAATATCATGCTTTTACCTTGTGTAATCTGTGCTTGATGTCAACAATTGATAATATTTCTTTAAAGACTCCTAGTTCCAAGGAGAATGAATCAAGAAGTATACAAATAACTCGTTTCATAGCTTAAATCTATCGTTGTCCATGCGAGATGAAGCCATTAAAATATTTTAAGGCTAAGAATCAATTGTTATACCAAGAGTCGATGAAAACCTCATTCATACCAATATTTCATGTTTTTGACTAACAAATCAGATTGGACTTTACAGTAATGTATAAATATTTATCTTTTTTTTAAGTAATGTATAAATATTTATCTTTTTTTTTTTGGTAACCTTTGTTTTGTAAGTTATTGTGGAGGTTACCCTGAAGCTTAATTAAATCCAATTTTTTAAAATGAATAACTCTAATTTGTATTGTGATACGAATTGTATCTCTTTTTCTTTCTTTTTTTCATAAATGATTAACACGTTATGTAATTCAAATTATGAAGTTATGGCCCCACCCTTGGATGTGAAATATTAGACATATATATATATATATATGAATTTTTGTTGTTGTTGTTTTGTTTAAGATTGAAAGGATTCCATTTTTTACGCGTCGTCTCCCTATTAATGCGCTCTTTTTTTTTTTATTTTTTTTGTTAAATGCCACATATTTTTCAAATTTTTGTTGCTATTTGCTTCAAAGAAGGAAAAAGGTGTAGACACTCAGTTCTCTTTGTCTAATGTTAATCGATTGCTATTATCATACAATTTTAAAAAATATAGATGGATAAATAAATGGTTTTGTGCCTATTTTTACATTCTTATCAATCATTTTGTGTAAAATGTAAGGATTTAATTAAAACATGAGATGGAGTTCATTTACGAAAGGTTTTTTTTTTTTTTAAAGCAGTGCTTTGTTTCAATCTTTTGAAATAACATGTCATATTATTTAAACTGTTTTGCAGTGTACATAATCAAATATAATTTAGAATTATTTAGTCAAATAGCTAAAAATATGACTCAGAAACTTAATACTTGCTATTGTATGTATTTAAAAATGTATAAATGACTATTAATATACTTGATGATGATATGTTTTGAAAAGTTAAAAGTCAACTTTTTGATTCCTTTTATTTCAGTTTATTCAAAACCTACAGTAGCTGGATAAGTATATATAGCAATTTGGCTTTAGAGCAAACTGTTGTTCTAGATGAATAATTTGAATTGCAAAATAAATAAATGTCGAATATTAAATACATCTTTAAAGAAATTTTTTTTGATAAAAGTTATATCAAATTTCAATAGTTTATTGTCAAACTTCTACTTCGTCAATGTAGTCAATGAAAAAAAAAATCTTTTTTTTCAATATTTTGATCGATCAAAATTACACATTTTTTCTTATAGCAACTGTACATATTTGAAAAGAAAAGTATTTAAGGAACCCGTATCATATTTGGTGACACACTCACAATTTGAGTAGCAAAAATGAAAGGGTTTCTCTTTTTTAGCATGAAAATTGAGTTCTTCTCCTTAAATCTTTTCAATTTACCCGTGAATACTCTCTCACACTTTCTTAAATATTGTTCTACCATCCTTTGACAAGGGTTTCAATTGAGAATTTTATTCAAATTTAAAAATAAACAATATTACTTTTAAATGAAGAGTACTTTTGCCAAAAAAAAAATTAGTCTGAGAGGTCTCAGTTTTTGATTTGTTTGACTATTTCCCGTGATTTTTTTTATTTATTTTTTTGGATGCAATCAAAAAACTCCTTCATTTACACAGAGTCATACTATTAAATAAATGTATTTCGATCCTTTTTCCTGCATTTCTATAATTAGACCATGTCTTGATGGACCTGTTTTTCTTAATAAGAAACATTAATTGCATACTTATTTCATGAATTCAATATATCTACAAATAAGGAATAAAAAAACATTCAAAGTACTTTTAAGTCATAAAAATCATTACATAAAAATATACAAATAATATTATGTAATTTCATCATAAAGTCATGTCATAAGAAGTCAACCAACAAAAAAAGTGATCAACAAATATCTTACATTGAATATGTTCAATTAATTTTAGAATTTATTTAACGAGATATACATATATGGAATATTTAAGAGGAAAATAAAAGTATGATGTGAAACCTCATTTTTCGACATGTTATGGTTTTATGGAGAATGAGTGTACACAGTATTCAGGGGGTGGGGTGGGGAAATGTCCCTCTACCCAAATACATTTATGTATATTCTATATGATTTTTAATTTGAAACAAGAGAAAATTTGAACTCATGTAAAAAAAACTTGAATATTTGAGGAAATCATTAGAATTCTTCTATTTAAAAAAAGTAGAATTATAATATTATTCACTTATTTTTTCCTACTAATTTAGCTCAAATCTTTCTTTCTGCTTGTACCTACAATTTATGGAAATGCATGCATTGAGCCGTGTTATAATGAGTTTGTGTTGAAATACATACTTTGCCTTTCTTCTTATAAAATGTGCTGGTTCAGTATATATATATATGTACATAAAAAGAACAACTTTCTACTTATGTGGAAGCTTTCTTTTATATCATATGAGTATTAAATCCTTTTATATCGTAATTTATACCAAAAAGGATGGGTGAGTAGAATAACTAAGTTCTCTCTGAATATGAATGTGTCTACTGAATCATTCTGTGTACACATGTATAATAATTTAAACTTTGTTATTAAGTAGATTTGATTCTTTTTGTGCTAGTTTATTTAGAATGATATATATATATATATATACAGAGTGTTTCAAAAGTAACCGAACCGCATGTCATTTCTTCTTTTATGTCATTTTACGTTATCCTCGTTACTATTAATTTCCTTCTGCGAGGTGTAATGTTTGGAATGACTACTTTTATTGTGTGATCATATTGATTTTGTTCTGACGTCATTGCTTGATTTTTTTTTCAGCGTGCCCTTCGGGACCAATCGAATGGCCTGCCAGATCCCCGGATCAGACCCCGCCTGATTTTTTTCTATGGAGAGTTCTAAAGAACACGGTTACTGCTAAAAAGCCCAGAACAATTGATCAACTAAAACAAAGTATTCAGCAGGAATGGAACCAAATTTCAGAGGAAACTTGCCAGAAAGGTTGTCGCAGTGTTGTCAAAAGATGTAGTGATTGTATTGAAGTTCAAGGTAAACATTTTGAACATTTGTAAATACTAAATATACCTATTAAATTTGTTGTTTTTGATGTACAATTTTTATTTAAGTTTGCGGTTCGGTTACTTTTGGAACACCCTGTATGTATGTATGTATGTACATATTCCTGTTAAATCAAATTATGATTACAAACATGTATACAAACTAATAAGTTATGCCTTCTGAATAAATTGAAATATCAATTTCTGCGTCTAATAAATTAATAATTTTTTCTAAAAAGAAAGTAATTTGTATTCTGTAAGCGAAATAATGAATTAGTTTACTCATTTATAAGTCAAATAAAAGTTTTTACAATGCATAAAATGAGAGTAAAATTAGTTAATTAAAGAAAAATTGTTCTACGCAATTACATATATATATATATATTTGCAAAATAAATGTAACACATTATAATTTAATTCATGGGGGAGAGAGAGAGAAATCTTATGCAATAGTTTAATTTGAAAAGATATATCTATGTAGTTAATTCTTATAAATTATTGCAAATTAAATCATCTTAGGATTTTTTCCGTACTTTTAAAGAAACTAAAGTTTGCTTTTGGACAAAAAAGAGGAATATTTTATTAAAGCAAAAAGAAATGTATAAAGAGAAAGGAAGGAAGTATTGGAGTTTAATTTTCTCCAAAAGAAAGTTTATTTCTACTACATAGCATCTTACCCATTCAAACGACTACTACAGATATACATTCAATTTTATAGAGCTGTTTGTAAACTACACACAAAAGTATTTATATACATAGGTGTATATAATGCATACATAAATATTTTTTTTTTTACAAAAAACAAAAAACACTCGATTTAAATAAAGAGAGATAAAAAAGTTAGAAAAGTATATAAAATTTGGCTTTCACTTTGACAGTACTAATGCAAAAAGTCAAAAGTACATATCATTTTATTTTTGTTTTTATGTGCATTAAAAGTGCATTACTTGGATTTACTCTCTTTATTTCATGAAGTTGATAAAGGCAAAAAAATCGTAGGGCTTAAGGTTTTTAATGAAATTGAATCATTCAATGTTGGTATTTTACTCTCCCTATATCAAAATATATTGATGCATTTGAGCCGATCTTGAAGAATCCCCAGGAATTTGAATAGAAGGTTTTCACGTGACGTCAGGAGATATAAACAAACAGATTTTATACAGCTTTGTTTCTTTTTATTAAAGAAAAGGGTGAATACCTGCTGTGTTTTGAATATCACTAAAGGCCGACAAATATAGGGACCTTTACTGTCTATTCAAAAAATCTCTGTTATTACATCATAATGCTTACATTTATAAAATAAATTAACTATTATTCTTTGTATGGACCGGATATTTTTCTCCAATTATCCTACTCTATTAGTTCTGATCCACCTGGAAGAAAATTATGTAAGAGTAAAAATATAGTCATTTTATAAAAGTTTTTCCCCACATTTTGATTTTATTTTATTCGAATATAAATGCTTTTCGTTGGGTTCAGGTTGTACTTTATACTGATATTTAGTCCTTTTTTTTTCATTTTTTAAAAGCCATCAAATGAAGTTTCCTCAAGATTTTTTTGAAAAAGTGTAATTTAATGAATATGTACATCAATTATATGCTCCAGAGATGATGTCACTTTCGACTTAATATACAATATAGGAAAACCTCAATAAAAGAAGTAAAAAATTAAATATGCTACTAGTATTGTGTTCAAGACCTTTTTACTCAAGACAAGGGCAGAAAGGGAAGCAGAAATTATTAAAGAGATCAAAAAGAAGTATTCCCTCGACTAATCCACCCTTGGTACTGGTTGGTCTTGAATAGTGGGAACATACGTAATATTATATGTATATATTTAATTTCGGAATCAGTCATGAACACTATGAATACTGCAGAATTCAAGTACCTTAGGATTTTGCTTTTAAATGTAGATAAAGCTATTTGGTGCTCAGATTTCTACATTATTTAATTTGTAATTTATAGAACGTTTTCAATACTTCATAATAGTACTCATTGACTGACTAGATTGTATTAACTTCATAATTAGAAGGGAGACGTAGATTGATGATAGATAATTTTGAGTATTCAAAATCACCAATGGAAAAAGATTTTTTTTAATGCTTAGCTAATTTTTCATCCTTTTTTATTCTTTCACAAAGGTGTGTGTATCTTCCGAAACATCAACAGCTCCCATAAATGCATCAATTTGTCATATTCTGTCAATTTTCTTTTTCTCTTGCCCCTTAAAAGGGTTATTAACTTTGATAAATTAGCTGCTCATAAGTTGTAAACTATCCCTACTTATTAAATGAAGAATTAACCATTAGCTAGAAATAATTGGCTAACTATGTATGTACTAGTTAATTTTGAGACTTTTTTTGTTTTCTTTTCCGAGGAAGGTTCAAGATATATATATATATTGTCAAGACTGCAGCATGATCTTATTTAGGGGTCTTGAAAACCAGAATAAGACTTTAAGGAATCTATTTCAAGATCCTCAAAAATTGATTTGAAGGCAATATCATGAACAACATTCTTAAAATAATTTAAAAGCAGGTTAAAGTCATTTTAAGAGCGATTGAAGAAATTTGGGTTGGTTGAATACTATATTAAAAGGATGATGGATTTGAATTATATGACTTCTTCAGATTTTAAGATTAATCAAACTATAGCTGTGTAGATATAAGTACATAATATTCTAACTTTTATGATCATTTAAGAAAGTAAAAGTACAAAAATGAAGCATATGGCTTCATTTACAAAAAAAAATCCAATTTATACATAAATAAAAAGGAAAAACCAAGGAGAAAGGAGAAAAAATATTTGTAGAGAACTTTTTTTACATATTTTTATGCCATCTTAATAACATACATAAATAACATTTTATTGCCTTAAAACGTAGAGTTTTTTACAAAAAAAAAAAAAAAAAAAAGGAAGAAAAAGGTTATTATTTATTTGAATATTTGACGCCAGAGGTGGAGTCTGTATTTAGCTGTAGAACCCACTTAAACAGAAATGAACAGTTCCTTTAAAATACAATCTTCAGATTGTATTTTGATAAGAACCTTAAAATTTTCTTATTTTAAAATATTCAAATACAATTATATCTGGCTAAAACATTAATTAATTAATTATAGATTCATTTGGGTATACAACTTAATAACTACTAAATGTTAAATTATAGTCTATGAGCTAATTTCAATTTCTTTTAACAATAACTAATTAAAACAAATATGTACATACAAACTAAATTTGAATATATTTAATGATATTTTATAAATGCACAGTAAACAAATACAAACAACAATTAAGTGAATATTAAAATAATATTTTTTTCCTCCTAAATTATGTAATGGTCTTCCTATTACATGATTTTATAACCATAACTACGAATTAATTATTATATTTACAAAAAATAAACAATGAGAGTTGATATGAAATAAACGTATTGCTTGGTAGCATGTTAAAAGGATTTGTGTTGTTGGATAACAGATAGTGAGATCACCATTGATTTCATAGCAAATTTGATATTAGTTCTACTGTATCCTCGTATACTAAAATAAATTGGAGTTCGAGAGTCTATTTTGAAGTATTTTAAAATTTCGTTTTGTTCAACATTCAAAATTATCCTGCCATCAGCATAAAAGACTTTTTGAAAGGACCAGTAAAAGGGAATTTTTATGGAGTGTGGGTCTAGGGAAATATGTTGGTCTAGGTCAGGGGTGTCAAATATATGGCCAGTGGGCCGGAACCGGCACGCAAGGAGATTCAATCAGGCCCGCAGGATAATTTGAAAGTTAAAAAAAATAAAAGACATGGATTACATTTTTTAATTAAATGTAATTCATGAATTATCCGCTAGGGGCGCATGTTAGTCGTTCTTTATAAGTCTCATGTAAAGTTCATTATTATAGTTTTCGATTTTCTAGTTACTTAAAGTTTGTGCAATTTTGTGAGATGTTTTGCAAAAGTGCTGTTCAATAAATTTGTAGTTAAATTATCCGCTAGGGGGCGCATGTTGGTCAAATTTAACAATCTTCTTGTTCTTCTTTAAATCAAAACAAAGGACAGACATAATGATATTTTGGATATTTATAGCTAAGTATGCTATAACTTTAATGATCCAGCCCACGGCGTCTACCTAGGGGTCTTTTTTGGGCAGCGATGTGAATTGTATTTGACACCCCTGGTCTAGATACTATTTTTTAGGTCCTCTTCTCTAAAATAGGATCTCTATTGAAAAAGTGAAATAAACAAACTATTAATAACTATATGAACAAATTGTATCCCCATATTTTAAAGAAGTTCTAAATGTGGGTACAAAAATAATTGGTACCTATGCTTGCATTTTAATATAGGTGCATTCTCATTAATAAGTACTGGGAAAGAAAAAATAGAACAAATAAAATGAAAATTATTACATTTTATTTTGTGTACAAATAAAAGCAAAAATCACAAATTGATATCAAAAATAAGAAGTAGCCTTTGAAACACCGAAACTAAGGTTCTACTTGTGATGTAACATAGATGATGCAATGATTGACATTTCCATGGGGTGTTCAATGGATTTATCAAGGGTGTAATTTCTAATTTTTTAAATAAAAATTACAAATTGATAAAGCATTGTGGCTGACTCATTATATGTATGTGCCCAGAATGGAATCCCTTCTAAATGAGTATGTAATATTAAATGACCAAAATGAAATGATGGCATTGTTAATTCAAATGGCTCTTTGAAATAAACATGTTGAGCCGTACAAATTACAACTTGTATGTACAAAATCCTAACTTCTATGTACACAAGTTATACATATATTCTTGTGAAAACGTAGGTTGCATGTACTTAAATGTGATTATTCAATATTTTCACCCTTATATAACATATATTTATACTCAACATCTAGTTTGATATATTGAAGCTCCCTTTCAAATCCTAATAATAATTATTTTTCCATGATTGATCATTAAGCATCACATCATCTAAAAATAGCTTTGTAATTATTATTATTTTTTTGTTTTAAAAAAGACAAGTCTTCCCAACCTTATTTTATTTTATGATGAATCAACAAATATAATTATATCCATTTTCATGCTCAATTATGTCCTATAATTGATCTACAATATATGTACTAAGACAGTGGCTTTTGTTCTCTTCCCTTTTGTCTGATACCCTTATCTTCATTCCTACTACGTAGAAACATATTTTCTTCAAAGTTTACATAGGTATGTACATATATACATAGTATACCAGAATACTCCTAAAAGACTTCTAAAAGGGTTCATTACCCTTTTTATGCGTACAAGTCTCTTTTGCATTTAATGTCTTCACAACTACGTATATATATATATATATATTTTTGAACATATGTTGAATGGCCCTGAAAATACTCTAAGGTAAAGAAAAATAATTCAAGCCATGGATGTCTTCTACCTGACGCTTCCCTTCTTTACCTTTAGTGTATAATATTATCATCTTCATTTAAATTTTGTATTATTTTGGAGGGATGGTGAGGGAAGAAGAAATCACATTAGTTGATTCGACTGAGTCGATTTTATAATTTCCAAAAAATCACGAGTCGTTCAGTTTTTTTTTTTTTTTGGTTTTTTTGAGCTGGTCTGTTCAATGAAGTGATGGACAAGTTTTTTGTATGTTTGGATAAATGCGCCTACATAGTGGAGTAATAATAGTCTTAGCAATTCAGACAAGAAGCTATCATCTTCCAATTGTGTCAAGTCAACAAGAAAGCAAATTTTAAGCTTTTTTACTTCATAAATATAACGGCCAAATTTTTGAGAGTCATTTAAAGACCTATAGCGCACGGTTTTTGCTAAAATGTCACTTTTAGTCTAGAAAGCATGGAGTCGATATGGTCCCTGAAAGATCGTCCTTCTTTTTCATAGGCCCAAAGATTTATTTAGAACTGTTAAAGCCAGTTCATCATCTGTAGTATAACTATTAAGAATCAACTTAATCAGCATTTATTCTCACCATGAATCATAGTAATAGTCACTACTATATAGTCAGTAACACCAGATGTTCTTTATTCTAGATTATGGCCGGTATTTTTTTATATAATAATTGTTGCAACTATTATTAGAGTCATTATTTAATTAATCGAAATAATCTATTAATACAAAGAAAAGCGAATGTCTTCAAGAATATGACTGCAATTCACACTCATTTTTGAAATATTTCAGATAAACTTGGTTTCTTGTTGACTTGACACATATTTATTTCTTTTTCGATTCCAATTATCTTACTCAAGACAGACCAGAACTTTATTTTTAATAATTAACCTGTCTTACTCCCTCTCGATTCTCGTAAAAAAGAATAAAATTCATTTTATTTACCTGCACGGATAAATATTTGTATTAGAGTATTGTGTAGGTATGTTGAATGTGCTACGAAGTGGTTTTCCCTTTGCAAAGCGTCTCCTCTTTTAATTCATGGGCCATGTGATGTTGACTGCAAGGAACGAAATTCCCCCAAAATGCGTCATTCCAACAAAATAACAAACCCAATTAATAGGAACGCTTCAATTGCAAATTGCTTTATAAATGTAAAACGTATTTTATACGAAGAGGTTCAATACACTTTTTAAAAATAAAAAAATTATATTTTTTTTTGAGTTTGTGCAGTCATAAGAAAATGATATTCGCATTATTAAGTAGTTGACAAACTATACAACAGACCATTAATTGTTCTGTGCATTCTCTTACAAATCCAAATAATAAAAAAAGATGCTATAAATAGGTGTATTATCATTCCAACGATGAATTAGCCGTTTAATATGTATTATTATATCTGGCATTTATAATTATTTTTCAAACATTTTTGTAATGTCTGAAAGATTTGAGCTTGCTACTTGAAAAAAAAAAAGTTTAATTACTCTTTACTCAGTCCAAAAAGCAAAAGGATTTATAAAGCAACTTCTCAGGAGTAAATGTAACTATTTACTCTTAAAAATAACGGATCCGTTACATTTATTTTTTTACTCATTCATAAGCAATAAAAGGTGAAAAAAAAATTGAATCTGGACCTTTCTAATATTATTTAGCATAGTACACTAAGTTATGAGTTTGAGTACTCAATGAGTCAAACATGGGTATGAATTTATGAGTGACGTACGTGAAAATCTGAGATGAGACTCATTGAATTATGAAATTAAAGTTTTTATATCTAAGCTACGGGCTAATGATCATTTTATTTTATTTTTCAAATTTTGCATAATGACGTTATAACAGAAGAAAATGTAATCAAATACCATTACCGAAAAAAATGTACAACGTTATTTCTAACGTTACATAGTTTCCATCACAGCAAATATTTACGTCTGTATTCAAATACCTATTACTAGGGAGAAGAGTACAAGAGGTTATAAACATTTGCATTAACATTTAATCATATCAAGTTTCAATAGATTTTTATTAAAAAACAATTTAATTTATCAAATTAATATATATACCAGGTGTATGTATATGAAACCGGTAATTTTTTTTTATGAAAAAACACGTTTATTTAAAGAAAAAAAATGGTATACATTTACTCTTCAAAGTATTTGCCGTCGCTGGTTGTACATTTTTGCCATCTCTCTGGCAATTTGTGGATGCCACGCCAATAAAAATTCTCCGGTTTTGCAACGAACAAATTATCAACTCATTTTTTCAAATTTTCAAACGAAGAGAAGAGTTGCTCCGAAAGTGCGTACCCCATCGATGCAAATAGGTGATAATCAGTTGGTGCTAGGTCTGGTGAATAAGCGGCATTAGCAAGCAGCTCCCAACTATAAGATGCAACCAATTTGCGAGTCGCTTTTGTTCGATGTGCCGGTGTATTGTCATCAAGAAAGATTAGTTTGTGTTGTCATTGTTGATTTTCTAGGCGTTTTTAACGCACAACACGGCTCAATTCGGCTAATTATTGCTGGTAGTATGACCCAATATCATTTACGCCAGGTTTTAAAAGGTCATACCAGATAACACCACGCAGATCCCAAAAAACACAAAGCATTGCTTTCTTTCCAAAGCGATTTGGTTTTGCGGTCGATTTCGCTTTTAGGTCAGGCTCCACATATGATTGTTTCCGCGAAGGATTCTCATAAAATATCCATTTTTCATCAGCAGTAACGATCCGATGCAAAAAAAGATTTTCTTTTGAACCTATCGAGCAGAATTTCACAAGTGGTTTTTCGGTTTTTCTTCTGTCTTTCAGTCAGTTCATGTGGTATCCATCTTACAACCTAACAAACTATGAACTGGATAATGTTGGCAGATGTCAAATAAAATAATTGTGACGTTTAAACCGGTTGTGAAGCTTGTACATATGTTGCTATTACTGCTAGATGTCATTACAGTTTTCATATGCATACACCTGGTACATATATATATTAGAGTGCCGATCTTATGATGTTAAAATTAATTTTTTTGAAAGTCTTGCACTTTCAATTATTTTATTTTGTCCTGTAAGTTGTTTTAACTTTAAGATTGAAAAAAAAAATAATATTTAAAGGTCGCTCAATGCCTTCAAAGTTCAGAAAATTGACACATTCTTTGAAAATTACATCGTCTTCATTCATTATCATCCAAATACTTTGTAGTTTATAACTTTTTTTAGTTGAACAAACAATCTTTAAAATGTATTTTACTATGTTTCTCTAGTATGTACTTTGAGAGACATAAAGGGAAGAGAAATAAAGTGATGGGAGAGAAATAAATGTATGTACTGCGCACAGTGCGCACTCTTTTCCAATTGAGATCTTTCATTGGTTTCTTACTTTAAATTTATTATATAATAAGTACCTTATTCAGTATTCTACATTAATACCCATGATATTTTTATCCTACTTAAGCAGTCTAATAACACTGATCAACAGGGATATAAGTGAAATAAAAGTTATTCAGTTTGATACATCTGATTTCAAATCTGTAATTTTTATTTTTCGAGAGTCCGACCCTTCTCTTCGAGCTAATCTGGCCCATTTTCCAACTTCAATTTCAGCCTAAAAGGACACTCATTTTGTGCATTAAAAAATGTTGATCCACTACTGTATTTAATGCAAATTCCAAATTCAGTCTTTGTTTTGACCTAAAAGGACTCCTGGGGGCATAGGCGGCAGGAGTAGACCCAAAAGTCGGCCAAAACGTTTGTACTTAAATAATTCCTTCAATATTGCATGAAATGAATTAATAAGGAATTCATTCAAAAGCTGATACCCACAGCATTCAAACGAAATGTCAAGCGCCCGATAAAAGTGCTTAACCAAGAAGAAATCGTCCGTCTAAATGTGTAAAACTTCATACAATTTTGAGCAAAAATTCGCTAGAAATCTAAGACTCACTTAAGTAGAAGGATTAAGAAACCAGCTGAAATCCTTCTGTGCGCTACTATAAATCGGTCAATGAATTAGTTATTGGGTTTTTAATCACCAAAAATGTCCATATTGGTCGGATCTTAATGTATTTACATACGTTTACTTCCATCCATGATACTAAACTATAAGGGGGATAAGTAGAGCTAATTAATTATCTATCATGTCCTTTTAAAAATAGTTAGATTACAGAAAATCACTAATTTTGTAAGTCCATTGATCGTAGTCTTAATTTCGTTTACAATTTTTAAATTCGTTTCGTCTATTTATTACGTCAGAAAGAAACATCATTTTTATTATTATTAAAAATTGGTAAAATTATTTATTTATATTAATTTGGGCAAAGGTTTGATATTCTCCAGTGCAAGGAAAAAGTTACTAAGTAAAACCTACAGTATAAAAATAGTATAAATATATTATGTGAGCTAATTCCTAATAGTACAATACAAAATTAAAACAAAACATTTTGTCTAGTCCCGTTTGACGAAATTAAGACTGAATTCAATGAATTCAAGTTACTTATATGCTCAAATACATTAGATACACTGAATTCTAAAAATATCCAACATTTATCTCCATTTAACATATTTGCAAAACATTTGTTTTTATTCAAATTGCAATTCCATATAGAACATTATGAACAAGCAACATACAAAACTAATTTAATATCATGTATATTAGTGATGAAGAAATCATTAGTTCATGTTATTTTTCTAAATTGTTTGAAGGAACATAGATACGTACAGCATTTAATCAGTTTATTATATGTTATGTCCAATTTATGCTTTGAAGAATAGATATCTTTTTGACCTTTGATAAATGAAGCTTAATTTAATTTTTTGAAAAAAAACAAAAAAAACATTATGGTTTTTTATCAAAGAGTTGATAAAAACAAGTGCTTTGACGATTGTAGAAATTCAAATTCAACATATGGTATTTTTTTAAATCATAAATGGATATACATACCTATGCAAAACGCATACTGATTGATTCTAATGATATGAGGAAGTTTCATTAATTAAAAGATATATACATCAAAGTGTCCTGTTTCGAGGGTAAAAGTTTTTGTCGACTGCGCTATAATATTTTTACTACTAAAAGTCATCAAGAAAATCCTCTCCGTCTTTTATAAACACTTTTTACCATCTCAACTTTAAAGCAATGGGTCAATTATATAAATTGTTAGTTATTTTTAGTTCATCTTAGACTCTTTAATCCTTTGAAATAAAAGTGTCCTATGGTACACTTTTTGATATATGAATACATACCTAATACAATATTTGACTCATATTTTTCAAATTGAAATGTTAAACGTCGTGTGAACTTTTTTCACCTATAAAGAGCCAGGTTTTTGCCATAAATTTTTGAATATAGCCTTTTCATAATATTACCTTTTAGCAAAAAACAAAATGTAAAATGCTCAAAAATTAGTATACAAATAAGTATTAAAAAAAATTAAAAAACATAGAAAATATACGTATTTAGATAATATTTTAAGATAATTGCTAAACCAATGAATACTCTCTGTCAAAAAACACACTACAATTTTATAGGATATCATAAAACGTTTTGGATTTGAAGTCTTTTATATGTAGGTATTATTATTTATACATATTTAAATCCATGAAACAGTATTTAAATATCTTTTTTGAATTGAATATATTTAAAAAAAAAGAACAATGAAATGAAGCTAAAGGAATTCATAAGTATTAAAATAATATAATATCTGCATATATTTATATATAGAAAATTTTAATAATATTAAATAATTAATAATAGCTATCTATGAATTGTACCAAAACCACGCATTCAACTATAGACTTACATATTTCCTCACTTATATATGTATGCACGTATAAAAGATATTTTAAGATCTGGTTTTTCAGAAAAAGAATACTTTAATTGATAAAATTTCTATCTACAATAATTTGTTCACATATTATCTATTAATAATTATCGTAATTTCCTCGTATGATCATGTTGGAAATTACATTAAATTCATGGATAATCTCTAATTATATTTAGTGGGGATTTCCCTTTAATATCTTGACTCTGAAAAAATATTAGTTCAAAAGTACATATTATTCAATATTAATATTTCATTAAAGAAAACCAAAGTTTTTAATGGGGTTTTTTTAAGAAGAAAAAAAAAAGTTAGTAGAGATCCAGTTTTAGAACTCAGATAAAGAATACAAAATATATAATCCATTTGCAAAGTGAGCTATTAACTTTTTTTAATAGTACATATATTTTGTTAAAGAGGCCTCTGATTAGCCTACGAGTAATTAATATGTAAATTCAAAGACTACCATATCCATAACATGAGCAAGAACTTTTGTATCAAGGCACATATACACACAAACGTTTTTTACTGACTCTTTCAGGGAAAATCTAGGAGAAAAACCTGGTTTTGCTTTTTATTAATCAAAATACAAAGTCAAACAACATCAGCCCAACAAATAGCAACAGTTCAAATATACAGGAACCATAAAAATATATATGTGATTTAAAGAAAAAATTATGTTTACTTCAAGTGCTAATAAATATTTGAGGCTTTTTCAAAGAAATATATCATTGAAAGCGGCTCATTATATGTAAAGTTTGTGTTTCGTAGCAAAATGTATAAGTGGGCATCAAAAGTCAAAAAAGTTAATATTGTATTTATCAATGGATTAATGGGCAAAAATTATTCATACAATATAATGATGAAACTTTTATGCTCCAGTCTTGGTATAGATTTTCAATTTTTCTTTTTAATTTGTTCTATTGATGAGGTAATTATTTAAATTGCAAAGAATAAATCATTTTGAATGACTGACAACATTACTATTTGAAATAACATGTGAGTTTTTATAATAATAATAATAATAATGAACCAGTATAAACTGCATTAAATACCAAAAAAAGATACTAAAAATAGATTAAATCATGTTTGTTTGTTTTTAAATAAAATTTTGCGTGAATGTTGAGACTCGTAGAGTTGAACAAATAATAATAATAATATAAAAGCAATAACAACAGAATGTTTTAATCCACTTCTATTTTTAAACTTTTTTTTATTTACCTGCTATATCTTTAAGATCCCCCCCCCCCCCGAAGAAAGAACAACTTTCAGACCTCCTGTTTTGTTGTTGTTGTTGTTGTTGTCGAGTTGACTTTTCCATGCTTGGGTTTAAAAAATTACTGATCATGGAATAGGTATTCTTACCTTCATCGTTATAGGTTGTATCAATAAATATTGAATGACATTTTATTATTATTGGGTCTTTTTTTTCTTTGTTTATAACTTTGTAACTATGGGTAAAAAATATGAGAGGTTTCGTGCTTTGGAAACTCTCTGTTATAAAAAAATTTCCATTATAATTTGTTTTTTTTTAGTCATATCTTATTTACGCGTACAAATACAAAATTATGTGTGTTGAAATTAGAGCTCCACTCATATGGATTTTGGTGTACCGATATGGATTATTTGGGAGTTAAAAAACCGATAAATAAATAACCATATGATTCTTGAATTAACTTTTGGGACCCCAGTAAAAATAAATACACAATAGCACAAATACGGCTATTGCATACGTTTTCACATCCCCATAGTAAAGCTGTTGAATCATCTGCCAATACTTTGAAATATTATATTTTTCATCAGAGAATTTTAATGTTGTGAATTTAGTTTTATTTTATACATAGTCAATGTGGCCATTAGGCTGTCCCGTTTTCGGGTCAATCCGTTATTTGGCCTGCATCAAAAGATTTTCTACTGCCAATTGATGAAAAAATGAGAATTTTAGCCATCAAAGGCTATTTTTGTGACCTTTCGAGCCATTTCAAGTTTGAAAAATGTCATTTTTTGAACGACAACTACCTTTAATCAAAGGCCTTGAGAGGTCTGAAATTTAAAGCAATCAGGCCCAAAAAAAATCTGAATTAGATATCATTTTTCAAAAAAATTTTTTTGATGCAAGCTGACAAATGATATCTTCTTATAGTTTTGGGCCTACATATTGGCTAATGAAGGGTAAAAATTGTATTTTACAGTTGTTATTTTTTAAGCTACCCGGAAATTTCGAGAACAATTTTTTATTATTTTGTAGTTATTTGTTAAAATTTGGTACATCTACACAGTGGGTAAATTTCATGTCAAAATTTGGATTGGTTGCAATATTATGACGTATTATCTTGTTAATTTTGTGTATTTATTTGAAAAAAATATTTCTTTATATCGTTACAGAGCTTAGTGTTGGATCTTGATCAAAATAAATATTTTGGATCAGTAATGTATCTAACTAAAATATTTGTAACGATTTCAGTTAAAAGGATTCAGTTTCACCATATAAGGAAGAGTGCAAAATATCTTAAGATTAACATACCTATTATTTACTTATTATACATATTATAAAATTTATTATAAATATTTTTTGGAATAGTGCAAAAATATATTCAATAAATTTACATGTTAGGGGGCTCAAATTAAAGATATTGTAGCATTTTTGAAACAATTTCCTACTTTTATTTGACTTTTGAGTTGAAATCGAATTCATTAAATATCAATCTTATTAATACTAAGAATCCTGAGACCTTATTGGTCAGCAATATCTTTCATTTTCATGAAAAATCTTGATCCAAGAAAAAACTTATTTGAAAAATGAGATCTCAAAGGGGGATCAGTAATGTTTTGAACATCATTGCATTAATTTTCAGACCTCTCATGCCCTTCGAAAACAGCTAATCTTGGTTAAATAGGCCATTTTCAAACTTCAAATGGCTTGAGAGGTCACAAAGATGGTCCTTGAAGGCTAAAACTTTCCAATTCTTATTTTTTATCAATGAGTAACAGAAAATCCTTTGATGCAGACACAATAAAAGATTAACCCTAAAACAGGACTGCCTCTTGAGCCCACGTATGTACGTTTTTAAATTTTGAAAATAAATGACAGTTCGCATATCTTAAAATACCTTGATGATCAGTTTCAAAAATATTAATAATAGAACTTTCAAAACATGCTACCTTTGGTTTTTTAAAAGGTTAAGTTATTAAAACACATTGATATCATTTTTTTCCGATTTTTTAGGGAAATAAAAATGTCGCCAGTAATTCGCAACTTTGACTAATTAGCGAATATTTTAAAACTTGTTTTTAAATTTGTAATGAAGATCAGCATTTATTGAATAAGTTTTTACTTCGTTGCTATTTAATTGAGAGCGATTTTTTGTCAGATACAAGGAAGAGCGTGCAAAATCGATGTTAATTATGATGATATATCTTTTACTTTTTAATTTAATTATATTTCTTGTTATAAATTTGAAAGTGGTAAGAGCTGATCATCTTTGCTCATGCTTAAAATACTTTGATTTATTCGTTCTTTTGTGACTGTTTGGATGCCAAGTGGTGATTAATATAAAGATACATCGATTATGATTGATGTCATTGTAAAGTAGTTTAGAATCGTTTTTTCAAGTTTAATTCAAGCTTCGTTTTGTTCATCCCATGATAAATAAATTATTTTTGTTAGCAATCAAATAATAATTATTAGAGTATTTAAGTACAGGCTCTAACAGATAAATTCATATAAGTTTGTAATGTAGTTGACAACCTTATTGCTAAATATCTAGCAAAACTGTTAGTTGCTCAAATGACTTCCTGGAAGAACATTCCGCAGTGGAAAAGACCAAACGTTCAGCTATATGTGAACTACGTTTGCGTGACTATAGCACCTTCAACATTGGACATGAAGAGGATTGTCAGTGTCATGACTATTCACAGAGGTGTGAAGGAGTTTTGCTTAACGTCTTATGCACACAGTAAGAGGCATCTATTGACCGACAGGCTAAGGGAAGTCTGATTGATCTGGTGCAAGAAGTTGCCGAACTGGATGAAAACAAATGATTCCATCATCAAGTTCTGTCGTCCACCAAACAATGGCAATGAAGAAACCAATTAGAGTCATGGCTCTCTGTGGGGCTTATAGTGAGAGTTTCTGACCGACAGCAGAAAAGTTCACGCAGAGGTTCTGGAGGACAAAATCATTCCTTGGGTGAGGGGAAAAGGTACGCACAGGTAAGGAGTTTCTGTTCCAAATAGACTCAATACGGCAAAGAGGGTTATCAAAATTGTTCAAGGGTTCTGGTGTTCAGTTCTGGGATAAGGACCCTCCAACTCGCATGACCTAAAACCCTTAGACGACTATTTCTGGAGCTTAAGCATTTACAAGGCCTCACAACACACCATTACACGGTAGAGTAAAGGGGCAGTGCTGCTTCAATATTTAAGACAAATAAAAGCCATTACTCATAAAAGCTCATGTAATGAATGCTTTAAATCATTTCATGGCCTTTTCTAACTATTATAACATAAATATTGAATATAACCTATTCGAAAATAAAAATAATACTCTGAGTAGGTATTTTGTGGTTGCATACCATTCAAATTTTAATGCAGTTTGCGTGAGTTGCAAAATAGCAATTTTCATTTACTAAGTACATATTCTGTGTTTTGGATGTCCATAAAACAAAATAGAAACAAAAGATTGAGCCTTGCAGTGTTTTTGTTAATGTATTCTAATTGCTCTTTTCCTAGTGTCGTGCTCTGCACGTGAAAAAAAAAGAAAAAAAAAAATTAGACATCTTTTGCTTAGGAAAAATACTCAAATATTTAAAAAATAATGTGCTTTGAGGATATTCAAAGTATTAATACTTCCTACATACAAACTTTATAATCCTTGAGAATGACTATTTTATTATCCATTATATGAATTATGAATATTCCATCATTGGATATTTTAAGTTTAGTAACCTTGTTGAGATGTACTAAAATATCTGATAAGATATTATCTAGATAAGTTTCTGAATCAATCAATAGTCATTTATGAAACATCATTAAAAAAATTAAAACAGCAGGAAATACAATATTAAGCGTTTCCATTTCCTTATTCGCCTCTACATATTTATTAGTTTATTAATCAGTGATTCATAGAAATATAAAAAACCTGTTGCGTCATATTATTTCCTCACCAACATCGATTCTGTTTTATGCACACATTGGGTGCACTAAACTGTCTCGTTTTTTTGCAAATAAATTTTTCTGCTGGGGACAGTAAAAAAAATCCCTTTGCCAAAATTTGAGACCTTTCAATGCATATTTGCCTTGGTACAAGTCATTTAAATTCGAAAAAATGGGATTTTCGGTTAGGATTTGGTTGATAAATAAAAAATATTCTACACATACATGTTTAAGAAGTTTTTAAGGGATGTATTGATCCAAATAAGAATAAATATGATATTTTGAGCTGTTCTCTCCCTTTTTTTTCTTTTTCACCAAATTATCACTTTGTGTCTTAATTGAATCCATCACAAACATGTCAAATTTTCAAGAACCAGGCGCTCAATATGTTTTATACATTAACCCAAATCTATTCAATATAAAAAGTACAATTTTTGACTCATTGTATCATAATTGAGACGGTACATGAGGCTTATTTCGACCTAAAAACTCCATTCCACACTCATTGGCAAATTGTCACCTAGTAAAACTACTTCATTAAAAATCAATCTAAACAAAGCTTAGAAAAATATTTCTTTACATTTTTTTTTTTTGCAATGATATATTGCAAAATCTCATTGATATTTATATATATAGTTTATTTTGAATATACAAGTTGTAGTTTGTACATTAAAAAAATAAGAAGCAGCATTTGAAACACTGAAACTAAGGCTCTACTTGTGATGTAACATAGATGATGCAATGATTGACATTTCCATGGGGTGTTCAATGGATTTATTACGGGTGTAAATACTAATTTTTTAAATGAAAATGACAAATTGATAAAACATTGTGGCTGACTCATTTATATTTACAAAGCTGAATCACTCATAAATAAGTATGTATTATTAAATGATATATAGTTATTAATTAAAATGGCTGTATTTATAATGAAAATAAACAAGTTAAAACGTACAAATTGCAATTTGTACATACCCAACATATGTACATACACTTCTATAAGGAACAAATACCAGGAAATTTGAATTTAATGTTTTTGGTACTAAGTTGGCACAAGTGCCTGTAATATCTGTGTCAAATTACACGACAAAAGTTTAAATGACTATTTTAAACAATATTCTTTTGTAATTTTGAGAAACTGGGGTTTATTTCTCAAGATATCTCATTACTCAAGAAACCGATTTTATTTGAGCTTACAGCTTACCAAATTTGGTACTACAATATTCATGAGACACAAGTCAACTCAAAATAGTCAAAGATCTAATGTGCATTACAAACATACCTACATACACATAGGTATGTACATCAGTAGACTCATACATAATGCTATAGGTCGTTCCATATCTATCTACGTATCACAATAGGACAAGGCGTTGATAATAATTGTCAGAAGTTATGTATGTATGTATGTAGATGAAAATTGAGGCAATTATCATAAGGAGGATTCTCATAAATTATGCGTTCCACACCTATAATCATCATCATAATCTAACCTTAGTTTTCAAGGAAATTTATTTACAAAAAAGAAAAGAAAAGAAAAATATTTATCCTCAGAGTAATTATGATAATAATATTCAGATGGTTCTTACATAGGTACTTAGGTTATAATATGGCGTCTTTTATCCCCTTTTTTTTTGACCAAGGACAGGATGCTTTAAATACCTTTTTAAGAAGCTTTACATATATATATTTTTAACAAGATTAAAAGTATATCTACATTGCTATGACCAAAAAAAAGAACAAAAGACTCTTTAAAGGTTGATGTACTTAATTTTACTTCATGGGATAAACACATTACAAGACTCTTCTCTTGAATTCGTAGCCGCAAAAAAAGATCTGTATGCGTAGTTGAAGCAATTTAAGTTTAAGAAATACTTCAATAAGAAGTGAGTTCAACTTACATTGTACATATGTACATATTTTGTTTCCACATTACATTAAATTAAGTTCATTATAAAATGACATACTCAGACTATTTTTTTTTTATGTTGTATATTTCTTAAATTTTATTAACCATTTGATATTATTATTACGCTCATTATTGTCTACATAGTATAAAGTGTCATGATTTATGGGTATTCATAAAGAAGGATAAGCATCAAGAAATAATTCATTTATAAATCTTTTTTCCATTTTTGACTTTGGCAAAGCCATTGTCAATAAATGTAATCTATCTATATATACACTATAAAATCAGTGAAGATCAAATGACAAAGGCAGTACCATAGTAGAGTTTAATTTATTTATAAGGTATTAAATATTTAACTGCTTACATATATATATAGTAGGTAGAATGGTAATGTAGGCATTTCTAGTTAGCTTGTATTGATTAGTTAAATATTCTTATATTTGCTCTTAAAAAATACAATTAGTAATTAGTACTGAATGCATTTTTTTTGCCTTCTAGCAAGCAGTGTCTTGGTGCGTGTATAGCCATAGATATGAAACAAAGGCATCCATGTTGTCCAAGCATACCTTTATTCATGCATTAAGAATAATTTATTGGATTATAATTTGAATATGTGATAATATTCGCCTCAGGGTTAATGAGTGCCATACTACACATAAATTATAATACATATTAACAACTTTGTGCAAACGTTAATGCCTTAAGTCTAATTTTGCTGATTTGCTAAAATGGCTAGTACGTAGAATATCCATATCAAGAGTCAAAGTATTTATTTGAGAAGTGTAATTAATTGCATCAAGGAAAAATATAAGTAATTATAATTATAATTGCATATGAATTAGACACTTGTACACTTTGATTAAAATTGACATTTATGTATTAACACAGTTATGAGCTCTAAGTTGTGCTCGATTCAATTACAAAATAGTTTAATTATATGTCTTCCGTTATTACTGAAATCACTTTGAAGGTTTTAATATCAACAAAATGCGTAGAACTAAGGCTTTTGCCATTTTGTTCAAACTAAATGTAAGAATCTACAACAAAATATGCATGCATTGAGTGAGAACAATATAGTTTCAGTTATTGCATTCAGGAATGTGCATTCAGGAATGAACAAAATTTATGTTTTTGTTAAAGTCCATGCTTCTACTTCTATGAAACATGGAATCCTTTTCTTTAAAGGTCTACCCTATATGGAACATCATTTGATTACAGTGGTTGTATAATAAAGTTTTAGTACTCATATCAACAATGATAATATTTAATGCATGAGTTAGCAATTGGAATGACTTCGAATTAAGGTCATTAATCCAACTAAGTATGTATGTGGATAGTTGTAATTTTCAAAATAATAATAACAAATAAGGGACACATATGTATGTAAATAAACAAGAATCATTTCGTTGAATCATTAATAGAAAGGAAGTCATTCAAGTAAAATAAATTTGATGATGTAGAAATCGTCTTTTTTTGGACATTTTGATCATTTTGAAATATATACCTAATATGTATATGTTCATAAATAGAGAGGCATCGTGATTGTAGTAAGAATGAAGTTGTCAATATGAGGGGTTTTTTTTATCAAATGCATTTATTTAGACAATGTCATTATACGTTTGTACATTTGATTAAAGACATTACAAGAGTAATAAAAACTCTAACAAAAAAAAATCAATTGATAAATGTAATGCATTGTATATCCACCAATATAAATAGACATTTTATGTATGGTCAAAGTCTGGATGTGGATTTTCTGGGACTGATCCTTTGGGGCATAAAAAACCAATATATCAGCCAATTCGTTTTCTTTGGGTTTTCGTTTTTTAAATTCCAGTAAGTATAACCACAAAATCCTCATCGTAAAGCAGTTGAATCATCTGCTATGACCTTGAGAAATAACATTATAGAGTTGATCATCTGATAATTTTATTTTATTATTGGCCAGTTTGGACACAGAGGGTATTAAATGATGATTTTTAGTTTTTTTAATACATACTAAATAACTACTATCATAAGTTAAATTTTAAATTAGATTGATTAACTATGTGATTTAAAGATATAAATATAGGGTAAATAGACTTTATTACATGGCCTTACTGGCCACGTTTGTGTGGCTGATAGTTAAATAATTCAAAAACTTTCGTCTCATTTTTTTGGGGGGAAAAAGTGGATTTCGTCCTGTTTTTTAATGGAAATAATAGAACATCAGTAATCATCCTTAATTGAATCATCTAAATCTACCTATAATCAGCTGATTTAACTATATGCGTCGAAACCTACATTTTTTTAATTTGGAAATAATAGGATAGGAAATGTTTGTGTGCATAAAAGGTTTTTTTGTCTTTTGTAATAATATTGCGTTCATAATTTTGAGTATGTAAGCACCGTTTTTATTTTATCATATAATTAATGAAAGGAAACCATTATGAGGGTATACATTTTATAGGTACTTGCCCCCATATGTCACTTTCTTAAATTCCTTATATTTATTAATCTAAACATGATATTAAATGGATATAAAATGTTTTTAGTGCAAATAAATTGAGTAAGGAGTTAGTTTGACCCTTTGATAATATAACCAACAAATTAAAACACTTCATTCAGTCCAAAAGGCACTCAACTGATGAAATAATATCAAACATACCTACATATATATAAACTGTATAAAATTAACATAATCTGACATCTGTTCATTCATGTAATTATTATACACCCATGTCTCATTTGTTTATGTAAAATCAATTGAAAAAACTTTGTTAATTAGTTTGTTAATTTTCACGCATTTCATGTTATAAAAGAAAGTTTAATTTTATACAAAGTTCTTGGTAGTTGTAAATGGGTTTTATTCCTCAAAAACATAATTTTTATAATGACGTCATTTGTCAATCATAGCTATTATACTTATAGCTAGAAAATACATTTATATACATATATATATTATATCATGTTAGAGTTCATGATTGAGGCATTATTTTTTTAATTTTTTTTTTTTTTTTGATCACACTAAATATGAAACGACTTTATATTCAATTGTTAAAGCATTTAATTATTTTGTGCTTTAATTTTTATCATGCTCTTGAATACTGACTCTTCAATATGACTTTTATTTAAAGAGAATTAATTTGTACCTTTGTTTGTTTGTTAATACCTACAACATGTAATTATGTACCGTGGCATTATTTAAGCTGTCATTGAAATGGTTATTTGTTCTTCAATCTTTTTTGTTTGTTGTTGTTTTCGTTGGTGTGTCTATTATGTACAAGTTTATATATTTAAGTGGTTAAAATAGCCACAAAGACTTAATAGCATCCTTTTATCAATATATATATATAAAAATTAAGTATATTATAAATAGTTTGACAAAAAATATCTTATAACAAGTTCTTCATGCCTTATAAAAACTGTTATGATCACAAATATATTCATCCATATAACGTGAGAGGCCCTTAAACAGCATTTTCTGGTAAACAACTTAAAGTTGATCCATTTTTAAATTCGAATTGCAAGGGAATTGTGCCTTCCTTTCATGGTTAATGCCTTTCTGCATAATTTTCACTAAATATAATATCTGTGTAATAACATAGTGTTTAAACTGTTAAAGATAATGAACATATTTATACTTATATACTCATTAATAATAATTAATAATTTAAATAAAAGACTACTCAAATTTGATTTGATTTGGTATGTGTATCAACATCATGGTGAATTCAATGAAAATCTACATATTCTCAAATACTATTTGCTGTCTTCATATTTTGTATTTTCCTATAGGTCAATATAAAGAAAAGGTAAAAACTAGTTATTATGTGAATACATTTAAAATCAAAATAACCCCTCTGATGTTGCTGCTAAATACTTGATAAATAGAATTGATTTAGTTTGTATTGTATTTATTTTGAGGCCTTTTTCTCTATGAAATAAACCAAAATATTAATTTTATATACAAATTAAAAAGTCACTGTTTCTTTTCCAACATTATAATTTTGTTTGTTTCAAGTAATTCATTATATACGATGAATTGAATTGAGTAAAATAAATGTATAGCACTTTTTTTTCACTTGAAAAAAGGATCTTTCTTTCATTTCTATTAAAATAAGTAGCTTTCTGTATTTCATCCTTAATTATTCAGTGTACTTTTTGGAAAATGGAACTGTCTACATATATGTATATCTCTTAATATATATTTATAGATAAACCCAAGTAATATTAACTATAAATAATTACATTTAGTGTTGGTGTGAATACTATAAAAAAAAATGTAAGGCAGATAATTTTAATGCTAAGAAACTGGCTGTTTTGACCTTTGTGACACAAGAAACTCATATCAGCAAGCTCAGGTTTTGTATAATATTATTTCTTTGTTTTTCGTATTTTGTATTGTAAATACAATTTTATTTGAAAATTAAGTTCATACATATTTGATTATTTATTTATACAAAATTAAAAATATTTTTCTGAACTGGTTTACAGTGAAAATACATTTTCAATAAGCACGATTTGACTGCATAATATATGTACAATCTAATTCATAATTACAAAATACGACTCGAGAATCATTCAATAACTTTTAATAGATCATTTTAAAATATTTAGCGTTTTTGTGTTCCCTCAGGATAATTTTAAGTAAATAAAAAGAGGCTCGACATTCGTATTTTGATTCACTCAAACTAATATTTGCTACCACAAACAGGTAAGTATTTGTACAAAAAAAGAAAAAATAATACGTTCTATTTATAACCACAAATGATGTGCCTTAGGGTCCAGTCATTGGGAGTAATGTTTTTTGATAGTTGTTTTTCTGCTAAAAGGTATCAAAACTACACTATTTGCAAAGTTCCATGTCCATTATGTCATTTTTGGCATACAAATGATACTTTAAAGATGTTTAAAATTGACCGTTTTGAGATGGTTTTTACTGCCCCAATTTTAAAACATTGTGCAAATTATTGAAACCCTATGATTGTACAGGTTTTTATCTCCCCATAAAATATTATAGAGCACTTTGACATCAAATATCTAAAGAGTCTGAGAAGTTTTCAAAGTTTATGTTGCTTCAAATATGCCATTAAATATGGTTTTTTCAATTGTTGTCTCACTTTTGTACTTGATACAGAAAAGATGTAAATATTTGCATTGAACAAAAGTGTACTAGGGTTATTTTGGTTAAATGGATACCTATGCAAATATAAGATCACAATATTTGACCCAAAAACACCACTTCCTTCATATTTTAAAGTACAAGTATCATACCAAAAATTGCATGACGGACCTGAAACATTGCAAATGTTGTTTTCTTGATACCTTTTTTGGGGAAAAATCAAAGTGCAGTCTAAAAATAGCTTTACCCCTAAAAATGGACAAAGTGCATACCTGATTTAATACAAATAAACAACGAATGGAATAACAATTTTTTTTAAATAGTATGTCTTTTTTTCCTTTATACTTCAGCATTTTTCTTTAAAAATACGATACCATATTGTTTTACTTCAGTTGATTGGTTTTTTATTAATATTTTTATCACATAGTTTTTCATGAATGAATGCACAGCTTATTTAAATGATTTTTTCATCACAAAGAAGTATATCTTGTCATTATAACAAAGCATTTATCAAGGACGTTTTACTACTGCATTTTTCTTCCTTCTAGATGAATAAAGTGGTATTTTTTTCTTAGGTGTGGACAACGTCATGCTTTGCAGTTTTTACAGAGTAAATCTTCACAATATACAAATTACAAAGACCTCCAGAGAAAGAGTAGGCATGAGTTCTATAGGAGACGTTATAATATTTTTCTTCACTCTGACTGGCTTAAAATTGTTCACACTTTTGAATTTATTCAATATACATACAAAGTTGAAAATGCAATATTTTAGCCAAATTTGACAAAAATGGTCATTTGTTGTGTCGTGTCTTGAAGGAATAGATCTTCATTCGGGAGATGAAGAGTTGATAATCACTGATAAGACTCAAATATAATGTAAATGCTTGATTCTCTACTCAACATCACTAAACGTTTGCACTGAGATAAATTAGAAAGCCATGTTGTTACTTCTATTTATTAGTTCTGCCCTCCTATAGGTATAAACTGATTTTACAAGAAGAATCCATTTTTGGATGTTCCTTCGTTTGTCTCATCATACACACTCCCAGCTACAGCATGATGGCTCATTTGTAAGCAAATGGTATTTGGGCAAACTTTGTCCGGTTACCTTCATTAGAGAATATACATACAGACTCCTGATCACGATAGAGTAATATAACATGAAAAATCCGGCATTCGCGGAAGATAAAGTACAAATAGTAACTCAACGTTACCTTTTCCCATCAAGTGATTTGCTAGAGATAATCCATCGTTGATTCCTTTAACAGTTTTCCAGACATTTGAGAGAAATTAGTTCATGACATTAATTGATTGGTATAAAATAAATTTATAATTTAATGACGAATGGACATATTTAGGAAAATTTGACATTAAAATAATATATTGAATATTACCTTTTTTGCTAATGATTAATTAATATACTTACCCATTTTCCCTATTAAATGCTTCTCAACCTGAATGAACGGGCTTTGTCATTTATATTCCATGAATCCAGTATTCCATGGTTTATTAATTTAATAATAAATCTTGTGGTTTTCTTATTGTGTTATTGCTGGAGCCCTAGAAGTGTCAGCTTTGTTAGGTAATGATACCCTTTTGCAAGGGAACAAACCAATATATAAATATTTTATACAAATTCAAATATATAATAGACTGGCAATGGCTCTAGGAAAACTGCCCTATGGAGAATTCCCCGAGGATAAATTGCCCACTTTTCCGTTAAATCCTTTTGTTATGAATGTTTGATTTAAAAATTGAAAATTAATGTTCTGATACATAGATCTATAAGTAAGTTAGATATTATAATCAAAAACCACTACAAATGTTTTTTTTTTTTTTTTGGAAGAAGACGTGGACTTTTTCATATTTGTATTATTGTTCATTTCTCTTCAAGATGATAAACATGATATTATATGCATAACAATTATTTTGAGGTCTTGAATAATTCAACAGCAAATAACGACTACATTCTTTTTGACCAAATATTTTAGGAAGTTTAGGAACAAGTTTATTTAAGAAAACTAAAGAATATCAATCATTTGGACTTTTTTTTTTGCCATGTGGAGTGAACGAACCTTTCTTCTTAATTATCTAATTAGAATATTAAGTAATCATAAATGCCTATATGATTAAAAAATGAAGTTCATACTATTGATTACTGAATCATTTGTAAGAATACTTTTGGACACGTATGTTATAATCAACTATGTTTATTTCACTTTGAGGCTCTGACTACATATATTTATAACTAAGTTGTAAACTCCAGTTGAAATACTAATTTTTTTTTATTATTATTTTTCTGTAATAATCGCAAGCTGAAATCAAAAAGGTATATTGTCAAGATTTATGGGGATGACTTTAAATGATACTAGCTAAAATAACATACATACTTATTTATCACCAAAGTGAGTACAGGTTGCTAATTTTTCTGTCCCAAGCACTTTTGGGTGTGTATGTAAATTCAGTTTGTACAACTTTATGTTAATTAGTTCGATATAGTTGAACTAATTATGTAATTAACCCATAAGTTAACAACAAATGTGTATATTTTCATACAATAAAAAGGGGTTAAGAATGTTAACGAATACTTGAATTTCTGAAGAGAATAAATTCACATGAAAGAAATGCCTTGGAGGATGTAAATTCAGAAAATGTAACATAACTCAGAAATGGGTGTTCTCTCTACCCTCTAAAAACCGTGAGGAATGCTACACTTATGGTTGGTTATTCCACAAAAATTGTCAGAAAATTGAAGTGTGTCAACTGACCCAAACACCATCTCTCCTCCTACCTTATAGAAGAGTTCTGCAAGCCCTCGCATGAAAGTTTTCACGGGTCATACAGCACTTTATACTCTATGGAGCCAGTTCGATAAATAAACTAATCAACTGTCGTCTCACAGTTTACTCAAATGACAAAAGGAATGGCATAAATATATAATTTGGTTGATTTCTTTTACGATGGTACATTCTAGAGAGTAGATGTTCTTTTTTTTAATTTTAATATAAAGGTAACTCATTTATGAAAAAAAGGATTTAAGAATATAAAAAAATGAACGTATTGGCTCCTTATTACCTGGTGTCTTATTAATTTCAATAGAGACATGGAATACACTTTTGTTAATAACAATTATAGGGGGGGGGGGGGGAAGGCTTTGATATTGGTTATACTATAAAAAAGAGCTATTTATTAAAATGAGAGTTTTTAGTCAATAAATAGTATCTATCCGCACCACGTACATTTATTTTTCAAATTAACCACAGGTCGTTCACTCTATGATTATATATAAAAATTCCTCAGCTAGACTTTTCAATGCATTATGTTTATCTTTTAGCTACACAAAAATATACATGGCACCATAATGGAATTTGCCAACCTCTAAAACATCCGGGTAGACAGCAAACAAAGTTGCTCATGAAAAAATGAAAAACTTTCAACTCATTAATTTTTGACTTTTGAATTGATGGATATCCAAAGGTTTGTTTGTACGACTATTCAAAGCAACGCTTTGCTTGACTCTCAACATTACCTCTTTTCATACCTTGATATATAGCAATAGAAATTAATTCAATGATAATGGCTCAATTATGAGGTATCCATATATTAAATATATCTATGCATAGCTACATATATATATATATATAAGACACAAGTATGTTATAATTCTCCACTCCTTTTTGTAATTTTTTTTTTTGTTTGATAATTATATACTTTATCTCTCTCTGTAAACCTGTATACCCCCTGCCAAGATATTTTATTTAAATACCTATGCTTGCTCTTTATTCAAACGAAATGATTATGTTGTTTTTATTTGATATACAAAAACATAAAAAATAATAAAGTAGTCATCAGAAACGACCTTCAAAAGGCGCTAAGGAAAATGAATAACCAAAAAATAACTCGACTCTATGTATTCTCTTTTGATCTCAAGAATTATTTCATTTTTTAAAGTTTTTTTTTTACAAATATGCAAACGAGGAAATTACTCTTTATATTAGTAATATTTTTTTTTTTTTAATATATAGTAACTTTTATTGGAGAACGTAATAAGGCAAAGGAATTGTTTATACAGAAAGAGTGTCAACACATTGCAATAGTCAAATGCATTTGAATGTACGTAATATTGAAATATTAAAATAGTATAATATTTAAAGTTCTAAAAATGTGTTGTAAATGTGTACAAGGAAAATAGCTCTCTCTCTATAGAAATAGTAAGTATATGTAGGTATATATATTTAAGGAAACTCCCCCAGATTGTTATGTTTCTTCCCAGGAAAACTTGGCTATTTTTAAGTCTGCAGATTTTATTGTCGTCACATAAGTATATATTAATTATCCTGGTCAACAGTCAAAAATCCTAAGGGGCATAAGTATAATAAAAGCTATTTAATTTTGCACGCTGATTTCAAATCTGTAACTTTTTTTTTCGAGAGTCTGATGGTTTTTTTTTTTTTGAGAAATTGGACACAACTTTTTTAGTTTTTTTTTGGCGCATTTCTTAACTTCAACTTTAATTTAAACATCCAAGGGCACTCATTTTGTTAATTAAAAAATTATAATCTACTAGTGTATTTAATGCAAATTCCATTTCCCGTCTTTGTTTTGATCTAAAGGGACTCTTGGGGGCGTAGGGGGCGGGAGTAGGCCCAATAAGTCGGAGTCTCGAAAAAAAATTACAGATTTAAAATCATCCTTCAAAACTGAATAACTTTTATAATACTAATAGTACCTCTTAGGATTTTTGAAAGTTCAAATTTGTTGACCTGTGTTATTATTATGTATTTGCTTACACTAGTACTCTACAAGCAGTTTACAAATATAATGATGGTAAGGAGATAACAAATACTAGTTACCCACTCTAAGTGTAGCATAAATATATTTACTTTAATAATAAAATCGTTGCTGGAGATATGCATTGTTGCTATTTGAGAGCCTATGAAGGTGTTTGAATACATTTGATCATTTGACAATTTATTGTTCATTATTCATTTATTAGCTTTTTCTCCATAAAATATTTGTCATGGGATGAAGGAATTTTGTAAAAGGTATTCAATAGTCATATTATTTGATTAAATGAAGAATAACATACATACATACATACATACGTATATTCAAAATAACACATTATGTTTATAGAGTTCAGTGGCGTCAGCTAAGACATGGAAAATTATAGGGGAGTAACTGAAATATTTACCCAACTAGATTTTGCATCAATTTGATTTATTAAAATGTTTTCCATGAGTGCCAAAATGTGTATACCAACTGCCATTGGTAGGTACTTAATTGACGCCGCCACTAATATACTCAATAAATAATCAATAAATACTCAACAGCCTACTCTCCACGCCACATATTTATTTATGTAGTTGTTTATTGTTGCCCAGAGAGTATGGGTTAATGCAATACTTTTGTGTAAGGAGTTTATTCAATCATTCATTCCTCGAATGTATTTCCAGGATGCTAAGAGCTTATATATTATATAAAACATTACTCAAAATCAGAAAAACTGTCTCAAATGACAGTCCCTTCATTGGTAGTGTATTTTGTAGTATTCTATTGGTTGTTTGTAGTTTGTAGCATTTTAATACTTTTTTAATTCATATAAGATACATAATTGATCCTTCTTTTAATTGGACTCTCATTCCTCACAGCCTACTACACGTGGATATACAAAGATACGATACATGAGCAGCAGTCCTAGTAGGTATGAGTTATGACCAAGTTATATATATAGTACTCATTTACATTCTAAATAAAATCCATTCAACCTGGAAGTAAAATCATACACACAGACACACCAAATACCGCTAAGAGCAATTAACAGTTAGGATATTTCTGACGGACAGACTACTCATGGCTCCATAATTTATACGACCCTCTCACTCTCCACAAATATGAAGGAGTTAATGGTTTATATTTTGTACGGATCATGATGGATCCATCTGCCTTAAAAAAAAGCTGATATCATACCTCAAAATTATCTTTTTTTTTTCTTACTTATATTCATACATTGTAGGTATATTATTTTGTAAATGAGAATGCTACGTATATTATTTTGTATCCCTCTCTCTCTCTCTCTCTCTCTCTCTTACTACCTTAAACTAGTTTGTTGCCCAAAGTCACATTTGTAACATAGCACATAATATATACATATTATGAGATTACAACTTTGGTATATCTTTGTTTCATGCGTATGCCTTGAGGATATGCAGTAGCTCATCATTTTTATTAAAATAAAAAGATTGAAACAGAGGCAAAATCTCTCCTCTGTGTACATAATATATACTTTAGTCATAATTATATTAATTTAATGTTTATCCTCTTTGTAAAAAAAAAAAATCTAAATTATAAAGTCCAATATTTCCCCATTTTCATTTTTTGATTTTTTAAACTTTAATCATAATTATAATGAAATTTTATTTATTTTAAAACTCAATTTAATGTTTTTTTTTTGTTTGACCCGCTAAAATATCAGATGATTTGACTACACACATTTAAAACAATCTGGGTCTAATGGACTCATATTATAGATATAGTTGTATAATATATACATTAATAAGTCACTTTTTGCCTTGAATCTTTCCAAATAAAATTTATGTTTGGATTTAATTATGATATATGTAAAGTCTCAAATCCCCATGTCAAAAACTCTAGCAACGTGAGATCATTTTATAAATAAAAAATCATTCAAAAAAAGAATTTAATTTAATTGAATCTTTTCGAATAAAATTTATGTGTTGTATTTGGATCTAATTTCAGGTTTCAAGACTCTACATATGTATGTAAAAAACCACAGCTACACAAGGTCATTTAACAATCAAAAACTGTACAAAAAGGAATGATTATCGTTAAGGTTTAATTATATTAATTACATAGTTACAAAACCGATTTTTTTGCGTGTCTTGCGCATAATTCTGCAATTATAAGGTTAACATTTCAAAAAACATATGTACAAAGTTACGAAATAAATAATCTTGGCTTCCTTAAGAGATATAGAAAAGAATGAGACACAAATCATCTTCAAAAATGGGTTCAATGGGTCCATTGATACATTAAGGGCCAATTTATATTGGCCGCCGTTTCTGTCAACGACAATGAATTAATATGAAAGAAATTTAAAATACATAGATAATAATAATGTAATTGAAGCAATTAAAATAATTAATGAAAGTATCATTAAAGCGAATCATACAATTAAACTTTGTAAATTATATATAATATATATTATACGTGTACTGATATCAATTTGTAACGAATTGTTTTTTTGTAGTTTTTTTTTTTTTTTTGGCAGATGAGTTCTTTTAATGAGATTATATCAAGTATATAATATTCTGAGGAAATAGAATGATAATTACAATTGATTGACTCTGCCAAAAGGAACCACCCCATACACATACATAAGCGGCTTACTACAAAAAAAAAAATACTGCAGACAGTAAATATGTGTAGCTTCAATTCGTGTCGCCAGTGTTCTATTTAAGGAAATTTGAGTATTTTACGAGTGAACAATTGCAAATTGTTTAAATATATATATATATACATAGGTTGAACTGATGGACCTTGAAAATATCATACAAATGTCTTTCTTACTAAAAGTTTTGCAAATAACGTTTAAGATTAATGTATCTACTACTATAGCTAGTGTTGTTGTCTTATTCGCAACTATGTACACTCAGTCTACTTAAGAATGAAAGAAAGAAAGAAAGAAAGAAAGAAAGAGAGAAAAACCTGTTTAAGGCTTCAGTACTACCCTCTTTAGACTTGTACTAAGGGAACTTGTTTGAATGTTAACTTACATACTACTATGTGTACATATGTATTATAATCTGCCATACTTACATATCAATTTTCAAAGGGTCAACGACATTTCCTGCTCTTTTTTTTTTTTTTTTTTTTAGTGAGAGAGAGAATAAATACAAAACAACAAATATTGTTCATAAAAACAAACAGTTTTGTAAGAAGATATCATCGTCGTAATGCTATATATGAATATTACTCAAATAATGTCTTTGAAGAAAGAAAAAAAATGGACTTTATGGGTGTACAAAAATATTGATTAGATTTGTAATTACATGTACTTATGTAAGGATATGTACATACAAAGCACAATATATAATCTAATTTAAATATAATCACGGTGTTTTTTGTTTGTTTTGATTTCAGAGACAGACATTATGATTCTACTTACATAAATGTTGATTGCATTAATATTTTCTTCATTTCACAATTTATTTTTTATGTATGAGTCTATTCCAAGAACATATATATGTATGTACACTAGCGGATCATTATTTTTTAATGCACAAAATGTCTTAAATTCAAGTTGATGTTGGAAAATGGGCCAAAAAAAGCTAAAAAAAAGTAGGATTCGATTTCTCAAAAACCGTTGGCTACTTGAAAAAAAATCTTTACAGATTTGAAATCAGTGGCCAAAACTGAATAACTTTTATTATATATGTCTATCCCTTATAATTTTTGGAAGTTCAAATTTGTTGAGCAGTGTAAATAGCTAATAGTTCTGGATCTATATTATACAGACCTGAGTAAATTGGAACTTTTCTCACTTCACCCTTCCTCATTATGGTTTAGCCCTAAAGCTATGGAACAAACTGACGAAACTAACATTACACAAATCTAGGAGGCTATACAACTACTTTTTTTGTCCGTGAAGGGCACTGAGGGTGCCATGAATTACTCCATAATCAACAACGCAACCTTCATGAATTACCCTCGTCATTTTCATAAAACAAGGTGAATTCTGCCAAGGGAAGAAATATATATATATATACATTAGGATGTACGGAAATGACAAAAGTTTTGAATTGGGTATCATATGATAATTTTTTGCTTTGCATTTTAGTCACCTGAACAAGGAAATATGACTCAAAGAAATGTTCTTCATGGATGTTATTTGATTTGAAAATCTATAAGATATAGAAAAATATAAATTTTTGCTGTTGTTCCCTTAAAATTATTGATTTGAATCAAGGTTTTCATGAAATTAAACATTGTAGACAAGAAGTATATCTTTTCAACATTATTTTTACCCTGTTGCTTTAATTTATCTAATAACGAGCCACAAATGAATAAATTTATATCTTTTTGGTATCGCTTATAAGGCGCATATATTTGTATATTTTCTTTCATTTTCACGACTCATTTCTCATTTTTTGATATCATGTGAATAATATACTTTCATTATTTATTTAGGCCAAATAATATGCTCTATATTGCCTATTTATCATTCTGGCTTATAAAAATTGCATATATAGCTCTTAAAAGACAAGCCTTTTCACCTTTATTTGTTGAGCTGATTTGTATGTATTTAAGTATATTTAAATTAAATTTATACTTTTTATTATACAAACCTAACATTGTCTTAATTATGTAATAGTAATTTTATCCTTGCATTTTCTTTTTAATATTAAATAATATTTGAAACAGAAGCTATGTAAATAGTGGCTTCTAATTGCTCCTTTGATTCATTAATAGGAAAAATGTAATACAATTTCAATTTTCTCTCGTCTTTCTTGTCTAAAAACTTGAAAATATGAGGTTTTGGTTATTTCTTTTAAAGAAAATACTCACAACTTTTTAAGTGACATGCTATTGTTGAAAGTTGAATTAATGAAGAAACAAAACGACTAAAATTACTTTATGTTAGTGGGTTTTTTTTTACAAAAAAAAAAGAAGATATCTTTTACCATTATTATCAATCAAAATGACATTTGTTGTATAAATTCAGTCATCAAAAAAGATATACTTAACTGATTGGCATGAATGTAATGTTATTAGTCCTACACTTTCTTCATTGTATTACTTTACTAAATTTTAGAGCCTAAATATAACTCCAAATTCATTCCTTTTCTCTCGCTTTTTTCTTTACGTTGTTTTCAATTCTTCTATTGATTCACCGCTCTCCTGATTTCCTTTATGTAAAATTTCCAAACTTTTTCCTCTTATTTTCTATAAAGGTCAATTATACTTTTTAGAATCTTTGAATCTCGTGTACAGTGACATAATGATTAAACAGATGAAAGTTAAATAGTTTGTCAGATTCATGAACAAAACTACCCAAGACCTTCCATGTTTTGAATGTGATTTTTTTTTTAAATAATCTACTTTAGCAATCATCTTCTAATAATGGAGACATTTACTTTGTGGATAGGGGTTTTAATCAGTTGGGCATTTGGTCATTTCTATTTAGTTGCTACAAGTGGAAGGATCTAAGACATAACATCCTTAGGATCAACTTTATGACTCGGAAAATCCGACTTAGGTAGGATGGACCTTTGAATTTAAGATGTATGATTTATTTTGAATTTACTGAGTTGAATTCAAATTCCTCATCGATTGAAATTGAAAATTCAGACTCTATCTTAGCTTCAGGGAACCACAGACTTTTTAAAGCTCTACACCGTAACAAAAGGAGGATTTAATTCAGCTCATTCTGAATTTGTACAGCAGGTTATGTATTATTCGCTTCTTCGTCGAAATTGTCTTGTAAGTAAACAAAAGAAGCATCAAAATAAAGAAGCTACAATTTCATTCATTTAAGAGATTGAATTTATTCCAATGCATCCATGCATTTCGAGTTGATGCATTTTCAATGCTGACTCATACTATTGTTTTTGTTCTTTTGTTCATGTTTTTTTTTTGTTTGTTTTTGTTTTTGAATTAAAATTGGTATGATTTTGAAATCTCACATTGATGTTTATTACAACTTTTAATCAACTGTCATCCTTTGATTATATAAAAAGTATTATTTATTTGATAAATAATAAATATAAAAACATTCTTTGCGAGATTAGTCATAAATTATATTCGGATATTCTGTTGGTGACGCCGTGGCATATCAAATCTCTTTTGTATGGACATAAATAGATCTAAATTAAATTTGTAAAGACTTCTTTGTCTTACTATTATGTAGTTGGTAGAATAAATGAAATTTAAAATGAATGAGTCTGACATTCTAGAAGAAGACGGGTATGAAAATACTTTTTCTCTATTTTATTACGTAATAAAATGTGGTTTTGAACTTTTTTAAATTGAACAGGAGAAGGAGCAAGTCTTCCATGGCCACTTGAATAACATTATGTTGATACATTCAATGTACCCACTATAAAGTTTCTTTGTAACTTAATTTTCCTCTAAACAGGGAAATCATAGGTACTAACTTGAGAGTAGAATGCGTTTGAAATTGTTTTAAAGTGCAATGCATCACATTTGATAATAATTAATTGATTTAATCATTGACTTGAGTTATTTGTACAACTCAGAATATAACCTATGATTATTTATTATTGCTAATATTTGATAAAATATTACAACTAGTGTTTTCAGACACTATTGTAAGGATTTGACCATATTAGTCAACTTCTTACTATAATGCAGCGTTTCTCAACTGGGGTTCCGCGGAACCCTAGGGTTCCGCGAGAAAAATGAGATTATATAAGCTATTACACTTTTCAGTCTTTTTCTACAGTGTGGTAAAATTTTGTCACCAGAATTTTGACTTTTTTTATAGTTTAGGGTTCCGTGAGACATGGGATATATTTTGAGGGTTCCGAAAGGGTTGAGAAGGTTGAGAAACGCTGCTATAATGTCTGAAAATCGATCGATTTATATCAATAATGTATTTTCCTTTTAAAACAAGATACAATCTTTTATATGTAAAGAACGAAATTAACAAAAAAAAAGTAGAAGAAGAAATTAAAAGTTTTGAATTACTAATCCGTTTAGAACCTTAACATGAAGTAGGGAGTGACTATTTTATAAAATCCTCTCACCATTAATTAATCTTTTTTTTTTTTTTTTTATCCAGATTGTCAATGTAATTTAAGAAGTATTACATCACTTTTTCCTGTCATAATTTTCACGACTCTTTTAAAGATTGATGATCATTTATTGTCAAAAAAACTCAAAAGTTGTGTAATATCCTGTGTGGTCACACCGGACATCAATAAAATACAACTGAATCCACGCTTTTCAAATTATTATCAGAAGAAAAAAAAAATATATATGATTTTATTCCTCAGGGGAGTTGAGTACATTATAACTTTAAAAAAGTAATGTTATTGATGTAACGACTAAGGCTGATTGACATTCTTAGGCTCGCAGAGCTGTGTAATAAAAGGAAAGATTTCTCTGCTACATTCTTTATTATTTTTATATATAGTTTATTTGTCAAATAACAATACATGACATAGATAGGCATATTGAGCCCTACTTAATAGATACCAACTTTTTTTTTTCCCTTTCTAACATATAATGATTAAATTTATATTTATATTCATTTATGTACTAAGGCTGGGATGGTTCGTCAAAAGTACTTAATAAGTGGAAATAAATAAATTATTTCAATTGATTTTACTCTAAATATGTTAGCCTGCCTGCCGGCTCACCAAATTGATTAAAATGGCCTTTTTCCATTTTTTTTTTTTTTTTTTAAATTACAATTTAATTCAAACATAATGCATGTATATTCCTATAAAGAAATATATTCATCATTTCCAAACAAAGAATTTTTATAGTCTTACCGACATATGTATGTATATTTACCTATATATATATTTATTTCTTTTTTTATTGTTATTCAAAAGACCTTGATACAATCTTAAATTCCTAATTTTTTTTTTGTTTTTAAATGAGACGAATCACATAAATAAATGTCAGTATTACCGAAGAATCATGATTTATGATGAATAAGCTCCTTATAAGGCAAAAAAAAAATATACTAACTATAAATATTAAACATCCACTTGTGATGATGAGTTTCTAATATGATGAGAGGTTAAGTGATCTTTAAATTACTGAGACTCCATTATTATGATCTAGTATTGAGTGCGTTTGTTTGCAGTTTTTAATTATATATAGAAAAATATGTTAGTTAATGAGCTAAAATATCCTTGAAGAGAGTTTCTTAATTGTTTATTTAAAAAAAAAACGGATATGATTTATAGATTCAACATGATATGTATATAATTATCCTGAGTGATTTAAATCAGCAGCTTTACCTACCAATAGAGGTCACTTATAGGTACTATGATTAATGAAACAAGTATTCATATTTCGTTTGGCTATACATCATAAAATATTTAATTAATTCACGAATTTAGCACCTAATAAGTGTACCTATTTATGTTGTATATTCTTTACTTATAGTCCTTCAAAAAGCATTTTTAAACATCTTGGAATCTTTAGTCAAATATCTATTAAATAATATGTAAGAGAAAAATGACCTTACGATTAATAATAAAATTAAATTAATTAGAGGATTTATTTCTTTAAAAAAAAATGTGAAGAAATGATTTGAAAAATATACAAAATAGCAAACTTAACCTGTGTCAAATACTTATATGTCTAATACATGAGGTGCACCGATTCAAAATCAATATTGAGCAAATATTAGGAAAAGCAGGAACTCACAATTTATAAATATATCCATATATTCAAAAATATACAAAAACATAAAATTTCGGTTAATGACACTTTTTATATTCAAATATCTGGGATATGCTGTTAACTATCGTTTAGTAGAGCCTTTATTTTTATATAGAATTAGAATTATTTATGTTATTCTTTTTCTTTATTTATGGTTTAGCCTTTAGCGACCTTTAAGTAGAATTTTCAGGGCCTCTCTCCGAAAAATTAATCAAGATAATTTATTTATAGAAATAAATGATAATTATTAATTAATTAGTTGAAGAAAAAGAGAAATGTAGTCTTGACTTATTTTTAAGAAATATCATTCTGGCTTTTTTTATATGTTGGTTTTACTTTTCTAAATAAATTTTCTAAAACTTTTCTTTGTGTTTTCCAAAGCTGTTATCATTTTTCCTTTATTACTACTGAGGGGAAAACATCTACCTGATTGTTAAGATATCGCATGAAGGAAGAATACATGCATTAAGGGGTTAATAAAGCAAATAAAATGTAAACAAAAAGGGCTCAAGTCCTCGTATAATCATTATTAGTTAAAAATATATAATTTCCTGACATTGATTTCAGTTAATTTTCTGCCTCTCATCTATGTTATTATTTATTGTTGTATATATAAAGGAGAATAGCAGCTATTAGCTCAGTAAAACGTCATCATGACAGCTCAAGCTGCTTCCCTCCCAACATTCATCAAATTGTTAAAGTTACCAGGTTGATGATTTTCTCTTTCTTTTTATTTTACAGAGCCCATTTGCATATTATTTACATTCCTACGTATCTTCTTCTTGCAAGTACCCAAATGAACATGTATTTTCTTAAGAGTTTTAAATTCATTTTGTAATGAATAAAGTTCATCATATCAAGTCAAGTGGTACTTCTGATGCTAATTAATATTTTAAAGGTTGTTTATGTATAAAATGAGCATTTCAATTTATCATAGCTATCTTTGTATTATTGTATTATTATTTATCTTTTTTTTTAGCAAACATTTCTTGATAGCCTCGGAGGAGCACACAACCAAATAATGGGAGGGATACACATGAAATTGTATTTACTTGCTTTTCTTACATGGGAACTTTTGTATGAATGAGGTGTTATAATTAGTTTTTAATTTCTTCAAGGAAAAAAATAAAAGGTACATGGTTTTGATTGAGTGGATATCAAAAGGATTTTATGTATTGTCTTAGAACCATTCATCATTATCAAGTGTAATTATTATGTTGTGTGTTATAGTTGAATGCTATAAAAATATATATATAATTGTTTTTACAATTGAAAAAGTAATTAAATTAAGACTTAGTATTTATTATAATTTTTTTACAGGGGGCTGCCAAAAAGTATTGAATTTATCAATGAAACATTGATCAAAGTTTAATTAAATGGTAATTATTATACTTTTAACTTTTTACATGACTCCAATACAATTTCACAAATATTATACATATATGTACATATATATATCCAAATAAGAGCAAAGTTTGATTCTCAGCCACAAATTCTGTACTTTATAAACAAATTTGCATAAGAGCAACACTATGTTTAAAAAAATACAGATACGTACACCTTAAAAACGTTCTTTTTAAGAACAAAATTTTCTTAAATATTTTAACTTACATATATTGAAATTAACAGAAATTAAAAAAATATTTAATCAATTTTCGATAGCAAATAAGCAGAAATAAATAGTCATTTATATGAATAACCAATAGTCTGATTGTATTGTGCAAGTCACCAATTATGTATTTAAGTTCGAAAAGAGCAATACTCTTGCAGAAAAATTGAAGAAGTTGCTCCTCTTTTATATCCGCATATGAATTTATGATATTTATCCAAGTTTGTTCATGCACATCTCAGTGGTTCACTTATCACATTTGCCAATATATATATATATATATATATATATATACATATATTCAATGATCATAATTAGATATATGAATTATTTTTCTGGAAATTGCACTTAGTAAAAATCTTTGTGCTATTGGCAATAAATAAATGCATTGAACTTTAATGTTCATTAAGGCTTTACAAAAACAGTATTTATTTATTTTTATTTTATTTTTTGGAATCACATAAACTTAGTAAATGCATATGTACACACATAAGTATTTGTGTGTGTAACTTTTGCCTTCACTTTTTGAAATTTAAACATGATTTTAAACAATTAACATTTAAATACATTTTGCTTCTTTTTTTTTCTCTATGAAGTAAGGCCACAAAGAAATGTAAACAGTCTTTTTTTTTTCCTTATTGCAGGTAATCTCGCATACATATTATATATAATATTATGTATGTAAGTATGTAATTACATATATTAAATCGTAATGCAAATGACAGAGGAAATTAATTGATTTCCTGCTTTGTACATAAAGTAATATATAATATTCATTCAAATATTGATTCTCTACTTTAATATTTTAGCGGGGGGGGGGGAGGAAAGTCATGCATAAATAGATTGATTACCCCATGAGCACAATATCCCTCTATTTTCCTCTATATACTTACATACATAGGGGCCTTGTATTTGCATGCATAGAATCATATATAGAGTCAATTAGATAAGCATTCATATATTTTTGCAATAATGTACCATCATTCTAGAGGGTTATAGTATTTATCTACCAGGTGTAGGCATATTGAATGTAGAATATTTGCAAAAATAAAAAATGTTCATAAGTTATTAAAAATTAATTACCAACTGACTCATTTTTCAATAATAATAATAATAATTATTCTTATTATTATTATACCCGTATCAATTAAAATGGATGGTCATTTGAATGGGAAATCCTGTACACACATATGTATGATGTAGGTACATGCCTTTAAACTCTTAACTTCCTGCAATTGAATGTTACATAGCAACAACATGAAAATATGAAAAATAGGAAATGAAAGAGCTTAAAATATTCATCTGCTAAACAAACAACACAAAGGAATTTTCTATTTGATGGCTCTAAAAGTTCGAGGATTCATCTACTGATACAAGTGTGAAGAGCTTTATTTACGAATCATGAAAAAAGAGCAAGGACAAAGTATGCACTGTGATGATTAGTTCTACCAACCTATATGTACATATGGTGAACCTCAGTGGTATTCAAGTATTCCTTTGCATAATTGTTTGCTCACTTATAGCTTATTATTTGTGTTCGTTAAATGTTTGAATCATGAAAATATATAATTGCATTAAGATCTTGGAATTGTTATGATGTGATTATGCAGTTTTAAAAGATAGAAAGAAAGAAATATTTGAACTCTACTAAATATGTAAATATATAAAATGAAAATCATATTCGCAAAAAGTATCATTATATCAATTTAAAGTCAATCTTTTGGCCTATCTTTTATAAGAGGCAAAATAATGATTATGATAGCTGCTCATCTAGTAATAGATTGTAAGACTTTATTTATATAATTAGATTATTTGCATGCCGAAAGGTTTGGTTGTTGTTTTTAAGGAAGTGGTTTTCGAGGAAAATATTAGAACAAAATTTTTATTACAAAGTTCTAATCAAAAATCTCATTTTTCTAAAAGGGATTTTTTTCTTATTTATTAATTTACAAATTATAGTTTTTTTCATCAGAAACAAAATTAATTCTTAATTAATTTATTTATTTACAATGGAAAAGAATGGATATTAAATTACTATTCAAATTAATTTTAATACGTTTCTACTTGTTTTTCTTCTATTTTTTCAAAAAAAAAAAGGATTGTATTGGTCCTTAAAAAAGTTTCAAATTTTAAAGTGATGTCTCTACAAGGCATATCTTTAAATTAAATTGCAAATAAGTACTTTATTTTACCAATGGTAAGACTTAAAGTAAATTTCTACCAAGAAAATAACTTGCCATTATTCTAAATCTGGGCTAAATTAAGAAATTTATAATTCAATAGCTGAGATAGATGAATGATGTCGTCATTTAAATAAAATTGTTCCATGAAATAGCATTTGCATCATATTTAGATCCGTTCATAAGGTTTAGAATTAAATAAGATGGAATGTTAACATTTTGGGACCAATACATACTTAGTTTAAACGTTTAAACTTCCTCAGTACCAGGTAGTTTTTGTTTTTATTAGATCTGAAACGGAATCAAATGTTTTATTCAAATTCTTGAGGATTTTTGTTTTTTGTTTTTTGTGGGTGTTATCGTATACAATTATAGCATCAATCGTTCTTTGAAATGAGTTTGATTTACATGAATGTGTTATTTTAAGTCCACATTTTCCTAAAAATGTACAAATACATAGATCAAAGTTCCAATGAACTTTATATCTGCCGGAAATTAAAAATGCACTATAGCTTTTATGCAACAAACTTCATTTGTTTCATTATTTTAGAATACTTCCTAACCTTTATAATTCAAAGAATAATTTCACCCTACTTCATAAAGTAAATTACAATCAAGGAAAAACTAAAACTATTTTATCTTATTTGAATTAAGTATGTATACAGTATTATCTAATATAAAAATCTATGATAAAAAATACATACATAAATAAAGCTTATAAGACCTTCATGATGTAAGTAATACACATACTCCTAAAAAATATTCTTTACACATAAAAATCATCCAACCGGCGATTGTAATGTTTACATCAAAATCATTCCTCTCATAAAGAGGCAAATATATAATACATATTACGTTAAATTGTGACATGTGATAAATTCCCTTAGATTTTTTTAAATAATTTAGGATATAAGATATATGTTATATTTAAGATTCGAACTAAATGATGTTATTTTAATATTTTTCATGATGGAGATGCTATGGGCATTTAACATTCCAAAGTATATTATATACAATGTGTGGTTATTTATTTGATAAAATTGAAGTGAAATATGAAGTTGGCATTTCATTTTTATAGAACAAATGATTATTTTGGCTGATTGTTATGTATATAAGTATGTAGTAACCACCACACCCAGTCATTGTTGTGCCTAGAAAAATACAAATAATATAAATCTGTGGATACTAACAAGATATATGTACATATTGTACCTTATAATATAAAATAATTAATTAATATATTACTAAGTGACAGCTAATATTATAATTATTATTATTATACCAAAAGAGTTTATTTGTGGTATATATAATGAAATGATCAAATAAACGTAATGGATGGAGAATGAGGTCAAGAAAGCTAGAGAAAATTTACTTAGAGAGATTGGAGAGAACAAAGAGAAGATGGAACCATTCCAGGTTATTAACCCTTTGATTGTATTTACCTTAAAGCATTGTTTGAGCTTTTATCTCAGGTTTAAAAGTAAGTAAATTGTAAGTTGTACATGAGCTCTATTTCGTTTCAATTTCTGAAAATATTTATATTTTTAAAAGTGTTAAACTCAGCGAAAATATGAATAGTTTAATTACATATAAAATAATCTCATTCAATCTCTTTGACGACACCACCTACTTTCTCTGCTTTTTTGACCCATTTTCCAGCTTAGACTTCAATTTAAGCTCAAAAGGGTACTCATATTCTATTGTTTATTTATTTATGTGACATACAGAAAGCCTTTGACCATGTACAAAAAATAGATTATGGGCTTTCTATTTAACTTTGTTTGAATGAATTATTTACAAAATATGCTAAATGAATTATGTAAATAAGCTTGATACGGAGTTTACTAATGTCATGCAAAATTATTTGTCTCTCTATATGTATATAGGTTAAGTGACATCAAATATACCTCTTTTACTCATTCTCTATTCCAGTTTTAAAAAAAAAAACCCTGCAAACGGATTCTTTATCAAATAAAATCTATTTCAGCCAATCCTTTTAAAAAGATTCATTTCCAAGAGTTTGAAGAATGACTGTTGTTGCATTGTTTTAAGTAACTCTTTTAATAATATTTACCTATATGTATATTTATCTAAATTCCTTAAATACAAATAACTATACATTTTACATTCGTCTACCTATTTGTTAGTTGGGGGAATAAATTGCTTAGTGAGATTTGTATCATTTATGCGATAAAAAGGATGGAGCCATAATTGAATTAACCATGACTTTTAATGCAATATGTAAATCATATTTCAATATGATCAGTCTCATAAGTATAAATATACTCAATAACAAACCCCCCCTCTGTTCTATAATCATATTTCATGTGGTTCTGTACATTTTTTCCGCAGTTATAGTCTTTCCTTCATCCTTCAATAACCACCATAACATTTGAAACTTTGATGATTTTTCAAAAGAAGGAAGAAAAAAAACTAAACTAAAGGCATTAGTTAAGTTTGTCACTCTTACAGAACGTTAAATCAGACTAATTGTATTGATTCTTAATATTTTCTCTTCCGGGTTTAAAATAATAAAATGATTTTAAGGATTAAATACTTAGAGTCACCATGGTTTGATCAATTGATTTAACTTAAATGAAGCGTATTATAAATTATATAGGGCTTATATAGAACAAATATTAACCCATTCAGGAGATTATGTGTATAAAATATAATAGTGCTGAATCAAAATTCGGGCGTACACGGATACAAAATGTTACTTTTAAATAAACTCCTAATTGCTGCAATCGAGTAGGTTTTCTTTTAAAAAAAATGCATTTCAGTTCCATTGAAGTAAATCAAAGTTGATTATTTGTTCAGACCTGATGATTAAATTTTTATTTATGTAAGATTAAAAATATCAAAACAGGTTTTTAAACCTTCTTTTTTTTGTTGATAAAGTTGGAATTGCTAAAAATATATGTATTTTAAGATATTATTATTGTTATTATTATTATTATTATTTGGATGGCAACACTACTTATATTTAAGCTAGTTCATATTCGGGTGTGTTTCAACAACCAACCAACCAACGCCCTACTGTTGTTGAGCAACAAACTCTATATTCGTATTCCAACACGGATCTGTTTTTGTTTGTTTGTTTGGTTTGTTTTGTTTTTTTTGAAATTCTTTGGTTCAGATTCTTTTAAGTAAGATGTCCATTTTAAATAATGAATTATTATTTATAAAAAAACATTTTTAGAAAGAGACAAAACTAATCGTCAGGGAGTATGAATCATTATTGAATAGATACTTTTAAGTTATTATCAAAAAACTGAACTATGAGACAAAAAGTTGCATATAAAAGAACACCCTTATATTTGTTTGTATTCACGGTATAACTATCAACAATCAAATAAATTCTTACATATGATTGTTCTAATAATTGGTACTGTTTTAATGATGAATGTACAAATGCTACATTTGTGAAAATTAATGCCGTGAAATAACCATGTTTAAAAAAAAAAGTAGGTACGTTCATTAAGTGTGTACCTCAAATTTCGTTATTCTTTTGCCTCAACAACTGTTATTATTTAAGAAATACCATGATAATTAAGTTATATCATTGGATTTTGCTTCTGCGCATTTTGAATGCATATTCAATGGGCTTCTGTATAAATATCGAACAACGCCCAAAATTACACCAAATGTATGATGCTATTTTAGTTAAATAGCAGCCATAGTTTGTTCAATAGTTTGATGAAGTTATTCCCAATAATTTATTATTCAAAACTATGAAGAGGAATCATATTTCTAACTTGAAATGCTTCAATTCTAATTAACAACGTAGTTGTAATCTTGAAATGATGGTAAGAATGATCTTAATAAATGCCTAACAAAATGACTCATATTCAAAAGAAATGAAGATTTGCGGTTTTGATGCAATGCAAATTAATTTACACAACTCTAGTGCAAAAAAAAAACACCAAAACAAAATTCCCAGAAGACAAAACCCTCCCCAAAATAAACCTTCCGAGTGCAAATAAACAAAACAAACTCCCATAAGTCAGATATATAATGCAAAATTTGCAAATAGGACTAATAGCATTGGACTTTAAACATTTTCAGTCTTCTTACAATAGAAACTATTTATGTATGTTATTTTACATAGAATATATTTTACATAAATATGTATTAGTGATTGATATTCGTATCCGCATTTTTAGTTATTCGATACATCACTAATATTTTATACACATAGATAAAGTTGATTTTGTACATGACAATCAATCCACTGACAGCCTGAAGCAGGTTGTCAACATTTGAAAATAATTTTTGAGTCGACAAGTATATCAGAGAATGGGGACTACTTGACTGAGGACACTGTAGTTTAGACTTAAAAACAATATTATATGACTATTTTTTTTATTCATTGGTTGTTATTTTGTCCTTGTGGAGCTTCATCTCAGTAAATTTGGTTCTGATACCCACATAAACATTGAATGTATGTTTCTGCATCTTGAGGACCAGATTTCGTTATTATTTTTTACAAGAAATTCATTAAGGAATTAAATTAAATCTGCTCTGTTTTCCGATGGTGTTGAAACTATTTGAATAATAATTATGATATTTTTGTTAGAGATATCAACTGAATAAAAATAATAAAGAAAAAAAGATTAACAACTGTACGGATGTCGGTCGACATTCATTCATTTTCATTTCAAAGCATGATTTATAGTCATTGTGACATACTCGTCATGCAAATAATATTTATCAGAAAGGAAACATAAAAAAAAAAAAAAAATTATCGTGGCAAATCCATTTCAAATCTACATATTTTTTTAAAATGTTCTCTCTAAAATACAATAACTATGCATATACATACTTTTTTAATATCCTTCAATAAATCAATTCAGGAATATTTTACAATTTAAAGCAATAATACATTATTATTGGGCCATGTACTAAAGATTGATACTTTGAATAATAATAAAAATTATATTATATATATATATAAATAACATTTCTTTATCTTCAACAAAAGTTTTATTAATTGTATCATTGAGTGTGTGTTGAAGCAAGTACAGGGTACTATTCCATGTTGATTGCTAAAAAAAAAATGTCATTAGTATCCATAATTAAATAATGAAGATTAGGTAATTACAATTAAGTATGAACCAATTACTTCTTTTTTTTTTTTTTTTTTTTTTTTGCATTAAAGCAATAAAAATCCAATTATTTTATATTAACGAGTAGATATTGTAGATCTATTAATGTTTATCTGCATCATAGAGCTCCTATTTTTTATTATTAAGTGCTTCATTTTGGATGATAGTTATAAATCAAAGCAATAACTAAAGTTTTTCCTCTTTTTTTTTTTGTTTTATGGCTTCTGTGATTTATTCTACACCTTCAGATATCTAATAATAATATGCACGTCAATTCGAAGATACACTTATATTGCACAATATATGTAATTCGCGTTTCCACAAACAAATAAGTTTAAATTATTTTTGCTTTTTTGGTCAACTATCAATATCTTTAGAGCCTTCTCTACCCCATACCAGTGCTATTAACGTCCTGATCTCAAACTACCTCTTGCTATGCTTTAAAACAATTATCTAATATTAAATAAATAATTATTTTACAATTGAGAAGGATTGGGGAATATTGAACTACGAATGGATTTTACACTTTTTTACACCTTTCTTTTTGAAATAACGTTTTGTGTAGCTACACAAGTGATGATTTGAACTCAATCAATCAACAATATTATACAAATAATAAAAGAAGTAGAGAAAAGTCGAGAGCTGACAAAAAATATAAATATATATAAGTCCTGGATTTCGTCTGTCAAAGGTACATTGACCCCTTCTTTTATGATTGTTCATGACTCATGATATACATAGAATAATAATAATTACTATTTATATACATATTAAAATTTTGTTTCTTGGATATCAAAGTCCTTCTCATTACCTAATTGGTATTAACAGAAAATTAACTAATTAATGTAACAAGGGCTCAAGAGCATCAATAATCAAAGAGCACCTGTTCTAACGCACATTAAGTGAAGCTTGAAGAGACTGAAGCCAAATATTACTTGATTACTTTTTTCAGTAGCAAGCTCTTCAACACGCAAACATATTTTTACCCAAATATGTACATGTACATATATTGTGTATAGATAATATATTTAGTTCCTTCCGTTTTTTGAAGGGTAATAACATTAACTCCAAAAACAAAATGAAAAGATCTTGTCATGCAGAAGAAGAAAAATCCTCAAAATTTGAGTATTGTGTATCCCTCATGTTCAATAATATGAACCTACAATCGTTAAATACACGTAAATCGATAGCATGAATTGATTTCTGAATACCAAGTAAGATTCATATATTACGTTTTATATGAAATATAAAACGTAATTGTCTTCTTTAACTATAGTGAAATGAGATCATGTTAAAAAAAAAAACAAAAAAAAAAACAGTCAAAATTTTAAACTATCGGACTCGTCAATCATTTGTCTTTCATTTCATTTCAATGAATGATATTATGTAGAAGTTTTAAATTTGTACTAAATATAGACTGACATTTTGAGTTGTAAATTTTATGAAAAAATATATTTTGTATAACAAATCAATGAAAAACATCATTAAAGTAAATTAAAACATTATTTTGAAGACAAAAAACAGGGTCAATTATTCTACAATTCCTTTGTTTATATGAATTCTATTACATGAAATAAGAAAGAGAATGAAGCTCCAATAACAAAGATTAATTTAATTCTTTAACTGATTTATGTGTCGTGTCTCCTTCTAAATTGGGTACGTGGCGTGAAAAAATAAATAACATAATGAGTAGTGAGTGTACATCTTGGTCATTAATGGAGCCGATCACAATTACATATTCACATATACATATATATGTATATATAGTTATAATGAGCTTTTTAAATGAATTTCAAACATGAGATGAGATATTCACTATTAATAATTGCTAACGGTTTGCGGACTTTGTTGATTTTCTGTGTTCATTTGAAGAAAAAAGCTACTGAAGCACATCAAAGACTTGTAGAAGCTTACGATTGACATACTCTAAGCAGGGCACAGTCCGCCCGGCCACGTCACAGCCCAAAAATATCGACCCAACCAATCGCTTGTACGGTTGGGAACGGTTGGTGCCTGAGGCTTACTCACCAGACTTGGCGCAACTAAATGATCACTTGTTCACATCGATGGCTCACGCATTAAAGGAACAGCGCTTCAATTCTCATGCAAAAGTCAAAAAATGTCTCAATGATTGGTTTACGGCCAAAGAGGGCCACATACGATCCCTAGGTAGACGTCGTGGGCCGGATCACTAAAATTATAGCATACTTAGCTATAAATAACCAAAATATCATCATGTCTTTCCATTGTTTTGATTGAAAGAAGAACAAGGACATTGTTCTTAAATTTAACTAAAAATTTATTGAACAACACATTTCACAAAATTGCACAAACTTTAAGCAACTGGTATCGAAAATTATAATAATGAACTTTGCATGAGATTATATGAGACTTATAAAGAAAGACTAACATGCACCCCTAGCGGTTAATTAATGAATTACATTAAATTAAAAAATTTAATCTAAATGTTTTATGTATTTTTTTTTCATTTTTAAATTATCTTGCGGGCCGTATGTTTGATACCCCTGCTCTAACTCATAAATTCTTATATTATTCAACATTGTAATTTGTAATAAGAAACAAAAAACAAATTGAGTTCAGTTTCATGAGACTTGATGAACTCAGCTTAATCATTTTATGTTTTGTTGATTATACTCAAGAGATACTTGAGGAAGAATACATAGGCATTAAAGTGTTGTTGTTTTTTTTTGTCTAAAGTATGTAAATCTGTTTGATTAATTATTATTATGTAACAAAATATCTTCATAGCATGTATTTGACTATCATAATTATATTTCACTGTATAATAGTAATAATACTTAATCGCACATGAAATCCCTCGAACGTCCTTTGAATGTAAGTTGAAAATTATACATAAATATATTTAAATTTATTTTTATTAAAAATGAAGATTTGATATACATATGTAAATAAAGAACAAAAAACCGAACTGTCAAATCATTTTGGTTCATGTATATTTTTTATAAAATCCATGGATCAAGGATTAACTCGGTCAAGGTAAACAAGTAAATATCAAGAGTTTTTAGTCAATTTTAATGAGTAAACGCTGAAATGGGAATATTCCCTATATTTTAATTGAATTAAAATATTGTTTTTTATATTCATAAATTGTATTTATTTTGTAGATCAAGTTAAACATTCTCACTTTTTTTTTTTTACACTTTTTTCCTCAAGTACCTTAATGACAAAGGTATTTGTACAAAGCACTTTCGATTTTATTATTCCTTCTTAGTCATATCATGATAACATACATACATACATACATACATAGAGTATTTCTAAGACGTGTTGAAACCTGGGTCACTTTTCAAAATAATTTTTGTAGAGTAATCATTTCTTTTTTTTTTTTTTGAAAACATTTGGACTCGTGACGAGTTTTTATTATTTAGTGAGTCAATATTCATTTTGTGTTGATCTACACTTCCATTTCTTTCAGTTTAGAATACATAGAGGATTCTATAGAAAGAAAAAGAAACGATTGTTGAAGGGAAATCATTTGATGTTTTTACTGAATTGCTCCTCAAAAATAGAATCAATTGACAAAAATTGTAAGAAGAGAATGACTCAAAAAGTAGGCATAAATATTCCAACGATAAGTCACTGAATTCAGCTTTGTACATTCAACTCAATAAATAATTATGTTTTATATTATACAAATATAACCTAAGAAACAAGTCTATATTTTTCAATTTCTAATGTTTATTGTGGAAAAAAATGGTTACAAATTTAATCTTCAAAATAAGAATTTAATTGATGACGCATTTTCCCATCTCTTATGCAATTTGTAGATGCCACACCAAAAAAATTAGCCGTCTTTGGCCACAAAACTAGGCTTCTGCGTGAGAATTGAAGTGCTGTTATTTTTATGCGTGGAACCTCGATGCGAACAAGTGTTCATCTAATTGCACCAAGTCTGGTGGGTAAGCCGCATTCACCACCAGTTCCCAATCGTACGTCTCCACCAATTCCCGGGTCCATTGTCATTAAGAAAAAATTACTTGATGAGGCCGATCAGAATATTCCGGTCATTTTTGACGTATAGCGCAGTTCAAATCGGCCAATTGTTGTCGGTTATAACAACTCGTTGCAAATCATATCACGTTGATCCCAGAAAACACACAGCATTGCCTTGCGGCCAAAGCGATCTGGTTTGGCCATTGTTTTTGGGTTGTGGTCGGGCATATATACACTGTACTCTCCCTAGAGCATCTCCACCGTAAGCTTCTACAAGCATATGATTTGCCTCACAAGCGTTTTTCTTCAAATCTTTTGTTTTTCACGAAATTCTATATTTTCAAGAACGAACAAAAATGCGTTGTTGTATGAAACTTGACAAACAATGAACCGAATATTGTTGCCAGATGACAGACAAAAAAGAAATAAGAAGACATTTGGGATGATTTAAAAATACTCCTAGCGACATTTGTCGCCTAATTGTTGCTGAAAGTCTCATTTCATTGGCGTAGACCTAATAGATATCTAACTATTTTCCTTTATTTTGAGCAATCAATTATATAATGTGTTATGAATCCTTGTTTCTTGTACAAACACCATGCAAAAATTGCAATTTGCATTTATACTGTAATTATATTCTAATAATTAATTAATTGATACTATCATTTCATTTCGTCTTTCTTGTATCAGATGGGTACAGTTATTATTAAACATTTATCAATAAAAGAGCTCTTGAATAGTCTGCATTCATATTGTAGCATCATGAAAAGCCTAAAAATGTGTTATTATCATTAGAACAGTCAATAATTGCCCAATTAATATATAAACCATCTAATGCGTTTCAATTATTAAAGAATTATCCTTGTCATAAGTACCTATGTTAGTTAAATTCTTTGTTGAAATTGTCCATAACATTTTTGGCTTGTTTGCAACTTGCACAAAATTGCAACCTAAGTACATTTACGTCGACATTAATTATAATTATTCATTCCCTTGTGGTTTTTTTGCTTTAGCCATGTTCCTATATCAGATAATGCGATTGGGTATCAATTCATTTATTTGATATTTCCTTATTAAAAATGATCCAATATTAATTTTACTACATACATAATTACGAGTACCAAAGTATTCGTGACAAAGAACCTTCATAATATAATGGCACTTTGTTTCAGGAATTGTAATTTGATAATATGGATGCTTAAAGACGCAGATGTACTAATGTTGCATTCAATTCGAACTAATAGAACTTAAGTATTCATGTAAAACAAAAACTCTTACAAGTTGTGACTGCTTATATGTACATATGTATACAATATTATATGTACATATATTTAAAAATCGCTATCACCTTTATTAATATTCAGATAGTCAACAGTAGTTGTAAATATTAATGTGCTTGCTTTAGGCTTATTTAATTTACTTACTAGGAAGTGATCGGACTAATGTATGTATGTATACGTATATGTATTTATTTATCTACAATATGTAAACATTGATAAAAAAGTATTGATATTAATCTCATGATTTTTGCACACAATCATTTATGTGGCTATAATGGAACTTAGCACATAAAAACGATAGTCATTTCATTTTTATATTTCAAGTCATTCTTATTCAATTGGAGGCTACTCAAAATGATTTGATGATAATGTTTTCACTAATAATAATTAAGGTTTATAAGGACTAATGGCACTCAATTTTTTTTTAGAGGGACATTTAGTGAAATACTTTTCCAAATTTTCCCCACGTTTTTCAGCAGAAAAAAATATGAAATATGTTTATACATATATATATATATATATATATATACAACAGGTCCATACTTATTAAATGAGACTTTCAGCTATTAGGCAACAAATGTCACTAGAAGTATGTTTAAGCTTCACCACTTACTTACATACCTTTTTTTTATCTGTCGTCTGACAACAATATTCAGTTCATGTTTTGTGAAGTTTCATACAACAAGGCATTTCTGTTCGTTCTTAAAAATGTCAAATTTCATGCCTTCAAACTACGATTTGTGAACTTCCTTGATTTGAAGAAAATCGCTTCTGAAGCACATCAAATGCATGTAGAAGCTGACGGTGGACATGCTCTAAGCAGAGCACAGTCTAGTCCGCACGGTCACATCCCAAAAACATTGGCCAAACTAGATCGTTTCGGCTGCAAGGCAATGCCAAGTATTTTCTGGGATCAGCATGGTATAATTTGGTACAAGCTGTTAAAAAATATGGATATAGTGTTGTGGGTCAAATAAGTCAACTTGCAATTTGCAGTTCAAATCATGAATTGAAATTAAAGTTTCTAGAAATGTCGACTTACTTATGAACTCTGTTTATTTTATTTGGTGTGTAACTTTTTTATTTCATTTTTATGTTTTACTTTCAAAAAATTTATGCATTTTTATCGCATTTGATTGGTTAAATAATTCAATTATAGTTAATTAATTTGAGTCATATGAGAATGGCCTAATTATTTATGCTATAGAGCAATGTGTTTCAAAAGTTGAGTACCGAAGACATTCACTATTTAAAATCATACTAAATATATTTGATTATTAGGTGATATGCAAACACATAAAAGTTCCTTGGCCTGAAGGAAGGTAAAAATGGCTTAAAGAATAAGGACCATGTTGGTCTCAGTGCGTAACAAGTTGAAAGCCCCTGCTTTAAAGCAGGGGACGGTAACTCCAGGGGTCTTTTACTATGAATAATTATATTATTGTTAATATGAAATTAAGATTTCTGCCAAGTTGGGAGCCTCAGAAATAAATATATATTCTCCATCTAGGACTATTTTTTGGCATCTGAAGGTTTTTTGAACGTTTTTGGTTCTTAAGTAAGTGGTAGGTCAGATTTTGGTTCGTCACAGAATGAATTACAAACTGACCCCTGCTTTACTAAATGGTTTCTTTTCCTTTTAAATATTCTTTGCTTAAAAACCTGTATAAACTAGAATGAATTTATTGGAATGAATTAAAAAGAGTATTTTGTTCATTTATTTATGTAAGCATTAAGTAATGAAAGTCTTTAGAACAATTACTATATAATATTTTCGTCGTTTTTAGTGTTAGTGTACCAATGTACATACACATGTGTCAAGTCAACATGGAAGCAAGTTTGTCTTCAAATATTAAAAAGGAGAAAATCCACTTTTAAGTTTTTTTTTACTTTTTTACTTACTATCAAATATTTGGGAGTCATTTTTGCTAAAATGACACTTTATATCGGAAAACACAGGATTGTTGTATATCATCCAATAGAGCCATTGGATAAATGTTACGACTGCACGAGGAGCCGATATGATTCCACTAAGAGCGGCCCTCTTTTTTATAGCCCCAGAAATTTATTTAGTGGCAATTGATTTTTTCCTATAATTATTTAAGCTGCAATTATTGGAATCATTATTTAATTGATCATCGAAATATACTTACTATTAATACAAACAAAAGAGAATGTCTTCAAGAATAACATGAGTGCAGTTCATAGTCATTTTTGAAACATTTCAGATAAACTTGGTTTCTTGTTGACTTGACAGAATATATCGAACGTTGAGTAATCCTAAGTTTAAGACTTCAAGTACAATAAAACCATGAAACTAACATATTCCCAAGACACTTGGATATTTATTTATGCATTCATACGTAATTTAGAAGTATATTTGCAATGGTATTTTTTTGGTAGTTGGTATAAAATTGAGGGTAAACCATACGTATAATTCTATCTATATATATTTGTGTTTGCATTTACTAATACTAAGAAAGGTACTCTTAGGTAATCAAAATAAAGAGACTCCCTAGTTGGAACTAGTTATTCTAGTTGGAACTAGATAAATACATTTTGAATAATTTTAAATAAGGAATATATTTTTTTTCTACAAATTTTTGCTTTCCAGCTTTTTGTGTGGGTGTGTGCAAATGATACATATGTACATAAACTTTACTGAACGCTTGAAGATTGCAAATAATTGAGTTACTAATTTGTATTATAGCTTATTTCATTTACCATGTAGAAATAATTCCCTAGTGTTGTAGGAGGTATAATTTATACTGTACTGTTTCCCTAATAAATAAATAAATTGAGAAAAGTATGCTAATAAATAGTTCTAAGAAATAAACTTGCTACTGCTTAGAGTATTGTCTCCAAAAACACATCACACCCGCCCTAGGATTTTGTATTTGTTTTTTGTTTTTTTTGTTTTTTGAGAATGAACTGTGGAACAGGTGGGAACAGGCTTGTAAAAAAAAGATCCATTGTTTTATAGATAAATCTGCACTTGTGGAAACAAAATTCATGTATGTAGCTATGATCAAATGTCCTACTTATATATATATTTTCAAATCAGTGTTCCATGTTTTGTTTGTCATTCCTTAACGTCACTGCATACGTATGAAATAACGTCAGACTTTTTTATTTGTTTAATATTATATGAATGTGTGTATTCATATTTGTATTAAATAAATATTCTTAATAATCCGTCCAATTATGTTATATATTTCTTATTTTCTTTCAAGTCTTAAAGATTATATACATAATATTTTAACCAAGGGTATTCTTGTATCATAATTAAAATATGAGACATAATATGTATATCCTGGTAGATAGTATGTACGTATATGTATGACATGTAAAGTCTATAGGCCTATATCTATATAGATATACACATATGTACTTTATTTATCATTCTAGAGCAGCGTTCTTCAACCGGGGTTCCGCGGAACCCTAGGGTTCCGTAGACGGTCTTTAAGGGTTCCGCGAGAAAAATGAGATTATATAAGCTATTACACTTTTCAGTCTTTTTCTACAGTATGGTAAAATTTTGTCACCAGAATTTTGACTTTTTTTATAGTGACCTATTGCTAAGCCAGGCTCTTAAGAGAACTAATTAATCGTTGAACTACGATGAAAATAAGATGAGAAAGTATGGTATTAATCATTTTTTGCGCAAGGGTTCCGTGAGACATGGGATATATTTTGAGGGTTCCGAAAGGGAAAAAAGGTTGAGAAACGCTGTTCTAGAGAGATTGAGCATAATACAAACATGTTTATCAAGGAGCATTCAAAATACATATGTGTATAGGTGATATAATGTCACAAATATAAAGGAAAATGAGTTGCATTGATCTTATTTGGAGAGTATTTGACTAATTATCAAGTGTGTGATTAAGTTTCCTTATTAAAAATACATATAAATGTGTAATGCATTTTATATCACGATTATCTTTTGTTAATTAAAAACATAAAACTATAAAACATATCAAGTCTCATGACAAGGAGTGTTGAATATCCCTACTTTCAGTAGGTATATTAAGTGGTATTCATATTTGATTTAATCCTCTCATTGATCTATTTTGTGCTTTGTGAACGGAACTCATCTTTCAAAAATACTCTTATCCATCAATAGGAGTCTAAATGTTGCAAGCATATTCAAAGACTACCTCTCAGAAGGCCATTCATAAATCATACTTGTATAATAATTTTTTGTATAAGAAATGGAGCTGTAAGCAAATATATATATACTTTGTAATATCTATGATACAAGTGGGATGACGTTTTGTTTGAACTATGATTTAATAGTATCATGCATTTTATTGAAAATGTGATGAAGCCATTACTTCCATGAACCACTTAAACTTGAACTTCATACCCAATTTTTGGATACATTGTTCTTTCTTATCTAAATGTGGAAGCTCTGGCCGTGTACTTAAAAGTACGTGTTAGAATAACTGATTAAAAAGAAAGACTAGGTCTTGAACCTTCATGACCATGAATAAATAAATGACATCAATGAGACACAACTTTTGATGAACTCTACTTGTGGCATTGTAGCTTGTCGTTTATCTTTCTTTAAAACTCCTATTCGTCTGTAAAATCGCCAGACCTGTACCATTTGAACATTTAAGAACCAATTGTACAACGCCCAGTACCATTTTTTTTTGTTCTCAGTGTGATGTTATAATTACCTACACTGTTGTCTAGCATGTCAACACCACCCATATTTGCATTATACACTCTAATAAATTGCTTGAGGGAATGGGAACCAAAATATTTCACCATTGATTCATCTACAGAAATTAATTCAGATCTGTCTACAAATTTCGTTGCTGTATCGTTTATACAGTCAATCAAGGGCTGTACTTTCCAAAAAAATATTTTCTAAATTTTGGGTAACTCTCAAAATGAGTCTACCTCATTAATTTCTCATGGTTTGGTCTGGATATACATTTTTTCATTGTCTTATTGTCCGTGCCAACCTTAGATTCCCAGTACATCCATTTGGTTGAGGCACTCATGTGATCACTCAAATATACACAGACATGACTAGCTCTGATCTAATTGATATCCACACAAGAAGCAAAATTCGGATCGTTGTTGTTCATGGACACTTTTTTCGTCTCTTCAGCTATTTTCATGCAGATTTCATCACTTATAAAAAGTTTCAAGAATCCCAATGGTTGTTTCAATTCATTATCATCTGGATTTATTGGAATATTTTCTAGTGTTTGAACATATGTAGGATCGTACTTTTTGACATTAGATCCAATCTTATTCTTTATCTTTAATTGGCTTTTTTACTCGGGCCACTTCGTATTTTTGATTTACAATTTTACTTCTGGCTTTGTCCTTTTTTTTGTTCATGTGAGGAGATATTTCTGAGAAAATATATTCATAGTCACAATCTTCGTCTTCCTTATTGTCCTCATCCTGTGTATAACTTTGCAGCTCTGCATGCTGGATTTTTTTTACCTAAACTATTGTCATCTACCACCCCACCAAATTCATCGATGTCATCATCTTCGTCACTTGGTTCATCTCTCTCTTCTAGAGGAAAAACAACGGTATCTGAATAATCTTTAGGAGGATCATCTTCAAGTTGGTCCAAAATCTCCAATGTGCTGAGTCCAATGGTCCTGATGAGTATATATTTTATTAAAATTAATTAGACTACGATTAAATAAAACCATTAATTAGACAAAAATAAGTCCAAAATAAATTATTAATATGATTGAGTTGGGAAAATGAAGTAAGCAATGATAGTTTCAAACTATAAGAGGAGCACCCATATTATTTAAAACATTGAACGAATTCTTCCAGCGCGTACTTTTAACTACGTAATTAGTTTAAACTTGAAGTAAAACGTCATATTCATATCAAAATCATAGAATACATCCAATTATTGATGCTTAGGATACTAAATATAGAACAAATTCAAAAATTAAGGAAAAAATGTATAATTGAAACAATTTTTTTAATTCATAAAGTGGACTGTACCCTCGAAGTATACACTTTGAAATATCACTTTGCTCCAACGACAATTTTAATAGGCTTCTAAAATTTCAAATTGCGTTGTAATACTACTACTAAGTCACCCTCAAAATACGTACTTATAAGTACGTAATGGAAGTAATCGGTGAATATGCCTATCAAATTTCATTTTTCAAAGAAAACCAATATATTAGTACATATAACTAACTAAATTCAAATGTTTAGTCATTTGATCAATAATATTAATCGATATTTTCTTATGAACAATCAATATTTTTTTTTTGGTTTGATCGGCGCTTGAAAATGATTTAATATAATTTAATCTACACGTAGGCTAAAAAAATAATTTTGATATTATCTGTAGAGATTAGCTATGTAATAAATTAATAGTTCATTACGACAGATTTATATTATAGATGACTATTTAAGTCAATCAATAACTAACTATTTTTGAAGTAAATTTATAGTAGTAATGCTTAAAGTATATGAAAGGTAATGTTTTTAATAGATTCAAAGAATTGTTCTTGAAATAGTTATTATGAATTTAATATACTTAAAGGTAGGTTTTTGTTTCATAAATATTAAAAAAATCATTGATTATTTGTCAATTACTACGTCATATGTAGAGATGTATTGTTAATTTCTATTTGAAAAAAGATAACATTACAAACATACTTTTGCCTCATGGGATTGATTTGTACCTACTGTGTATGAACTTTACAAATTATTTGCTTCATCAGAGCAGAAGTTATTAATATTTAGTAATGTAATTAATTACTATCTAGTTTTGAATGTGATGTACTGAATAAATTATACTTTTGACGTAAATTAGATAATGAATAGATCATAATGTGATCATCAAAACGTGATTGGTTACATTATAGCCTTTTGTAAGGCAACGTTGGCAATTGGAAAAATTAGTACTTATGTATGTATATGGAATTTTCATTCACTTATTTGTTTGAAAAACGTTGGCAATTGAAAAAATCTATTTATTTATTAGGATATATTTATTATTTATTTCAACATGTGTATGTACAAATGTATTTGAAATCAGCCAATACGTACTAGATTAAAAGTAATATAGAGCGAGGAAAGCGATAAATCAATCAGGGATTTTTAAGTATATACATACATAAAGAGTTCAATCACTACAAATATACAAAACATTTTTGATAATTATAATTATTCATGAAGACATATTTAAATGAATTGAGTACCTACAAAGGAATACGTATATTTTCCCCAAGGGAGTGTTGCAAAATCCTTTAAAGAAAATAATTTCCACATGGAAACACTTCTTCAAGCCATGATTGCAATGCTTTGTTTTAAGTTTAATAATAATAATAATTATATTTATGTTATTGGAAAGAATGATTAATAAAATAAAGTTCATTAGGTGTACACACATATTAATATCTATTTAATTATGTATGTAATTTAAAATCATGATTTTCATAGCAGTTATTTGAGTTTGAGTAAGTATGTATTTCATGCTTGTTTCTAAGAAAACTTTTATAAATATTAGATTTATTTGTAGGTATTTATTATGCAGTTTTAATTCATGCATATGTATTTTATATAAACATCAATGTACGTTAGATGTACTCAATAGACTCCAAAACCAAAAAAAAAAAAAAATTCAATATTTGATTTGGCTACAATTTCAGCCAAATCAAATAGCTATGTATTTCACAGAAGAATCCCTAGATGGCTCTAAAAGTAAACAATGGACACCTCAAGTTAATAAGAACCAAACTGCTGTTATTCACAAATGAAGTTATATTAATTTTTATTATTCATGAAAGAAATTGTGAAATTAAAATGGATTTTAATCTATATTTGAATTTGATCTTTGAATATGATGCTACAGGGCTCACTGAGCACTTTTTGTATCCTAATAAAAATGGAGATTATAAAAGTTCATTTTCGACACTTGGGTACAATCCTATTGAATTTGATCAGTGAAATATGAAATAATTATGAAAAAATTTAGTAATACAGGTAAGACTACTTTTCTTTTGAAAAGGAGTTGCAGCCACTTTGTGATAAAAACGTTTTGGCTCAAAACAAATCGTATGTATTATCACTTTTGCATGCAAATATAATAAACGATTATTACATGATTCCAATGATTCGACGTCCTATCTTTGTCAATAAAGAAAATGGTGTTTTTTTACTGTTAGCAAGCGTGGCACTAAAAAGATTTTTGAAGTCAATATCCAACCAAATGAGTCAAATAATTAATTTCAGTCAAACATAGACTATGAATAAATAATACTTAAGATTTCTCATGAGTTTCTTCATTTTTTAAGATGAAGGTTTCTTTTTAATGCCCGGTTGCTAGGAAGAGAACATCTCTGATTGATTAACATTTGATAACCACTTGTTTCACATGCAGATTGCATCTGCAATCCTTTTTGGATTGTTTTGTGGGACCCAACTCTCATTTTAGAAGTAAGTCTACTTACTACTTAATAGTTATCTGATCTGAATTTTTGTTAAAAATAGAATGAGTCTTTCAGACGATAATACTTTTCTTCGGTATTCCTCATCCAACAATCTTTTTATTTTAACTTTTTTTAAAGCTCATTGATCGTTTATTTCTGAGCAGCCACTTGAATTTGAAAACTGCTGTTCATGTCTTTAATTTTCGTTAATTCTTGTGAAAGCTATGGAATATGAAAAGGCACTTAAAGTTATTTGGATTATTAGTTTTCAAACGCTATTGCAATTTCAATGTCTTCTAAATCCGTAGGTACGAAAGACTGATTGATCAAGTAAATATGTGCTACGGATAACTTAGTATCTGGGAATAAAAAAATAAAATAATACATATCTTGGTTTCCTTTTTGAGAGCTTGGTTACCCTCATCACTTTGCTCTTGGCTTAAGGATTGAATAAAATTTCCTCTCAATCTTGATACTCTTGGGTTGACATGACTAAGTAGAATAGAAATGGCTCCTCGACAAAGTTTTCTTCACCTCTCAAGGGAATCCACTTTTTTTGAACTGCTTGTCTTCAAGGAACGCACTCGCAAATCAGAAGAAGACTCCACTCGTCTCTTTTTATTCGTTGAAGTCATTGTTTTTGAGGATTGCTCTCCTTAGTGAAGGAAAAAAGTGATAATTCTTTAGTTTCTGAGCAATTTGTACAGCCTTGTGCACTAGATCAAGGCATATTACTTGGAATCTTCTGTCCAAACTTGAGAATAATCTTAAATAAGTAGATATTCTATTTCAAATAGCTTATTAATTAGTGGATGCTACTACAGGAGAAGGTCAACTAACTTGCTTGTTGTCGCAACTCTTCTTGTCTGCTCAAAATGACACCCATTAAAAGGGAAAATATACTTTTTGATTGGTATCTAGTATTATTACTATTATTATTCAAAAGACACTAAATAATTATATTCATTATGTTCATTTTACATTTGTTTTTTCATAAATATCCTTTGGTCAAAAATAGTAAGTGAGCAAATTTATTATTTTGACAAAAATAAAAGTAGTTACATCGATCATTTTGTCCTTAAAGTGAAAATAATAATCAATGCCACGTTTAGTTTACACTGCAAAGTATAGTCAGTTAATGGATACAATATATATGTAATTAATATAATTTATGTAACGAGTTAGGAACCCAGTGTTAAGTGTGTTACTTTTTAGTTAGCTAAAGAAGTAACACCGTTAAGAACGCCGTTGTTTTAAGTGGAAACATAATTACCTACATAGTTGCTAGATGAAATTACGGTTCCGTTATTAAAGAAACTCAATTTAAACAAAGTAGGGGTGAAAATGAACTTTAATATACCTTAACATACAGTATGTTATTATTCATAGAGCAAAGGATCGTAATGAATCCTTGAAACACGAGACAATCAGAGATGAGACTCATGGAATGATTAAAATTAAAGGTTTTTTTTGTAACAACCTAAGAGTCACATTTTGTTTCTTTGTTTTTTGCATAACGACGTTATAAGAGAGGGGAAATTAATCCTATAAATCATTTAGGATTTAATGGTCCTAAATGTTATGAGTTAACTTAACCTATGCTATTGATAAATGAATATATACAATAATATGAAAACATTAAGGGGGTAAGACCAATAAAAAATAACTAGTCTTATTAGTGCAACATATGCATTGGCACCTTTAGGGGGTGAGGGGCTATATATTACAGCCCCTAGTCACTCCACATTGCTCATTTTTTTAAAATTTATTTTTGTGAAGGAAATTTTGTGTTCTTGCTTTGAAAAATGAACTTATTAAATAGAGAAATGTATTAAATATGCCCTTTCCCTTAAAATATTAACTGCAGGGGAGGGGCAAGGCGTCCCTTTGACGCTCCGGATAGGTAAGTACCTATAAATTAAAAACAAATCTCATTAACAAAAATAACTAGAAAATTAATTGCAACTTCCTTCTATCATAAAAGTATAAATTAAAAACACACTTGACTCAAGATTGCAAAATCGGCATAAAATACACATAGATGTGTATCCATGGTGATATTTATTGCAAAATCTGAGGTGTGACTCTTAAAAATGGCAAAATTTTCCTCTGTTTTTCTTTGTATAGTAACAAATTTATATATTTATATAGAATTAGCAAAATGAAAATGTACATATTATTTGAAACTGAATTTCTTGAATCGTTATAATTTCCGTTCGTGTGGACACTTCTGACATAAAATTTCTAACGCTTTCTATCATCATATTGAAATTCTTCAAATAAATACCTTGTTACATTTGTAAATAATACTTATAACTATTATTTGAGGGGGGTTTAAAAACTGATAATTGATGAATCCCCGGATTTCTTTTTTGAAATTAACTTTTGAAATCCAATTAAAAAAACCTCATAAAAGCCTACTTTGCATGATTGATTAATTTTTCACATCAGAGTAGCAAAGCAAATGTGAATCATCTGCTAAGAATTCTGAGAAAGTACATGTTGCTTTTGTTTTTTAGTAAAAAAAAATGAATCTTATTTGTATGTAGATAAAATAAATATCCGTGATAATTGGCAACTTTAGCCGATATCTAATTAATATAAAACGGCCTCAAATCGGCCAATATCATTGACTCACCAATTTATCGGTTGAATCCAGGAATGTAAATCCCATTTTATAGTTGGGTATACATATATTTGGATTTTAAAATTAATAAAAAAAACAATTTTTCATTCGTATTTTATTTTTATGAATAATAATAATTATTCATATTTTATGGGTCTCAAATTAATCCAAAGCTTCCCTACAATCCAGTCTTTTAATTCGTAAAACATGTTTTACATTTTGGGTTTCTTTAAACAAAGTATTTATATGTATTTAACCATCAAACCAAAGTCTTAATTATCTTTATAGTCTCTTCATTCAAGTATAATAAGGATTTAGAGTAAAAATATACATTTTTAAAACGTATGTACATATAAATAAACAAAAAAATGAAGTAATATACGTATATAATAAGTATTTAGGTACACTAATCGTACATATGTATGTATATTGTAGATTTGTAGAGAGTGTAAGTAAATGTCTCTGTGTGTGTGTAGACTGTAGAGAGAAGAAATATTAAAGGATTTAGGCCATAATAGTTAAAGACATGACATAATAATACTTTATGTCCCTAACTCAATAGTTCCATATTTGTACATACATAAATACAGACTTGGGAATTAATATGGAACTTAAGGGTATAACGAAATTACTCTTCAGGGACTATCAAGTCCCAGCTAAGATTAGAATGCTACCACCTCTTTGTGTACATATTTTAATATATACAAGTATGTAAATGAATGATAGAAAAGTATCTTTGTCTAGAGTCTTGGGTTGTAATAACCATACATATTACTAAAGAATTATGATGATTTTACCTAGAAACGAGTAATACAAGGCTATTACTTTACCGAAAGAGTAATGAGTAATATAATGATCGTAAGAACTTTGTCACCAAAAAAAGGATATATTTGTTGTCAAAATGTGTTATTTTAAAATGTATTTGATTAACATAAATATATCATTAATAAAGAGAGACAAATCTTAGAATAATAATTAATCTGTCAAATTTGTCGTCAAAAATATACGTATCGTAACACTCTGCAAAGTTATACACTCCAAGTGTATATATAACATAATATGTAGAAACTCTTGATTGCTCTAGATTTCTGAAACAAGCATATTGAATTTGGAAACAAATCCAAGTCAATTTCCCTTATTTGACATATGTATTTAATATTCGGTGTATTGAAAGGAGTCACGTTTTCAAGTTGGTTAAACTTTAAACAATAAAAGTTTACTAAACATTGTCATTTGAAATGTATTGTATATACATATGTATTCCTTTGTTAATTGCTATGAAAAGAATATAAAATTAACTTATTCAAATCATTCATATTAGCTATTATTGTTAATTAATGTTCATTTAATATAGTTATAAACTTCTTCTTTCTTTTTTTCAATCCCCTGAGTCCTGAATTAATGTTATATTTTCATTTATCAATAACTATTATAATTAACAATTAATTGAATTCAATACAAGGGTAAATTTCCCATGTTTTTGAGGAAGTTCGTTACTTTTCCCATTTTTGAAGAAAAAAAATGAAATAGAAGATTTTATCAACAATGTTATTCACCAAATATAATCAAATAATTATAAAATATATATAATTTACATTTTTGTACATATTTATACAAAATTGACTTCATAAAGAAGGATCATGTTGTATTTTTAAATCATTCAAACTGAACATTAAAAGGAAGTATCATTTTGTAACTCTATGGAGTGTAATAGTAAAATGAATGATATCAGAAAATAAAGCAAAAGGTTGTGTGATTACTCGTATTATAATCTTCCGTAAACTATTTTTCTATCTTGAATTTTATTGTTTTTTAAAAATAATTAATTAAACTTACAACAAGAGACAATGTCAGTTTTTTACAATTATTATAATAAATATTGGTAATTTGTACTATTTAGCTGAAAAATATATATATATATATATATATTTTTAAATGTCTCATGTCTTATTGTACCTTGATATCGTTAAAATTAATTATAATTATTGGGCAATAAGAACATTTCTTTATTTCTGTACAAAAGAAGGTTAGATTAAATGAATAATGTATATAGAAGCCTTATCAATATAATTAATGTACTCAATTTAGCCCAAGGACATGTTTAATATTAACTAAGAACAAGAATCATATTATCATTCATGAATATAATTAATTTATTTTGTAAGGAAACACAATCTAATATTCTGGTCATTGAGAGAAATAAATATGTTTACATACAACAACTTGAAAGGACAAAATAAATAAGCCAAATTGTTGTTTGTCTCTTTCCTTTGGAAATAGAGGAGCAATGACATATTAATGAACTCTAAATATGTAGGTATACATATATATGCACTTATATACAATACATACATATATATATGTATATACATACATCATTTAACTATTGATATAATATGTGTAATGCATAATGATTTACTTCTACGTGGTAATATAACCTAAGGATTTATAGGGCATTGACACCAGGACTCCTTTTATTATTCTACATGCGTGCATGTCGAATTGAGCTTACTACTAGATGATAGTCGTACATGCATTTATTATCGACTTATCAGCAATATGTACTTCTGTCTATGTATTACCATTTAAACCCTTCATTCTTTCTTTTTTCTCAATAGAATCAGCGTTCTCAATAAGTGAACTACGGTTCTCATCTGAACCACAGATTACTAGGAATATAAATTATATGCAAATCGGGCTTGTAATAAAAAAAGAAAGAGAAAATCAACTTGGCAACCCTGACAATTTAATGAAGGTTGAGGGGGGAAGCAGCTTGAGCTGTCATGACGTTTTACTGAGCATCAAGCTGCTATTTTCCTTTATATATGTATACAAATGAAAACATCAAACCACAAACATTACAATACGTTACTCCAGATTCATTATTATGTATATTCACAAATATCATTAACTCCATTCTCCTCAATGAATGATATCCATTTTTTTAATTTTTCCTTTGTTCCTCTCCATGATATAATCTTTACAGACTGTTCTTTTCTTGTAAAACATTATGTTGAGGTAAAGTTGATGTTACCTTCTTAAGGGGAAAAAAAAATGATAACAGTTTCGGAAAACAAAAAGACCTGTTTGAAGAGCCAACTCCACTTTTTTATTACATGCCCGATTTGCATATGATTTACATTCCTACAGATTACTACTTTGTGGACCCAGAGGAAAAAAAAACAACCCAAATACAGCCAAAAAAAAATTCATTACCACAAAAGAAGAGACAGACCCGATTCCTCGAAGGTGCATAAGCAGTTTATTCTTAGTTCAAAAGAGGGGCAACTATGCACAATTCAGTGGAGTTGTTAGAGATTTTAAAATTACATTGTCAATACATGTGCTCCCCTCTGATACGAGATGCACCCCTGCCTAGTCATCATGTTCTTGAACCTACCTTCGAAGCTGAGAACCCATGATTAATTCATAAAAAGTTTATTTTCTAGACGTATTTAAACGTTTTCAATTGGAAACTTGTATAATAGATTGTAACTTTTTTCAATGATAATATAACACATATTGATTATTTTTGTATGTCTGTATGATCGAATTAATATCAATTAAATATTTCATAATTTGGATGTGTATATAATTAGTTTTATTAAATTAATGTATTGTACTGTATTTATGTCATAGGACAATGGTTATTCATTTACTTCCTCATAGTAGGTTCTCCTTGAGACAAGACAACTCATGGTTGACGGCAAGAAATTTTTTGCTAAATTGTGGCCGTGGTCAATGTGGTCACCGTCATCCCCTAATTGTAATCCCCTCAATTTATGTACTTGAACTCTGTGAAGAAGTATTTTGTGCCTCATCGCATCATCCCATTATGGATTATCGGACGTCAGTGGTTATGAAGGAGTGGACCAAGATGTGAGAGGAATCAGAATCGAGGTCATAATGTCTGCCAATTGAAGTCATTTAAGTACTTCAAATAGAAGTTAAAAAGTTTACTCTTTCAAATATCTTGTAGGTTTCATATTCAATGATAATAGAACTTATGTAAGTTGTTTGAACGTATCAAATTAGATTATTGATCGATTCAAATTTGTATATTTCGCCTACATACTCAACAGTTTTCATCTTTTCCATTATAATAATACTTTAACTTATGACGAATCGAAGAATTTTAAAAAGAAAGCATATTTCGTGTTGCCCTTTCTATCCATGTTTTAAGATACCTCAAGTTATATAAAAATAATAATAAAGCTACCTAGGAAATTTATTTTGTGAGTATGTCTTTTTTTTTAATATATGATTAGTAAAATCAAAGGAGGATTTTGTGTATATATTTAAGCTATATTTGGATTTAATGCATATATATATACATACTTATATAGGCCTATACATGTATTGAATAGAATTATATTTTTCATGTATGTAAAAGCTTTTTTTAGTATGTGTATACGTATATCTTCTTTTTAAATCAATTTCATGCTCTATCATGATACAAATATGCACATATACATATATTGTATCTTTCAATTCAATTTCCATATTAGAAAATAATTTTCATAACTTGCTAACTTAATTATATTAGAGGATCTTTTGAAACTATGGTCAGAGAGTGTCCTTTTGTGAGTAAGGCTTTATTCTTGTATCTCGAAATGTTTTTACCGAGCATATTTGATTTTTTTTAAGTAAAATAATCGTATCAATACATAAATTACTTTTATCCTTTAGATGCAAATATCCTTCATTATTTTTAAACCTACAATTTATTTACTTATAAGATGATAATATCCTTGACAATTTCTTATTCATTAAGGATTCTTATCGGGCGCTTGACATCTCGTTTCAAAGAGCTGTGGGTCTACGCTGATTAATGCATTCCTTATTAATCCATTTCATATAACATTCAAGGAGTTATTTAAGAACAAAGGATTTAACCGACTTTTGGGCCTACTTCCGTCCCCTACGCTCCTAGGAGTTCCTTTAATTCAAAACAAAGACTGGAAATTGAATTTGTATAAAAAAACTGAGCCAATTATTATTTTCTATGCTCAAAATATGTATTCTTCTAGGCTTAAATTAAAGTTGAAGGTAGAAAATGGGCCAAAAAATCTAAAAAAGTCTCATCCTGATTCATTAGTCGTCACTTTGTCAAATACTTTTTGGTAATAAAAATATTTTGATTTTATATTGTTATTGACTTATAAGATTATATTACTGATTAAGTATTTATATAGTATACTCAGAAAGTGCATTTGAAGTAATTAATACATAGAAAGTTGCTAAATAAATCATTAAACATTATTTTTATTAAAGAAATTAATATTTTAAATATAAACTCTGTTTCTGAGGACACTTAAAGAGTTTAGTTATTGAAAAGTGATATGATAACTATGTTTAAACTGTTTTTTTTTTTTTAGGAACAAGTGTGCAAATTCTAAGAAAAAATCTGAAGAAATTTCTGAATATGAAAATGGTTTTATTATCTTCAAATTGTAACGTATATAACACGACGTTATCTTTATTGTATCTCGCAACCTTTTCTCCTAAAATAAGGAGGAAGAAGGTCGCCATCTATTGCATATAAATTATCTAATTCTTTCTAACCGTATAATTAATACCAATGAGGAATAACAACTTAACAAGAGTTTATTCGAGTTTATCGAATCAACGCTCAAAACAGTACAAATAAGGGGGTAAAAAAGCAGAAAAATAAGCAGCTGACAACAAAATAAGACGTAAACTCTTGTTAGTGGAATGACACTAATCCATACACATATATAACTCGAGTCCCACTGTTTGTTCATATTTATATGTTTTGTTGAGTCCAATATGCGATTTGAAGGCTTAGAAAGTTGAATTTAAGGTTGCCTCTGTACTCAAAAGTTTCTGAAAATGGTTGAGGTAGGAGGTTCGGGTAATTTTAAATAACATTCACGAGGTTCTCTGAGGTAGCTGGAGACTGTTTTGATGGTTCCTTCTTCAATCATTCCACAATGCTCTATTCATTCAAACGGCGTGCTGAGGGCATACGCTTCAAGGCTAATAATACACAAATTGATAAAACACTTAAATGGATTGTAAAATGTAATATAAAGAGCAACTATGTTGAACAAATTTGTCCTAGGTATGCAATTTCCTAAGCACTCAAGGTAATGGAGTTTTGTTATTTATTTTTTGATAGTAGAGAAAGAAAATTCAATCTTTTATTTATCAAGGGCAAATCTAGAGTCTTAATACCACATTTGAAGGAATGAGAGTAATCAAAGAGAGAAGTCTTAGAGGGGAATTATTTAACTCATTATCAAACGTGATGTTTCATTCATGAGTATAATTATTTAGGCTATTGTGAGATATGTAAATAGGCTACTAGACTACAAAAATGGCCTTCCGTGTTTAGGAGAAATATTGTATTTGAAAGTGATATTAAAATATTAAGGCAAGGGAATCTTTTGAAAAGTGTGGTTATACCTTTATTCAGCTATACACTAATTATACTTAGCTTTTTTAATTCTTCTCCCTAATATTCCAGAAATTAATCTCCAATAATGTATTTTAAAATATATGAACTTGAGTACTTTAGGAATTTCTGCATATTATGAATAAATATTAAACCTTAAATATTGATTCAAAATGAATAATTCACAAAGAGTTTGATAACATTCTTATATCATAAACTTCTAAAAAAAATCAATCAATTATATACATAAGTACATATAATGTTTGTTCAAAAAGATTAAGATTTGAAGTCAAAGTCTCATTTGTACACTAGGATAAGGGACAATAAATGACTTTATAAAAAAGGGATTAGTTAATTAATAGTATCATATAAATTTGAGCCAAAATTTGCGGAATAATGGATGTTAAATAAGTTTTGAAAAATAAAGAAATGTAAATTTAGGGAAATATGTTAGAGAGTGATCATCATTGAGCCTTTCTTACAAAAACAAAAGGAAAAAAAAGGCTCAAAATTACATTCCAATTGGCTAATGACGTAGGGACTTCAAACTAAGCGAACGTATGGATACCAGTCAAATTATTATTTATTTATTTTTTTACTTTCTAAAAAAACACAATTTTTGTACTTTCTGAAGAGAACACTCATTTGACGTTTTATAGGGAGTACAATTTCTTAGAGTCTGAAATCCCCAGTGTTAATACCAAGACTGTGGACTTTTTTTTTATTATTATGAAATCAAAATTCAAGGGTCGTCATTGATCGTTTAAAAACATTAATTATTTAATTATTATCTGAGACCCTTTATATATAATATAGCAGCAGTAAGAGAGGTGAATTACTGCAGTCTACTTGGATGTCTTAAAAGGACTGACAAATAAAAAGGACTTAAATATTTACTGTCCAAAGAAAAAATATATTTTTTATCATTTCTTTGCCCTTAAAATATATTTACATAGTGTGGCCAATAAATTAACCATTACTTCTACAAGGGTTTGATATTTTTCTTTTCTGGTCCCCAAATCCATTCAGAACAAAATTAATTGTAAAAATATTATCATTTAATATTAACGTTTATTAGCAATTTGATTGTATTTAATAAAATTGTTTAGTTTAGTTTTGTGTTTTTTTTTAAAGCCATTTAATTAAGATTTTTTAAAGAACATTTCTCCATTTTATTTAATAAATCTTTCCCCTTAATATCACATCACATGAATTTATGATGCAGTCTGTGAAAATACTCAATAATAAAAACTATATAGAAAAATATCTTATTTATAAAAATGATTTTAAAATTTTTGTATCTTGTTCTGAACAATAGAGAAAAAAATCCTTAATATCCATTATAGAATAAATAAAAAAATCATTCCGTGAAACCACAATATATAAAATAATATAATTAAAACTCCGGTACAAAAATACTGATGCATAGTGTAGTCCGGAGTAATGGGCCCTATAGTACCTAAATGATTAATTTACAAAGGTGTACTTTGAAGAAACAAATATATATATATATATATATATATATATATATAACTGCAAGTGTTAGATAAGTAGGAATGTAAATAATATGCAAATCGGGCTTGTAAGAATCAAAGAAAGAGAAAATCATCAACCTGGCCACTCTGACAATTTGATGAATGTTGAGAGGGGAAGCAGCTTGAGCTGTCATGACGTTTTACAAGCAGCTATTCTCCTTTATATATACAAATGAAGACATCAATAATAAATAATAACGTTACGTATGTATACCATAGATGAGAGGCAGAAAATTAACTGAAATTAATGTGAGGAAATTATATGTCTATTTTTAACTAATAACTATACGAGGACTTGAGCCCTTTTTTGTTTACATTTTATTTGCTTTATTAACCTTAATGCATGTATTCCTTCATGTGAGATCTTTACTATCAGGTAAATGTTCTCCCCTCAGTAATAAAGGAAAAATAATAACAGTTTTGTAAAAGAAAAAGATCTGTTTGAAGAGCCAACTCCACAAAATCTCGCACTCTGCATTTTGCATATTATTTACATTCCTATAGATAAGTGATACATTATTTCCAGTGGGATAAGGAAATATACTGTGATATTTGCTCAAAAATGTGCCAATAACAAGAATATAATTAAGGATAAACAAAAGAACATATATATATATATATATATTACATTTGTAAAAGCAGCATCAATGTCCTTATTTTGGATGTTTATGACAGGAAAAAAAAATCATTTCATAGCCATTAGATACACCCTTCACAAAAATGAACACTGTTAGACATTTCTCTCTAGGAGGGACATTATTTATCAATAAAAAGAGGTTAATGTATCACTGACAATTATTATTGTTACTACGTATGGTATATGCATTATTATGATTATCCCAGACGTTCAAAATATCAACTATTGACTTGTCATGCAGTGATAGTACCTAGGTACAATGTCTCCCCATGAATTATTATATTAAAAGACAACAAAAAAAACCAATTACCGTGCTTTTGAAAGACCATATTATATTGACGTTAGAGCTATACGATTTTCAATAATTAAACTATTAATTTTTATAGTAATTCTAATTAATTTGCGTAATCCTAACAAGGAGCCATATATTTTTCTTCTTTACATAAACTCTTGCTTGATAACTCCATTATGTCTCTAAGGGCTTTTTTGTGAAGAGCTTCAATGGAGAATATTTACTTTTTAATAATTATAGTTATTAACAATCCTTTGTTTATAAAGGAGTTTCTCTTTTAAATGGCACTCGAGTAATGTGTCTCATTTATCTACCCATTTGCTCGTCTTGGCAGTACAAAAAAAAATATTTTATGAGACTTCTGTTTTATTTATAATCCAAGTTTTTGAACAATATTTTAGAATTAAATAAGTATTTTTAATATTAAGATCACAAGTTAGCAAAGTTTCTTTTGAATGAGATAAATGTCCAGTTCGATGATAGAAGAATATTCAGCCCTTGGAAAAAGAAATCGGTATTTTACGTACAGATTCAGGATACCTACATAGTTGAAGTATTGACTTATTCCTATGGTAATACGTAAATAGTACAATACAACGACCGTCAAAAAACTACAAAATTTACTACTAATGAAGAATTGATCCTTTCAGGTACTCAAGACATTTGTCTATTAGTCAGTTTTAATGCCATGGAAGGCGGTCAAAGGGTAGACATACAGTTTTTTACTTACATTTTACTAAAATGTAGAAAATCACTTTAGTACGAAAAAAATTCCTTCTGTGGTGGATAATCCAGGAAATTAGTCCTATACGACTCAGCAACAATAAAAAATTATACGGGTGCATGCAGACCTCAAGTACTTTTTTTTTTAAATATTAGTTTCCATATCATATCATTCAGCCATTCAAAAAGAATACCTCAGAAATATATATATTTTATTTTTTTTTGTCATGCTGTATTGATCCTTAAAGCATGAGAGATAATGAAAGTATGGCTTTAGTGTAAAAAATATGATAGAGGTAAAGGATATAAAGCCCTTATTTCAGGTAATTGTTATGAAATAATCTTAAATTAATTATTATGCAATGGCTTATAATTCAAATACTTTTTTTACAACTCTATATTTAAGCATATATATATATATAATTTCAAAAATATTAATATGAACGTAGTAAAACTTCATTATACTTTAAATAATTTATAGGTTTTTATTCTTCGAAGTGTTGTGGTTAAGGTTACCTTAATCGAGACCAAGGGAAATCTTTTTTTGTTGTTGTTGTTGAAAACGTAAATTTTCAATTGGCTTCTTGTCTTGACAACGAGAATAAGACTTTCAAGGCTCGAGATCAAGGCATGAAAGGATCAAAACCGAGACGAAACTAAATTTAATTTTAAAAATAATTTGAATATTGATATCGAGACTAATTCTTAGGTCACGAATGCATTTCATTTACTAGTAGGTGTAAAAAAAGTCTGAATTATCTAGATATGTGTTGCTATTTTTAAAGCAAAAGTAATATATAGACCTTTGTATCAACTTTTGGAGACTTATATACTATTTCAGTAAATTTATATTTAGAGCAGAATGAGGGTTTTATATTTACGCGTAAAGGTTTTCTTCATTGACTATCATCAAGAAAGAAAAGAAACTTCTTCTAAATAACTTTAGATTATTTTTTAGCTTCCAAGGAAGCCTTTTCTTTTACATGTTCCAGTAATATAGTATTATTCAACAAATACTTCTTACATCCAAAGAAGGAGACTAAACCCATCCTTTGAATTTTAAGTAGTGTTTTGATCTTCTTATAAGTATGAAATCAAGTTAAAGAAGTACATCTCTTTCTATAAACTCTTCGAGTTTCTTAGCATTTGATTATTCGATTTTGAATCATGTATTTATACAGTACCTGGCATCCACATATTATATATAATATCAGGTCTTATATATATTATATTTTATTCAAGCACAACCAGTTTTGAGTATGTTACTCAGAGAAAGTAATTAATTACTCTTTAGAACGTTACTTATATAAAAAAAAAAGTATCACCTTTGTTCAGGAGCAATAGTCATGAATCCCTTATAATAGTCTGTTAATTTATTAAATGTTATTATGTTTTTTTACTCGATAAATTTGAATCTAGATATTTTCCATATCATTTAACATTCATAAGGCAAATCATCGTTATTAAACCCTGAAATATGAGACAATCAGGGATGAGACTCATGGAATAAATAAAAATGAAATCCTTTGTACTTAAATAACTCCTTGAATATTACATAAAATGGATAAATAAGGAATGCATTCAAAAGCTGAGACCCACAGCTTTCAAACGAGATGTCAAGCGCTCAATAAGAATCCTTAAACAAAAAGAAATCGTTTATCTAAATGTGTAAATTTTCATCCATTTTCGAGCAAAAATTCACTAGAAATCAAAAACTCACAGTAGAGCAACTAAAAAACAAGTGCAATGAACAGAAGTAGTAGCGCGCAGAAGGATTTCAGCTGGTTTCTTAATCCTTCTGCGTGCTACTACTTAACTAGGGACCTGAATAACTTTTATTATACTTATACCCTTTAGGATTTTTAAAAGTTCAAATTTGTTGACCTGTGTTATTATTTACCATAGCAAATATGATCAAGTAAAAATATGCTGACTTGAAAAAGAGCATTTTATATTCAGATAAAAAATTGAAACTATTTTGAGAAAATTGGTAAAAAATAGTCTCAAGTCAAGTTTCCTCGAATTTTTTCTTTGATTTTGAAATCAAAGCTAGTCTTTAAATACGGGCTCGAGTCTAAATCATCATTTCTGTTCATTGTTGATTCATCTTACAATTAACTAGTATATAGTTCAATCAAGATTTAGTTTACTAAAGATTTGACGTCAATAGAATAAATAAGTTAAAAAGTGCTTCATTAAAAGGTGAATCATTGTGTTTTAGTAAATGGTTGAGTCTGATTGAAAGTAATCAAATGTAGATAAATATATTTATTTATTATTTTTCGACGAAATGACTACCAATCAAATTGTTCGTGTAGAATTTAAACTAAAAATTAACCATTTTTAAACATGTTCAGGATCAGTAATTTAAAAATAGCTAGAATTTCTCGAAGATAAATTTTTAAAGTTGATGAGCGTAATTTTTATTTTTCAAATATTTTTTTACTTCTAGTCTCGACTTTCTCAAGTAGAAATGGTTGCGTGCTAGTGAATTTGAAATTGTTCCGTAAAAAAAATTAATACATTGATTTTATATATAGTATGTAATTAGAATTTTGACACTCAATGTCAAATTTAATAACTGTTCCTGACATGCAATGATTTGTTGAGCTTATTGAGATATCAATATTTTTGACTTATACACAAATTAATTATACAAATTTATTCATTACATAATTTTCATCAAACTGTTTCAAAGAGTCAGTTTATTGAATCATGAAGTTAAAAATATTTTTTTATATTAATATGTGTGTAAATATGAAGGACCTCTAATTTGTATGCCTATAACCAAACAATTATTAATTTTTCCCCTTATATAGATAACATTTATTATAGACATAATAAGACAAAAAGTTAATTAAAATAAATATTTTACTATTTTAATAAAAAAACATTTAAGATAAATAACTAAGCTATTTACACCATTTCCCGAACTATTTGGAATAAGTGCAAACTATTTGAGAATAGGAACTTTAATCATATACAAAGAGCTTAAAACAATATACATATAATTAAGAGATACTTATAAACAATTAAAAAAATACAATCAAGATTGACTCAGAACTCTAGATCTTTCATCGCTAGTACATCAGGCACTCTCCCTGTGTGCAATGCATCAAATGATCTGTCAATTGCTCTTACGAGGAATTGAACACGATACTCTCTGACAAAAAATTGTACCATCCAACTCCATTTATACTTGAGCCTTCATCACAGACCACACATTCTCAGTTGGTTTGAGCAAGGGACTCTATGGTGCTAGCTTCAACATCTTATGTTGGGAAAACTCAGGCTCTGTCAAAATCTCTTCAAGGCAGGAATGACAAGTTGCATTGCCTAAAACTAGCACAACAGGCTGGTGTGATGTCACGAGAGCTTTTCAAGTGATTATTATGAACGTATATGATTAATAACTAGTTATATTATATAAATTTGGGTGACTATATTTTAATGTACAATAAAGAGAACATTTGATATGATCAAGTTTTAAAAGAAGGGGATTTTAGTAAAAAAGAAGATAATTTGGGTTTTGTCTTTTGTGCAAAAAAAACGGGTTTGAATGAAAACGGGTTTTGATTGAAAATCTTTCATGAGTTTATAAGAATTTACGTAGACACAAGATATAAAAAGAAGACAAACTAAAGAGAAATGTCGGTCACCTTAGTAAATATTATAAATCAATAGCAAATCGAACATAAGAAGATATTAATGTATCAGCAGAAAAACGTAGATTTCTCAAAAAACTACAATTTGAAATAACATCAAGTTGAATAAACAATCTTTCAAATGTTTTTAGACTAAGTTTCTTTAAAATGTATATTTGGCAACATAAATAAAGAGGATATAAAGGAGAAAAAATAAATGTACTGCGTATAACGCACATTCATTTCTTCTTATTTATTTCATTTGATACATTAAATTCAGCATTAGTTTGAAGAAAACGTTAAACATTGTCATAAGAACGATTTTGATCTTTCATTGAAGACTCGTTTTGTTACTTTATAATAAAAATTATTGGAAGTAATTTTGAACTTAATATATAATATGTACATCATTTTATATTTATGCCTCAGATAGTTTTATTCTTCTGAACCTGTCTGTTATATAACTGTATTATGTATTCTAAAACTTGTCTAGAATTTTTTTTTCGTGACTTTGTAATAATAAATATACTAAAACTATCATTTTTAATTATGATGACTAGATTATTTTGACTCTTTGGAAGTGGAAGGCTTTCCTCCATGTTATTTTGTCCTTATTCTCTATGGCAGTGGTCCCCAACCTCTGGGCTGCAGACCAGCACCCGTACGTGGATCAATCAATACCGGGCCGCACAACAATTTATTAGTTATTTCTGTTTTCTACTTCCCAACCTCAAAGGAACCACGAATAGTCAAGGAATGGATACGTGATCATTTGTCAACAAACCAGCTGAATCCAGCATGTCCGTGCAATAAGAAGACCAACTGCTGGAGACCACAAATGACGACGACCTTAAAGCAGTGTTTGAGACAACAACTCAGCCAATGTTCTGGATAAAAGAATACTCAGAGATTGTTAACACAGCACTGAAAACCCTGTTGACATTTTCAACATCATATTTGTGTGAAGCTGGGTTTTCTGCAGTGACAGTCACCAAAACAAGGCAAAGAAGTAGACTGGACATAAACAACACACGGCTGGGGTCTTTGTCAGTCATTATCCTCAGATGGAACCATCTCTTGCAAAGAAACAAGCTCAGGGCTTCCATTGATTTAGCGTTACGGACAGTTTTTGATGTTATAATAGATTCAAATTACAGGGGAATTTTTTGAAAATTTTCTTATTTTAAAGTATGAAAGCAAATCTTAAATGAAAAATTAAAATCGTTCTAATGACATTATATAACCTTTTGTTGCGACTAATGCTGAATTTAACATCCTTTATTCCTTCTTTATTTATATTGCTAACTATACATTTTAAAGAAACTTCCTATAAATACGTTTGAAATATTGTTTATTCAACTAAAAAAATTATATCATAATAAAAATTGCATCACAAGGTATTTAAGTGATATTCAAAGAAGGCCCACACGATTAAATAAAAAAAAATAAAAATTCAATGTTTTCAACATATTGATTTGCACCCTAATGCACTTATTACGATGGCTCTTTTGCGGGGCTTTTTTATAAAGAAAAAAATAAAAATATTTAAGTTAAGAAAACTTGTAACATGATAGAATATGACTAAATAAATTTCAAGTATGTGAAATCAAATGGGGAGGTCTCACAATAGAATTGAATTGGAAAGGAATTATCTTGATGATTCCTTTTGGAAAGGTCTTTAACAAATATACTTACACCTGAGACTATCAAATTTCAGCAAAATTGAACAAAATTCAGAGGCTCCACTTTAAAAAAAATCAACTCCTATACAAAAAAATAAAATATCCCTTTAATGTGACTTTAATGCATAAAAATATGTCCAAAAACTGTATTTCATATTATTTGAAGTAAAGAGATCTAAAATATATTATTGTCGTATACAGATCGTGTTTTTATATCTAGAAACAACTTTAAATAACTTTTTTTTTTCCTCCTACCAACCCACAAAGTTACTAAAATACTTACACGATTCAAGTTACATGTTACTATGGTATAGTGAATGTCATTATAATATTACTTTACAAAAGAACACTCATTAATTTACCTAGACATATGATAAGAAATATAATATATCATTATTACACTTTCATAAATAAATAAGGCTAAAATAACAATAAGAATATTTATCACAATATCATTTTAAATTGTATTAATATGTATAATATTTTCTGGCGAAATGTGATTTTAGAAAAATGTTCTTCAACAAATGTATATGAATATAACAATTAATTTAAGTAACTAACTGAATAAATTCAAAATTATTATAGAACTTCTTCTAAAAATTCCCCGCTTTAGATAATAACGCCTTGAAAATTGTTTTCTAATTAGCAAAAAGCCTCTCATGAATGGAATCATTTTTTTTTTCAAATTTAAACTATTATAAAAATTGTCAACAATTTTAATGAATTACGAATATTCGTTTCATCAAAACATATATGTGATTTTGCAAAAGTCTTAAAAAAAGTAACTAGTGTTGAATAAAACTAACAATAGCTTACATTATTAAAAAAATTATGTTAATACAAATACATCTCTGAAGAAAAAAAATTGCTATTTTAGGACATATATTAGAACATAAAATTATGATCCATTTCGATTTGTGTTATTATTTTGGCTTAAGACATTAAAAAGTTTATATACGTTTATTATATAGTGTGTTTTGGAAAATGAACTTCAAGAAATTATTTTGAACACAGGATTCATGTATCTAAAATAAATGGTTGCTATCAAATATTAATTTAGGGTAAAGATCAACTAGAAACAAGGTTACAGGATTAAAAAAGAAGTGAAGCATAAAACTTCACTCTACCTGTAAAAAAAATAAATCTTAATTTTTATGTCAACATATTTTATATTAAAAGCTTTTAAGTGAAACAATATATTATTGTCCCTAGGGACTTTTTTTTTTTTTTTTTTACTATATAGTACTATATAAAAATGTTACTAAGGTCGATATGAGAATGTAGAAATTGGGCTTTAACAAGAGTGAATAATCATATTTTGATTCCCAAACAAAGGACATAACAATGAATATTTCAAAAAATGTTGGAATCAGTGTTAGACCTTTTTGGGCAGTTTAGGCTAGCTTATCAGGTAGGAATTGCACTAGGGTTTTTATTAAGGATAAAGTTTTGATTCTTCTATTTGATTAGAAAATATATTTTGGATCTGAAGAGTTCCACATAAAATCGGGGATTTTATGCATTTATTAAATGAGGATAGGATTTAAAAAAGAAGAGGATTCATCATCCTGGTGTGAGGCCTTTCATTTGGAACTGTAATTGAATAAAATTAATACGTAAATATTAATGATTTCTAATTTTAGCAGCATTATGTAATAAGACAAAATTTGTCGAGTAAGTATATATTTAAAGTAATTATGTGACAGATTTATGCAATAAATGTATTCACTTATTCCTTTCAAAGACACTAACTATGTCATGTACAAGTTCGTTTGAAAGATATCACTGGTCAATAGTCAAAAATTCTAAGGGGTATAACTATAATAAAAATTATTTAGTTTTGCACTCTAATTTCAAATCTATAACATTTTTTTTTCTAGAGTCTGACGATTTACGAGAAATTGGCCCCTACTTTTTGAGCTAATTTGGCCCATTTCAACTTCAATTTAAGCCCAGAAAGATACTCATTTTGTGCATTAAAAAATGTTAATTCGCTAGTGACTTTAATGCAAATTTCAATTCCAGTCTTTGTTTTGACCTAAGGAGGATCCTGGAGGCGTAGGAAAAGGGAGTAGACTTAAAAGTCCGCCAAATCCTTTGTACTTAAATAACTCCTTAAATATTACATGAAATTGATTAACAAGGAATGCATTCAAAAGATGAGATCCACAGCATTCAAACGAGATGTCAAGGGTCCGATAAAAATCCTTAACTTTGAAGAAATTGTCCATAAGTGTGTAAATTTTCAATATTCAATTTCGAGCAAAAATTCTTTAGAAATCAACGACTCACGGGCGAGCTACTAAAGTATTAGTGGGCTGAAGAATTACAAAATCAGCTGAAATTCTACTTCACTCGCTTGCAGTTGTTTTTTAAATGATCTAAATATAAATTTGTTCGTTTTTCATTTATACGTATGTATAAATCAAGTTACAACACATGTATAAATGATTCACTGAATTTTAGACCATGTTGAGAAAGTTGCTTTCCTTTTTTTATGAAATTACGTTTGATACAGTTCCAAAAGTAGAATAAAGCTGAGGTTCTTATAAACGCATGGAAGAATCAATTAACAGAATTCAAGTTTTATAGACTTCGAGCGAAATTTTGCAAGATGATCTATTTTAAATTTGATTCATTGACACATGTCAAAAAACATGCTAAAT